>BLSH010511469.1:637827-648667 GCA_018402905.1 Glandirana rugosa | reverse complement strand
GTAGTAGGAGAAATACGTACAACAGAATGAGGTTCGACATATCCGAGCTTTCGGATGATGGTTAATTCGTATAATCCACTACACGTAGAGTCATTACTCTTCCCCACACCAAATTACTGTAGTTGTGGGATATAGTCCACACGTATTAATAATCCGTTGAAGGAAAGGAAACCGTTTTACCCAGTTTTCTTCCTGAACTGTCCGAGGCTTTTCAGTTTTTATCACTCTATAGAACGTCTCCCTACGTCGTGAGAATTTTAACGGTTCGAAGACTTCGCACTAGTAGCTTGTTAGTTCGTAAAGTAAGTGGCATCTTGGCAGCTGTACGCTTGACTTTTCTCAGTTCACGGGCAGTTATTTTGCGCCTTGGTTTTTCCACACGCTTCTTGCGACACTGTTGGCTATTTTGAATGAAATGCTTGATTGTTCGATGATCACGCTTCAGAAGCTTGGCAATTTTAAGAGTGCTGCATCCCTCTGCAAGATATCTCACTATTTTTGACTTTTCGGAGCCTGTCAAGTCCTTCTTTTGACCCATTTTGCCAAAGGAAAGGAAGTTGCCTAATAATTATGCACACCTGATATAGGGTGTTGATGTCATTAAACCACACCCCTTCTCATTACTGAGATGCACATCACCTAATATGCTTAATTGGTAGTAGGCTTTCGAGCCTATACAGCTTGGAGTAAGACAACATGCATAAAGAGGATGATGTGGTCAAAATACTCATTTGCCTAATAATTCTGCACACAGTGTAGTGTCCTCTTCCCTCCCATAGCACCCTACCTGTACACACACACACACGAGCCCGAGAAGCAGCGCAATTCTGTACAGGGGCGGGGGGCAGGAGCAGGCTTTTAAAATTTTTAATATCAACACGCTGGTGATTGGATGCTTAGGACCTAGCAACCAATCATCTGCGGGTTAAAGAGGAAGTAAACCATGATGGGGTTTACTTCCTCTATATTCCCCTGCAAAGTAAAAGCATAATGGGCTACTATGCATCGTATAGTAGCCAATTATGTGTCACTTACCTGCAAACGAAGCCTGCGATGTCTCCTGTGCAGGCAGCGTCCATCTTCAGCCCCTCCAGCTCTCTGACTGTCCGGAGTCGCGTGACGTCACTCTCGCACATGCACGTGGGAGCTGTTAGTCGCAGCACGAACGCAGTGGAGAAACGGCACAATGGGCCGTTTGTTCACTACGCATGTGCTGAATGACGTTGGCAATGCTAGTACACTGTATATCTCCTAAACCGTGCAGGTTTAGGAGATATGCAGGGAACCTACAGATAAGACTTATTATAGGCTTACCTGTAGATCAAAGTGGTTGTCACAGGTTGACAACCACTTTAACTTGAAAGGTTAACTTGGCCAGCTCCTCCCCCGCCCTGCATCCTGGGCTGTGCTGCCTCTCGCATGCCGCTGCTCACAGTGACGGAGGAGGTTGGAGGGGAGGGAGAAAGAAGAACCAAAAGCGTGGCAGAGGAGGCTGGGGGCGGAAATAGAAGCACTGACACTAGCAGTAGCAGGGATTGGCAGCGCAGACCCATTCCCAGTCTACCTGTCACCTACCTGCGGTCGTTAGGTAGCCCGCGATCGACGGGTTGCCAACCACAGATGTAAAACATTTAAAAAATGCCATTGTTTACTTGTTCTATAACCTGGCTGCATAACAAGCCAAAAAGAGTGAGGTTTCAATTGGGCTTTAATGCAGAACTCCAGTTTTATGCCAACCCCCCACCTTATCTCTTAACTGAGGCCCCTCTACATTACAAAAAGGTGTTCTAGCTGGTACAGTGCCGTTTTCTTCCTATGTTAGGTGTTTGTTATTGTTCTCATGTAATGATGTGTAAGTGCTATTTAGTGCAGTAGGACTTTGAGCCCAGCAGGCATGAAGACACAGGGGGTGTATCTATGATAGCCTGGGCACAGAGGAATAGATTAAATGATTTCAGAGGAGCTCCATCTAGTGGCCAAGAGGACTTTATGTTGAAGACAGCATCGGTTTGACTATCTGTGAATATTGCAGCAAAAGCCATGTTTTTTTTTTTTTTTTGTGCTGGTGCTGTGTGTTATTTCGCTTTTTTGTAAAGCTGAAGTTCTGCTAAAATATCAGTCTGGCTACTTCTGGTTATGAGCTGCCAGTCTTGCACGGTACTCTACAAAATAGAATTGACTAGAGTAGAAAGTGGACATTTATCACAGCTAGAAAGAGTTGATACATATAATTTTATAATAAGAGATAACTGTTCAATGTACAGTATCTCTCTATGAGCGTATCTCAACATGACTTTTTCACAACAATTTATAACACTGGTTTGGAATCCTTGGGAGTTGAAAAAAAATAAATAATTTTAAGCACATAATACATTTTTTTATTTTATAAACATTGCACTTCTGTCATTTTGTGCAGAAAGATTACACCTCTGTCATGGTTGTGTAAAAAAAAAAAAAAAAAAAAGATCATCATTACCACCTCTTGCAATCTGCTACTGGGGTCATGGAGGCAGTAGGCAAACATAAGTCAGTCCTGTCACTGGTTCATTTAAGTGTATTCACCCGAAGATAGATATGTAGTTTGTATCCTAGTTCACACAATAAGCCTGAAATGTAATGTTCACATTTATTTTTACTCCCTCTTTCTCCTTCTGGGAATAGCACCAACTTCTCAATGCAGATTCTCAGAAAATGTTGTTCATTTTGTGGTGTGCTCCCTGCTAGTTCCTTAAGAGAATAGCACATCTCACTCTTCCTTCATTGTCTAATGCTTTTATGCATTTCCCTTTTCAGACTTCCAGTGTGAAATTTGGCCATACGCTATAACCCAAAGGCCAAATATGGTTCCCAGAGGGCTTCAGAGTGGTGGTCCACTTCTACTAATTGTAACTGAGGTTTCATTTGGAGCTAAGTGCATTTTATACTAGAACACATTGTAAAAGCATGAAAACAACAGTGTAATAGGAAATAGATTGTAATGCTACATTTAACCTTTTCATTCAATGTAAACTGTAAGGCTGGCCATAGATTATGTGATTTTCTTTCATTTAAACACAGGTTGAAGGAAAGAATATCCCTCAATTTCTTCATCAACACAGTCAGTGTTGATGGGGGAATTCCTTGCACTGTGCTATTGTATTCTGACAGGGGGGATTCCCTGCTATCAGAATACAAGGCTATAGTCAGCGGCAGTGATAACATGCAAAAAAACAGACAGGCTGGTTGAATTAAGGTTCATCGATAGATCAACTTCAGTACAACCAGCCTGCCTATAGAGGGATCGAAATTCGTCTGGTTCATGCTGAACCAGCAGAATTTTGATTCATCTATGACCAGCCAAACTCTTATTCAGTTAGAAGATTGAAAAAGAAATATTAGACCATCTAAAATGTATTGTTAGCGCTTACTTGGTAAAGAATCAATTTTCATTTAAAAGGAATTTTAACTATATACTGTATATGATTGTTATTAAAAATGTTTCATACATTTCTATTGTTGATTTGTATTTGATAACTTTGTGCTTTGCAAAGCATTATCGGTAGAAATATACTCATCTTATACAAATGATTTACATATTATCACAATATTCTAAGACACTTTGAATGACAATTGCGTGGACATGCAACACTGTACCCAAACTAAGTTTTTATCATTTTTGTTACACAAACAGAGCTTTGTTTTGGTGGTATTTAATCACCACTGGGTTTTTTAATTTTTTTCCTAAATAAACAGAAAAAAAAGACAGAAAATTTTACAAATTGCATTTTTCTTTGTTTCTGTTATAAAAATTTGCAAATACATAATTGTTTTTCATGAATTTAGCCCAAAATGTATTCTGCTATATTTCTTTGGTGAAAATAACCCAAATCAGTGTATATTTAGTATATAGGAAAGTTATAGAGTCCACAATCTATGGTATGTATCTGAAAATTGATCATTCCTGATGTATTGGCAGCCTATCTCATTTCTTGAGGCCCTAAAATGCCAAGACAGTAGAAATACCCCCAAAATTACCCTTTTTGAAAAGTAGACAGTCCAAGGTATTTCATAAGAGGCATGGCAGGTTTTTTGAAGTTGTAATTTTTTTGTCATAATATTTTTGAAAATGAAGACATTTCTTTACATACTGTCACCAGTGAAATGCAGCATCATCATATCTGGTGTGGCCGTGATCAGGGACACTGACTGGTGAAAGTACAATTTTTTTCTTTTTTATTGCATTTTTTTTTACGATCTTTTTTTAACACACTGTGACCAGAGCACTATAATGTTACCATAGTAACATTGTCATGCTCTAGGGAAGTAATCAGTATTATTTTTTTAATGGTGACTCTAGCATTGGGAGGGAGCTTTTTAATCTTAGGTCTCTAAGAAAGGCATGCAGCCACACAATGAACTTCGATGAGAAACAGTTTAGTCTTAAACTGCGTAAGCGGTTCTTTACTTTTAGAGATGTGAGGAAGCTGAACTCCCTTCCACAGTTGGTGGTGTCAATGGAGAGTGTAGATAAATTCAAAAACATTTTCTTATCAGGGATATGTAAAACAGTAGTCACAAACACACATTCTCGGGTTTAAATGGGTGTACCAGTATCTTTATTAACCACTTGCCGACCGCCCGCCGTGGCTTGACATCGGCAAAGTGGTTCGTTATCGCAAACCGCAGTCAGGTGACAGTCACGGTGCAGGCACTACAGTCCGATTCGATAGAGGATTGATCACTCTACAGGGCCAGGCCAATGATATTTGGCCTGGCCCTTCTGATCGGTCCTAGCCAATTGCATTGCACCTCTGCCTCTGTAATGTAAACAGAGGCAGAGGAAGTGAACTCCTCTTCCTCCCTTAAACCCTTTTCAGTTTCGACGAGGAAGAGAGAGCTTCTAAAAGTGAGTTGCACAACACTACACTGACACCAGGACAGTTAGGCACACTCTTAACCCTTTGATCACCCCCCAGTTAACCCTTTCAGAGCTGTCACCCCCTGTCACAGTGCAGTGATCTGATTTTTACTGATCGCTGTACTTGTGACACTAAATCAGTGTTAGGGTAGGTAGTATTAGGTCCAGATAGGTATAAATAACCCCCAATAAAGTTTTTAATCCCTTGTCACCTGTGATCACTGTATAAGTGTCACAGGAGACGCTTGTTAGACAGATTTTTTTTCCATCAGGGCACCCGCCGTGTATATGAGTATATATATATATATATATATTATATACACATGTACACCTAAATTAAGGAAAATAGTTTTCATACTTGCTGTCATTTTCCTTTCCTGGATCCTCTTCGTGTTAGCCTACTATGGGTCAGCTTTGCCCCCTCTGACCCCTTCAGGACAACTTCTTTCCAAGCATATAAGAGGCGGCTGTCTGCCCCTATGCAGTGTTCCGTTTACCCACCTCGCAACGGACTTTGGGTGGGAGTTCCTCGGCTGACATGAGGAGGATCCAGGAAAGGAAAATTACGGTATGAAAACAATTTTCCTTATTCCTGGACCTCCTCATATCAGCCTACTATGGGACATAGCAAGCAATCAACCACATAAGCGGAGAGAAAGACA
Source organism: Glandirana rugosa (assembly GCA_018402905.1). NCBI lineage: Eukaryota > Metazoa > Chordata > Amphibia > Anura > Ranidae > Glandirana > Glandirana rugosa. The sequence continues at coordinate 643,108 of BLSH010511469.1, read as the reverse complement.
CAAATAACCAAAATCATAAACTGATATCAATTATTTTAATGGCCGACAGCCGCCGACAGAACAGTAGACCCAAAAGCTTAGGATGCCGTCAGAGTTACATTCACTCTGTAGTGCTGAATGAAAGTATTAGGTGCACTCCAGCTAGCTGCCCTGCACACTGCTTCTGCTGACACCTTAGCGTATGATGCACAGGAATATGCCATGCCTCTCATAGAATGTGCTTTGACCTCCATTGGCGGAAGATATCCCGACTCTCTATATGCCATCTGAATAGTTTTTACAATCTTTGAAGACACCATTCTAGGTGTTATAGCCATGCCTTTCCTGGAGCCACAGGGAAAGATGAAGAGCTGATCTTGTTTCCAGAAATCCTTAGTTCGCTCTAGGTATATTGAGAAGGCCTCCACTAGATCCAGCATAGTCCATTTGTCTTCCGAGTTACTATCCGGGAAAGCCGATAAGACTGATTCCCAATTCATATGCCAAGCTCATGCTACTTTTGGAAGAAAGCTTGGGACCAGTCTGAATACTATTTCATCTTGGAGTATTAGGCAATACGGCTCCCTGGCTGAGAAAGCACACAGTTCAGACACCCATCTGGCTGATGCAATTGTCATCAAAAATTGCACTGAGACAAAGAGCATGATGACACCAGACCAAATGGAGGTACTAATAAGGCTTTCAAAACTAAAGGCAGGTCCCACTTCGGAAAAAGATTTATTGGAGACCTGATCGTTATTGCTGCCTTAAGTTACGCATCACTAGAGGATCCAAGACCCATCTTTGTTCAACATAGCTGACAGGGCAGACTTGAACTTTTAAGGAGCTATACGCTAAACCCTTACCCAGACCTTCCAGGTGAAATTCCAATATGTTAGAGACTGAGGTTGACCTCAGATCCCAGATCTTTCCTGCTGAGAAGTGACAAAAGGCTTTATATATCCTATAATAAGGTATTATTGGTAGATTTCTTTTGACTAAATGCTCTATAGATCTCCTCCCAACCTCCACGCCATCAACTTCAGTTTCCCCAGCTTCGGGTTAAACTGCTTGTTCTACAGCAGAAAATCTTTGTGAGAAGGCAGAGGAATTGGCTGACACTTCTTCATTTTCTATGCTAGTGAAAACCGTGGTCTTCTGGGCCAGAAGGGCCACACCGCTACTGCTGTTACTTCCTCCTGATGAATCTTCAGTAAAACTCTGAGGATTAGCGAGAGAGGAGGAAACACCGACTAGGGGAAAGTCCCATGGAATGAATAGAGCATCCTGGCCTAGAGCTTGCGGGTGCCACCTTCGGGAGAAGTAACACATAATCTGAGAGTTTTCCTCCAATGCCACTCAATCTATGACTGATGTCCCCCAGACCTTGAAGATTTTGAACAGGTATCTGGGATTCAAGCCCTATTCGTTCAGATCCAAGAATCTCCGACTCAGTTGATCCATCAGCTTGTTTTGTGGACCTGGAAGGTATGCTGCCGTTAGAGAAAAATCTGGCATGCCACTCTGAGCAGTGGGAGGCTCCTGGTGCCCCCTTGCCGGGCCATGTAGGCTACCATGGTTTGTTGTCGGAAAGGACTTTGACTGCCCCTTTAGCTAAATCGATTGGAAGGCTACTAGAGCGTGCCGAATGGCCTCTAATTCTAACAGGATTGAATGCTGAGATAGAGATGCCTCTCATTTGCCCTGTATTTGTTGGCCTAAGGAATTAGCTCCCCGGTCTACTAGGCTGGCATCTGTAGTCAGCACTACTGGAACTGGAGGTTCGAGAGGCACCCCACAGTATAGATTCTGAGATATCTTCCACCACATCAGAGACCGTTTTATTGGTACTGAATGGTAGATCTTCTGGGTTAACGAGTGGCGATCCCATTCATAGAGAAAATTGTATTGAAATCTCCCCTTCCATCATCTGGCCCAGGGTACTACCTGGATCGTGGAAGACAACAGGCCCAGGTACTGCATACACAGAAATGGCCTGGTCATTACTATTTCCGATTTGGTCTGAATTTCCACAATATTCCTGAGAGGCAGAAATACATGACCTTGGGTAGTGTCGAATTGCATTCCTAGATACTCTAGGATTTGAGCTGGTTGCAACCAACTCTTGTGATGGTTGATTAACCAACTGAAACATCTGATCGTGCTGCAGGTTATCAGCACGTGCTGTTGAAGAAGGGACTTTGATGAGGCCCGGAGGAGAATGTTGTCCAGATAATGAAAATTTGAATGCCTCTGATTCTTAAGATAGCGATGACCACTGCTAAAACTTTTGAAAATGTTCTTGGAGCTGTGCACAGATTGAATGGCAGACAACGAAATTGGAAATGGAAGCGATGGTGTGATGCACTTATGGGAACATGTAGGTAGGCCTCCGCTAGGTCTATTGACGCCAGCAAATCTCCCTTCTTCACAATGGACAATGATGGTTTGCAAGGACTCCATTCTGAATGGTGGGACTTTCATGAATGCATTCAGGGCTTTTAAGCCCAGGACCGGTCTGATTCCTCCTGAGGATTTTGTTACCAAGAACAGAGGAGAATAGAATCCTTCTCCCTTCTCGTGCCCCAGAACTGGCAGAATTGCTTGAGATGCCAATAAATTCTTTACATGCATTAATAAACAATGCCCTTTTCTCTGGACAAGTAGGAATCCGGGTCTCCACAGAATGAGACCAGGGAGGTCTTTCCTTGCATTTTAGGCGATATTCTCTTTGAATGATGTCCAAGACCCAGGCATCTTAAACTTCTTCCTCTCCGACCTCTCCAAAGTAAGACAGACTGCTCCCACTTGGGAAGTCTGGATGGGGACCCCTTCAGAAGAGCTTGTCTGAAGCTTTCGGTGGCTGGTTCTCCTTGGCGCAGAAGCATCCCCGAAACCTTCTTTAGATCTCTCAGAAGGACGAAAGGGCTGAGGAAATCTTTTCCTTTCCTGTAGAATAAGCCCCGAGTTCCCTCCAGAAACTCGTTGAACCTCTGACTCCAAGGTCTTGCCAAATTTCCCATCGAAAGGAACCGAGCAAAGGCTGTGCTTGGAAGCACTATCCGCTGACCAATGCTTCAGCCATAGGGCTCTGCGTGCCATCACAGAATGAGCCATGAATTTCACTGTCATCCTGACCTGGTCCACAGCTACTTCTGCTAGAAAATACACTGTGATCTTAATGGAATGCAAAGGGGGATCCTTCGTCTCCCATCACTTAATCCAAAAAACTGGCCTCTAACCCCGCAATCCACACCTTTAAGGCTGCCGCTACTGAGGTAAGTGCTATAGGCCGCCTGCAGGCCGCTCCTGCTACCGTGTACAGTCTTTTGAGATCTGTATTGATCCATCAGATCTTGAAGGATACTGAGTCATATAGAGGCAAAGTGATGTGCTGAGCTAGTCTCTGTAATGAGGCATCCACCTTAGGCGTGGACCCCCAAGCTCAGCATCCTTAGAGCGGAAAGGGTACAACTTTGAGACCCTGTTGTGGACGTTCAATCTTTTATCGGGCTTTGCCCATTCATCTTCCATTATTTCCTGTATTTCAAAAAATGAATGGGAAGGAGAGGAGTGACCTTTTCAAGTCCGGATAATATTTTCGCTGTTCCTTAGGGGGGTGAGGTTCCCTCTTTCCATTTCATAGCCTCCTTACTGACTCCACTAAAGGTCCTCTCATACCAAGGCACTTTTAAACTGCCCAAAAAAAAACGGAGTGCTTTTGAAAAGATTTTCAGGCGCTTTTGAAGAGCTTACCATTAATTTCAATGGAGAGGGGTGTATTTTCACCACCCTGCCAGCGCATTGCCCCAGTGTGAAAGCATTCATTGATTTTAATAGAAATATGTTTTCGTGAGCTTTTCAGGCGCCTTTTTAGCGTGAAAGCGCATGAAAAGCTCCTCAGTGTGAAAGGGGTCTTAGGCTCGACTCACACCCATGCATCCCCAGCGTCCCCGCAGACCGACACCACAGAACGCGTTCCATAGGAAACAACGCCAAATAGACTGCAGTGCAAATCCGCAAAATGCACCAAAAACGCACAGGTGCAAATCAGGCCCAAAGAAGGAATCAAGGAAAAATCAAATGCATGAGTGTCTGGTTCCAGATTTGACTCAGAATCCTCTGAATGTTCATCTGAACTGTAGTGATATGTAGCATCTGGCTCTGATTCTGAAGCGGATGAGTGCCACCTAGGCCTTTGACTGCCGCCCTAATATAGTGCTTCACCTGGCATGCATCTGCTGCATTATCACACGCGGCTTCCTTCAAACAAGAGAAGTATACACAGCTCCCAGGTAGGGAGTTTGCCTTGCATGCCCAGCAGGCCTACCTTCTCGAGCAGAGGCCCTTCCAGAAGATGAAGAGGATCTGCATCTTTGCTTATGCATATGCTAGCGCTTAGTGGTCGCTTTTTGGTGTTGCAACAGCAATTGGCCTGGGCTCAAGGCACTACAATGAGGCACCGGTGGGGGTGATCTGGAGTGGCATTCCACAAGGATTTTATCCTGCCACGGACCACTCCTCTGACCCGACTTATCACGATTTGAGCGTTTCTTTCTTTGCGGGTGATGCGGCTCTTTAGTACTTCCCTGTGGGCGTTTATCCTGCATCTGGGTGTTCTCTCTGTGTAGAGAAGAAGAATGCACTCTTTTTAAAAACAAATAAAAACGACAAAAACAAAACACAAAAAAAACCTTAAATATAGAAAACCTTTCCACAAAGGCGTCAGTCTCGTGTCGTATGTAAACAACAATTTCACCATGCATGTGAGGTATCACCGCGAACGTCAGATTGAGGGCAGTAATTCTAGCAGTAGACCTGCTCTGCAGATCTAAAGTAGAAACCTGTAAATGCTTTTAAAGGCTTTTAAAATGTATATAGTTTGTTGGCGCTTCGCGGGTGTGCATCATTTGATCATCTTTTACATTTCACCAAACATTTGGGCAAAAGTGTGTTTTTGTGCATTAAAATTCAAAAAAGTGTTTTTTTCCCCAAAAATTGCGCTTGAAAAATCGTTGCGCAAATACTTTGAGAAAAAAAAATTGCGACACCCACTATTTTAATCTGTAGGGCCACTGCTTTAAAAAATATATAATGTTTCGGGGTTCAAAGTAATTTTCTAGCAAAAAAAGAGTATTTTTTCATGTAAACAAAAAGTGTCAGAAAATACTTGGTGGTTCAGGTGGTTAGAAGAGTGGGTGATGTTGGGCAAAAAAAATGCCAGGACAGTTCAAACCCCCCCCCCAAATGACCCCATTTTGGAAAGTACCCCCCCCCCAAACTTGACAGGACCGTAAAAAAA
>BLSH010511469.1:580741-599312 GCA_018402905.1 Glandirana rugosa | reverse complement strand
TTCTTCATTCTTTTCCTATAGCCTAGACAATTAACCTTTATTCTACCAGGAAAGCAGACTACACTGTAGTGAACATGGGGTTATTTTGCAATTTTCTTTTCCATCTCTGTGCAAAGCTATCTAAAGCTAAGGACAATTTGTACAGCTTAAAACAATAGCACTGAGGTAGTGTACAGAGACTCGCCCACACCATGGATTTCTTATTGCGACATGTCCACTTCTATTTACACAGATTCCTAAGTGTTCCGCTGGTAATAAAAAGCAATTCTCATGTATAAAAAAACTCCTCTATAGCTAATAGACCTGGGTCACTTTTCAGTCTCTAAGGGAATGAAATAATCCAAGTGTTGGAATTTCAGAACTTCGTTCCCCCAGCTAGTCCAGCCTGGCTGCAGATTACGGGCAAATAACTCCAAGCGCTCCACGTTTGGTTTGACATATTTTTTCAGAATTTCTGAAACAAAGAAAAAAAGGATAAGGAGAAAAAGAAGAAAGTGAAGAAGAAGAACAAAAATCAATCTTCCCCCAGCTATAGGGAGATGAAAAACTGGAGTATTTCATTAAAAAGAAGGCAGCAAATTAATTTCAAGGATTTCATCAACAGCTCAGGCTATTTATAGTGAGGAAATCATTTGAAATAAGCGCCCTTGAGATTGTGAACAATACAGTCAGAGGCTTCAATAGGCCTGATTTATTGGTTTTCATTTAGAGACATGGAATGAGGATTTTACCGCCTACACAGGTGACTTTTCAATTTTTCAATAGAGTCATCTCAGTACTCCTGAGCAAGCGGTGACAATGTTTTAAATGCTTTCTGAATGACAGGAACAAAACATGGCTGAAAAGGACAAGACAATTAGTACACAGCGATCAGGTTAAATTTTAGGGACAAGGACTGTGATAAAAAACACCTCGTCACCAGCTGAGGATGCTGCATTACACTGTGATGCAATAAATGCCGAGTCCAATTTCAAGGCTTCTCTACAGAAGCCTTAGAGGATCCAAGGCTCATTGCACACTGCTAGATTTAAAGAAAGGTATTATTTCATCTGGTCAGTCTGAGTGCACTTTCACTGAACCTTTCCTCTGTTAGAGCAGCTGTGTCACTATTTCAACATGCTAGCTCACCTGTTAAATGAAGAAAGATATTTGTTAGCCTATTCTTAAACAAAGGTAAAATATACATACAGGTGATAAGCAATGCTTGAAAAAAAGTTCTCCATTCAAATATACAGTATACGGGTATATCTATAAAGGAGTGAATGGGATATTCACCAAACACAGTTGTATCTCCTTAGGTCATGTGTTTTAAGATGCATCTCTCTCTCTCTCTCTCTCTCTCTCTCTCTATATATATATATATATATATACACACACACACACACATACATACAGTGTGTGTGTATATATAAAGTACTATGCAAAAGTTTTAAGTTTTAGGCCCCTTTCACACGGGCTTGTCCATTTGCGGAATCCGCTCTACTCAGCAGGCATCGATCCACTGATCCCCGCTGAGCAGGCGGATGACAGATCCTTCTCTGCTCACTGTGCAGAGACGGATGTGTCAGAGCCCTGCTCTGCTCTATAGAGATCGGATGAAAACGGACCTCCTGTCCGTTTTCATCCAATCCGCTGCAATTCTACAGGCGGATGGAAAATAGGGTTTCCATCCGTCTGGATTTCATGAACAGGATCAGATTGGAGATCGGCGGATGTCAGTGGACATGTCACCACTGACATCCGTCGCTCCATAGGGCTGCATGGAGCATCCGTTCAGGTCCATCCACCTGAGAAACGGACAGGCGGACCTGAACGGAATGTCCGTGTGAAAGGGGCCTTAGGCATGTGTAAAGAAATGCTGTAAAGTAAGAATGCTTTCAAAAATATATATTTTACTTTTTTTTTTATTAATTTACAAATGCAAAGTGGGCAAAAAGAAGAAAAATCTAAATCAAATCAATATTTGGTGTGACTACCATTTGGATTCAAACCAGCTTCACTTCTTACCCCGTACACTTGTACAAAGTCAGAGATTTTGTAGGATTAGAGTCAGGTGTATGATTAACCACTTATACCAAGCAGGGTCTAATGATCATCAATTTCATATGTAGGTTGAAACACAGTCATTAACTGAAACATAAATAGTTGTGTAGGGGACTTAAAACTGGGTGAGAAACAGCTGAACTCTGCTACTAAAGGTGAGACAGTTTCATGTCACAGATCAAACAGCATGGCAAGACTGAGCACAGCAACAAGACACAAGGTAGTTATACTGCTTGAGAAAGGTCTCTCCAAGGCAAGGATTTCAAAGCAGACTGGGGTTTCACAAAGAAAGAGGCAACGTTGAGGACCACAGACGCAGTGGTCAGCCAAGGAAACTAAATTCAGCAGATGAAAGACAAATCATGCTGACTTATCTTTTATCAGAAGATGTCCAGCAGTGCCTTTAGCACAGAAAGGGTGGAAACCAGTGGGACCCAGGTACACCCATCTACTGTCCAGAGATGTCTGGCCAGAAGTGTTCTTCATGAAAGAATTGCGGCCAAAAAGCCATACCTCAGATGTGGAAACAAGGCTAAGTGACTCAACTATGCATGTAAGCATAGGAACAGGGGTGTAGAAAAAAAGGCAGCAGGAGCTCTGGACTAATGAATCAAAATTTGAAATAGGCTGTAGCAGGAGGCAGTTTGTTCACCAATGGGCTGGAGAGCAGTCCAATAATGTGTGTCTGGAGGCAACAATGCAGAATGGTGAAGAGTTCCTTGTAGATATGGGGCTGAATTTCTGCAAATGGAGTTAGAGATTTGGTCAGGATCAATAGTGTCCTCAATGCTGGGAAATACAGACAGATACTTATCCATCATGCCATGCCATCAAGGAAGCATGTTTTTGGCCCCAAATCTATTCTGCAACAGGACAATGACCTTAAACATACAGCCAATGTCATTAAGAACTGTCTTCAGCGTAAAGAACAAGAAGGAGCCTTGGAAGTGATGGTTTGGCCCCCACAGAGCATTCACAGAAGATTGGTGGTTAGTTCTCCAAAATGTTTGGAAGAACCTGCCTGCCGAGTTCCTTCAAAATCTGTGTGCAAGTGTACCTAGAACACACAAAATATTGATTTGATTTGGATTTTTCCTTTGTTCATTTACTTTACATTTTGTAAATTGAATAAAATGAAAAACACTTCTATTTCTGAAAGCATATTTAATTTACAGCATTTTTCACACCTACATATACACACACATCTATATTTAGACTCACCTGGTAAGATCTTTATGTGCGTCCTTTTTACATGTTACAATTTTTTTAGATTGGTATTGTTATTTGCTTAGTTCCATTTTGCCCACATTAACCTGACAAAGTACAGACTGAGTACATAGACCTTGCAAGGCTTTGTAGTCCCTCAATTATGAATTAACCTGAAGGGTAACTGCTTACCTGTGATCAGGATTTTAAAAACAGTGCATCACTGACACAAGCTGACAGCAAGTGTGTGTATGTAAGAAACCTTCTCAATAAGGCTATATCATCTCTACAGAGACCTGTGGCGACCACACAAATGCTGCTGCAATGTGGAGCAGCTAAATCCCAACCCTTTTTCCAGCAAACATTTACCAGCAAGTAGAAAGAATATACATTTCTGGTAACAAGCTATATTTGTTAAAAAAACACCCTTAGGGTCCTTTCACACCTTACTGTTCTTGGGCATTGTGTTAAGGTTTGTTGTGTCACACTACTCTGCTTTGCCTTAAGGCAGCTCATTAAAATGAAATGTACAAGAACTGAAAAAAACTGACATGCAACATTTTTCCTAATGCAGTGCACCACAACACACAGTAATGCATTAGTTTTTTTTGCTATGCATGTGTATCACAGTTGCATTGACTTAGCGTGTTGGGGTGCCAATAAAAAATAAATGGTACCCAATGCAAAAGCATAAATTAGCCCTTAGTTCACACCACATGCAGTCCAGTGTGTTTTTTTCTGCATTAAAAACGCATGGTAAGTAGGTTATATGGTTTCCAATGGCATAGTTTACACCAGTGGGGTCAGTTTCAGGGCTTTCCAGTTCCAGAAAAAAAATAGAACATGCTGCATTTTTCCCACACCGGACTGTACTGAAACACAGTAAAACTCATCAAAAACACAACAGAAATGCATTAAAAAGGTATCAAAAACACACCAGACCCCAGTACAGTAAAAAAAAAAAAACATCTGGAATGCATCTGGAAACACATTAAAAATGTACCAGAACACGCCAAAAATGTGCATGCAGAAATCTATCCAGAACGGATCTGGAGTGCGTTTTTTGTGGTGTGAACCAGCCCTTAAGGTCTGCAGCATACAGTTTGTATGAAACCAGTTTTGTAACAACTTCACAGGAAGCTGCTGCTAGGTAACATACACTGTTATCAAAAGTATTGGGACACCTGCTTTTAAAAGCACATGAACTTTAATGGCATCCCAGTCTAAGGCTTGATTCACATCAATGCATGTTGCTTTTGCGTGTTTCTGCAGTGCTATTTGCTGTGCTTTCTGCGTTTTTTTACCGCGATTTGTGTTTTGCGTTTTTTGGGGAAAATTTGTTGCTGGGCAGATTTCAAAAAGCAAATCGCAGCAAAATTGCTTCAAAAACGCTGTAAAAATGCATGTCTTGCATTTTTCTTGCATGCCCATTGAAGTATATTACATGCAAAACGCTGCATTTTGCGGTAAAAATAGTTCCCACCCTTTCCAAAAATGCAGAGGCACAAAAATGCATTGATGTGAACATGTTCCATAGGAACCCATGTTAAAAAAAAAATTCCCTGCATTTCTGTAAAATGCATCAAAAAATCCATTAGTGTGAATCGAGCCTAAGTCTGTAGGGTTCAATATTAAGCTGGCCCACTCTTTGCAGCTATAACAGCTTCAACTCTTCTGGGAAGGTTGTCCACAAGGTTTAGGAGTGTGTCTATGGGAATGTTTCACCATTCTTCCAGAAGAATTTGTGAGGTCAGGCACTGATGTTGGACCTTGCTTTGTGCACTGATGTGCAGTCATCTTGGAAAAGGAAGGGGCCATCCCCAAACTGTTCCCACAAAGTTGGGTGCATAAAATTGTCCAAAATGTCTTGGTATGCTGACACCTTAAGAGTTACCTTCACTGGAACCAAGGGGCCAAGGCCAACCCCTGAAAAACAACCCCACACCGTAATCCCCTCTCCGACAATGATTTGGAGCATTGCACATAGCAAGGTCCATAAAGACATGGATGAGCGAGTTTGGGGTGGAGGAACTTGACTGGCCTGCACAGAGTCCTGACGTCAACCCAATAAAACACCATTGGGCTGAATTAGAGACTGCAAGCCAGGCCTTCTCGTCCACAACAGTACCTGACCTCACAAATGCCCTTCTGGAAGAATGGTCAAACATTCCCATTGACACACTCCTAAACTTTGTGGACAGCCTTCACAGAAGAGTTGAAGATTTTATAGCTGCAAAGAGTGGGCCAACTCAACATTGGACCCTACAGACTAAGACTGGGATGCCATTAAAGTTCATGTGTGTGTAAAGGCAGGCGTACCAATACTTTTGGTAATATATTGTATATTCTTATGTATATTTGAATATATGCAGATATCTTCAAGCAAATCCAATACTACAGAGGATACCACAGTAAAAGCAGTACTCCATTTAAAAATAACAATATGCAGCTTCAGTCCAGAAATGTTCCCTGCAGTCCTTTTCTTTATTGTCATTAGATGTTCTCTGATGACCAGCATCATTCAACCCCACTTCTTCTGAGTCTAGGTTGTTCTGGACTCACCCTAGCTTATCACTGGACAGTGAAAGGAGAAGCGGCACAGCGATAAACTAATCTTTTGGTCACTCTGCTATCGCCTCCTATCAGCATGCTTTCTGTCAGCACATAAACTGGCTACATGTGCTACAGTTTCCTCTCACATTCCCTGCCTGTTGTACAGGGACTAAAAGGCTGATACCAGGTCAAATTTATAGATTTCCACTGCTTGCTTTAAAAATACATTTAATGATCTATTAATGAAAGCAGTGTCTTTTATTTCTGCTGAGAGTTGAGCTTCAAATAGATTTTGCTTTTGTTATGCGATTAAGACCCCTTTCACACTGCCGCGACTTGAAAGCCGCGCAATTTTGCCACGATTTCAGGGAATGCCTGTGTAAACTTGAGGTCTATGGACCTCAACTCGCATCAAAGTTGGACCAAAGTAGTAGAGGGACTGCTTTGAAGTCACACAGATATGAATGGTACTCATTGAAAATCATGGGGAACGACTTGTCATGCGAGTTTGCAATCCCAAGTCGCAGGACAAGTCGCTAATGTGTGAAAGGGGCTAAGTCATCATAACGATAAACCATTATAGTACACAACGGGGGAAAAAAAATACACAATAACGCTGAAACACTGTGGAAAATACAGTATGTGTCACATTTAAATTTACCAGGAGCCCTCCAATGCTTGTTAGTAGAGTTTTTAAAGAATGAAATGTATGAACTGGTTAATCAGATGAGGAACACGGCTCATTACATGTTATATAAAAACAACATGGTTAATAGATCATGTTCCAAGGTTTAAAAATTACCCAATTTGCTAATTGATAGCTTAAGTATCTCCTTAAATATATAACGATGTATGTTTTTTATTATTTCTAACCAGCACTAAGTGTTCATATCACAAGCAATTCAAACCTTTAATTACCTTCTCTTTCTCTCTAATGATGTAAGAGTGAGTTTAATGAATTCAGTACAGAGATCACGGTCATCATGCCCTTTGTTAATATGAGGTTGGACTTTGTACAAGGCTACACTTTGCAAATCAGATGAGGATTTGCTAAGAGGAGTCATCTCTTGCATCTCTACACTGTTGTTTGAAAGGGTTTGTCGTCATGGTTACAAACTTTCTAAACTATAATACACATAGCTGCTGTCAAATTGTTAGACGCATTTGAACGTCAACTCTAATGTGGCCTTGTTACATACAAGAGCACCTTTAAAAGAAGCCAAAAAGAAAAAAAAAAATACTATTGTGGATAATAGAAAGTACACGTACTATGCTTAACATTCCAAAGGATGAACCTTGTGAATGTGCTTCAGGATTTATAGAATCACAATCTATAGGTAAACAGGACTGACAGTTTCACCTTGTGCTCATAGTTAGAACACATTCATTACTTATGCATTTTTTCCTCATGTTCTTATATATGCACAAGTTAAACACTTTCCCTGTGGATAGATAGATAGATAGATAGATAGATAGATAGATAGATAGATAGATAGATAGATATGACCCAAGTGCGACAGACTTGTGTCAACAATTCGTTTTTGCTCTACTGGTGGAAAAAGGCCTCCATTTACATACAGGATTAACAAATCTCAATTTTTCCATTTTCCTCGAATGGTTAATAAGGAGGGGGAGGCCAAGCAATTTGCACTATGTACACCTATGAGACCATGAAAGACCTAAGAAGGCTATCATTTTGATATTAAAGTGGATGTAAACCTGAAAAAAAAAAACATTTTAATGAAGACTTCTACCTGGCACAGTAGAGGATGTCAAGTCATCTGTGCCCAGTCTTGCCATGAAGAGTTAACCGCTTAGCCCGCCGTCGTTTTACTGCGGCAAAGTGGCTCGTTCACACAAATCGCCTTCATACGTCGGCGCGGGAACGAGCCGTTGTGGACGTGCACGTGCTCCCATTGGCCTGCGGGGGTGCCAATCAGTGGGTGGGGCGGACTCTATGTCCGCCCCACCTGCGATCGTTCCTCGCAGTGAAAGAATGGGGATCTTCCTGTGTAAACAAGGCAGATCCCTGTTCTGACAGGGGAGATCACACAGATCCTGTCTTTCTGCTAAGCAGGAAGATGGATCTGTGTGTTTCCCCAGGCAGCCCATCCACCATACAGTTAGAACACATTTAACTCTTTGATCGCCCCTGGTGTTAACCCCTTCTCTGCCAGTGTTATTTATACAGTAATCAGTGCATTTTTATAGCACTGATCGCTGTATAAATGTCACTGGTCCCACAAGTGTCAAAAGTGTCCGATCTGTCCGCCGCAATGTTGCAATCCCGCTAAAAATCGCAGATCTCCGCCATTACTAGTAAAAAAAAAATTATGAAAATGCCATTACTCTTCCCCTATTTTGTAGACGCTATAACTTTTGCGCAAACTGATCAATATACGCTTATTGGCATTTTTTTTACCAAAAATATGTAGAATACATATCGGCCTAAACTGATGAAGAAATTTGTTTTTTTATATTTTTTGTTTGGATATTTATTATAGCAAAAAGTAAAAGATAGTTTTTTTTTTTTTCAAAATTTTTGTTTATATCGCAAAAAATAAAAACCACAGAGGTGATCAAATACCACCAAAAGAAAGCTCTATTTGGGGGGGGGGACATTAAAGCAGAGTTCCACCCAAAAATGGAACTTCCGCTTTAAGCACTCCTCGTCCCCCTTACATGCCACATTTGGCATGTAACTTTTTTTTTTGGGGGGGGTGTGTCCCCAGGTTTCAGAGGGACTTCCTGCCCCTCTTCCACCTTCCGCCTCTGGGCCGCCTAGGCGACTCCTCCTCTCCTCATAGATGGCCCCTCCCTCCTGACAATCTTCTGGGACACGTCACAGGTCCCAGAAGATAGCCTGCCCACTAGGAATGCGCAGCGCGACTCACGCATGCGCAGTGCGTGCCCGGCCGTGAAGCCGGGCCGGGTGCCCACACTAGAAATGGCAGAGCCATCGGGAGGAAGGTGAGACGAGCGAGGCTTTGGGCGCTTGCAACCATTGCTGGACCGGGAGACAGGTAAGTTACTGTTTATTAAAAGTCAGCAGCTAAAATCCGCTTTGGTTTGGGTATACCGTCGCATGACTGCGCAATTGTCAGTTAAAGCGCCGCACTGCCGTATCACAAAAAATGGCCTAGTCATTAAGAGGGAAATCCTTCCGGTCCTTATGCGGTTAATCCAGCTCTGAGCAGTCCTCTCGTCTTTTTGTAGTAAGATTAAAAATGACACACATAAGTTTGTGTCGCCACATCTTCCACTGCTGTGACTAACATCTGATTTCTTTATCTCCTGCATGGAGAGAGTGTGTTTGATTCCATCTTCACATCCCCCCTCCTTTCTTCTCCAGCTCTCCTAGGATTGGCTGCTCCACACCTCAGCATGATTGGATATGCTGAAGTCATGCGGTGCCTTTCATGAGTTTTGACTGCATGTTACTCAAAACTCAAGAATAGGAGAGTATGAGAGTGTAGAGGTGGGTGGGGAGTCTTGTGACATTACGACTCCGTCCACCGAGCTCCTGCAAAGAGACCCACCAACTGATTCCAGTGTTTTGCAAGGCTGCTACTGTTGAAGGGTGACATTTGCAAGGTAGGGATGCATGCAGGAGGCTTGCATGCATATATACATTAATACTGTGTCATTAGTTTATACTGGGTGAGTGGTGGGTTTACATCTACTTTAAGTATTCCTAATTTACATATTTACTTTTAATTGGTTTAAAATGTGTCAGCTTAACTCGAGCTGTAGTGGCTGAGTTAAATTGTATGCATTGGTATAAGCTGGTGTTTATTTAAAATGTTGTAGTAAATATTATTGGTGTGTGTTGCATACATTTTTGGATTTAATATTTTTTGCCAATAATAAAGGGCCGCAGCCATTTCACCCCAATAATTGGAGTATAGTGTATTTATTTATTGCATAGGGAGTAGCACAAAGGGGACTTTTAAGGTGCCTATAAGCATACAAGTACATTTTAAAATATAACAAATTTTATTTCATTATGTTTAAAAAGATATTAACAATCTTCCTTTTGAAAAATTCAGAAAATTCATAGTACGTATAAATATGCTTAAAGTCACTGTACAACAACGTTTTCTCAACATGTTTCGCCAAAGTGCATGTCTTCTTCAGGAGATTCTTGGTTGTTGGTGTACATATAAACAATTATGCCAACATGGCCTTAATCCTGCATTACAAAAAATACACAATTATATTATAAGGAATCATCCAAGCTGCTCTTACCCTGAAACAAATTTCAGGTCAGTGTGCTCACACCGCCAGGTCACAGGACCGCCATAAATTCGGGATATCAGGGTGTCACAGGAGAACCAAATTGCCCACTTTAAAAATCTACAAAGATATATGAAATTTATAGACTATAACAAGTAAAAAGTTTTCTATCACATTTACTTGACCAGATTCCCAAACAGTGTCTGCCACAAAGGAAATAAGATTGTATAGTATTTACCAGGCTGCAAGATGCTGAAAAGATTCAGAAATTTCCCAACTGCAATTTCTTGCATTGACTACTGGAGGTAACCAGAAGGTCAAACCAACAGCAAAAGCTGAAAATCTAATAGAATAAAAGACAAACTTTAATGTCCTAACTTCCTGATCATATAATCCACAGCTAAATGCCACAAAAGTGGGGAGATCATGCCTTTCAGACAAAGAAGCAGGGGACAGACAAGGAAAAGACTGTCTGGAGAAGATTAGAGAGCTGCATTAGCCTCAAAAGATGTCAAGCTTCCCAGGCACTGACTACAGGTATCCTGGGCTTAACAAAGCCATAACAGGGGTCTCAAACTGGTGGCCCTCCAGCTGTTGCTAAACTACAAGCCTCATGAGGCATTGCAAAACTGACAGTTACAAGTATGACTCCCACAGACAGAGCCATGATGGGACTTGTAGTTTCGCAACAACTGGAGGGCCACCAGTTTGAGACCCCTGCGTGATTAAACCATTTCTTTAAGTAGTCGTTTCCCCAGTAAAAGGCCCTAATGTTCTATGTTGCTGCTTGAATGCATATCATCTGTAGTGGTACTTCAGATGACTATCCATATTTGACAAATGATTAATTCTTGATTCTGCTTGCAAGATTCATTGTTTAGTTAAGTTTGTAAATATTGTTTGGGATCATTGGTATCATCTAGTTGCTCCTATTACAAGTGTGATCACTGAGTTCACAAGGGTCTACCAGGTGGGATGGGTGGTCATATGGATGCCCAGGGAGTCATGTTGGGTGGATCCCGTGGGGGGTAATGAGGCGGTGCCCACATATGTGCCGATTTCCTCAGTTGTTGTTTCCATACCCTTTTGTGTCAATCCGAATCAGTGAATCCAACTATTGGGAAGCCAGAAATTGGCCCTGCTGTAGGGTGGTTTGCTGTATTTATATATTCAATTTAGGGCACTGGCCCTTTAACTGAGGATGTTTCTGCTTTGCGGCCATGGTGATTTCCCCTTTTGCTGCGGTGCGTTTGCTACTGGTATTACTTAATGTAATGTAGCTAGGGCCTAGATAGCATCTGGCTTCACTTTGGACAGTTTATTGATCATTGTTGCTGCTTTTATGCAGATTGGGCATTCCTAAAGATCCATTGCTGTTTCTTGGATTTTCCAAAGTGGCCAACGGGGTCTCAATCGGCACATCAGGATGTCCGCACTTGATTGGCAGAAGCACCTGCCATCTAGTGGGAGGACCATAAATAGCTCAGCATGGTGGTCGTCTGATTGCTGAGGCCATCCATTATGCATTCACCCAGGAGTCCCACAGGAGTTACTGCCAGTTAAAGGTAATATAGGGGAGTTCCCCTGGTATGCCTTTTATATGTTGCTGATTGATTCCCCCTGTGATGGCAAACTTTGTTTTGCCTTACAGATCAAGTGAAGTCTGTGCCTGGGAAGCTTGACATCTTTTGAGACTAAAGCAGCTCTCTAATCCTCTCTAGACAGTCTTTTCCTTGTCCCCTGCTTCTATGTCTGAAAGGTATGATCTCCCCACTTTTGTGGCATGTAGCTGCGGATTATATGATCAGGAAGTTAGGACATAAAGCTTTGTCTTTTATTCTATTAGCTTTTCAGGTTTTGCTGTTGGTTTGACCTTCTGGTTCCCTCTGGTGGTCAATGCAAGAAATTGCAGTTGGGAAATTTCTGAATCTTTTCAGCATCTTGCAGCCTGGTAAATGCTATATAATCTATAACCTTTGCGGCAGACACTATTTGGGCATTTGGTCGGGTAAATGTGATAGAAAACGTTTTACTTATTATAGTTTCAAGTGGGCCATTTGGTTCTCCTGTGACACCCTGATAGCCCGCATTTATGGTGGTCCTGTGACCTGGCAGTGTTCGCACACTGGCCTGAAATTTGTTTCGGGATAAGAGCAGCTTGGATGATTCCTTATAATATAATTGTGTATTTTTTGGTAATAAAGGATTAAGGCCATTTTGGCTTAATTGTTTATATCTTCTTGCCTTATCTATCTTTATGCATTTACCTACTATAGTCTGAATTCTCTAAAAGGAAGATTAATATCTTTTTTAACCACTTCAGCCCTGGAAGGATTTACTCCTTTCTTGATCAGATCGCTTTTTGCGATACAGCACTGCGTCCCTTTAACTGACAATTGCGTGGTCATGCGATGTTGTACACAAACAAAATTGACTTCCTTTTTTCCCCACAAATAGAGCTTTCTTTTGGCGGTATTTGATCACCTCTGTGGTTTTTATTTTTTGCCCTATAAACAAAAAAAAGCGACAATTTTGAAAAAAAATATATATATTTTTTACTTTTTGCTATAATACATATCCAAAAAAAAAAAAAACAAAAAAAAAACAAAAGCAAAACAAATTTCTTCATCAGTTTAGGATGATACATATTCTTCTACATATTTTTTGGTAAAAAAAAAAAATATAGCAATAAGCGTATATTGATTAGGTTGCACAAAAGTTATAGCGTCTACAAACAATGGCAATAGATTTATGGCGTTTTTATTTATAATTTTTTTTTTTTTTACTGGTAATGGCGGTGGTCTGTGATTTTTAGCGGGACTGCGACATTGCAGCGGACAGATCGGACATTTATACAGCGATCAGTGATATAAATAGCCACTGATTACTGTATAAATGCCATTGGCAGGGAAGGGGTTAACACTAGGAGGTGATCAAAGAGTTAAATGTGTTCCCTGTCAGTGTGTTCTACACTGTGTGGGGGTTGGAATGACTGGGGGAGGAGAGAGATCGCTGCTCCCATTTACAGGGAACAGACGATCACTCTCCTCTCCCCTGTCAGAACGGAGATCTGCTTGTTTACACTCGCAGATCCCTGTTCTGTCACTGCAGAGGAGTGATCGTGGGTGGCCAGCAGACATCGAGACCAACCCACCCGCTGATTGCTTCCCCAGCTAGCCAGTGAGTGAGCAAGCGCGCCTCTGGCGGTGCGTGCTAGCCCACAATACACGCTCCCGTGCCCGCCGTCATATGACGGCGATTTGCGCAAGAGAGTCAACCGGCCACCAACATAATGAAATAAAATTTGTTATATTTTCAAAATGTACTAGCATGTTTATAGGCACCTTAAAAGTCTCCTTTTTCATACTCCCTATGCAAATTGTACTATATGGGTTGTGGTGCCTTGCTTCACTCATCTCTGACTGATACCATTTCAATACTAAATGTATTTATTTATTATTTGATATTTGTTTCTATTTGGAAAGGTTCTGTCTACGGTCCAATGTATGCAAAGTATGCACTGCAATATAATAAAAGCTGAATTCTTGTATCGACCAGTATAGAAAGATTATGGTTTAATTACACATACTAAATTCATGTAGGTAGGATCTTTGGGTTCAAACCAAACCAGTCCTATAGTGAGTGTGTGTTCATACGAAGTGTGACTAAAAAGTTTGGCGAACGGTATCAAAAAACAAACGAAACAGAAGATACAAATTACCTTTATTGGCCTTCAAAATAATCGCCATCCTTCACAACACACTTTTGGCAACGTTCATAAAGCTTCTGGAAACTGTCACCAAAGGCCCCTTTAGGAATCGATCGCAGAACCGTTGTCACACATTTATGTATTGCCACCATGTTCGCCTTTGATGATGCTCTTCAGGCAGGGAAGCAGAAAGAAGTCTGCAGGTGCCAGATCAGTGGAGTACAGTGGATAGCTGAGAATAGGTACGAGCGCTGAGCCAAGAATTGGCGCACAGGTCTCATCCCCTGTGACAATGGTTCACAGAAAGGATAGATCCTGGTCACACATGGTAATGACATCTACAGAGGTTTCCATCTGTTTTGCTTTCTGTTTGTCTGTCAGCTCTGCGGCAGAAACCGGGAACAGATCTTCTGCTTACCCAAATCTTCGCAGACAATGGTGCGCACCATATCAATCATAGAGTCAGCCACCGATCTCATGCCAGCATTTGTCGCACTTGCTCGATTGTGTCTGGGAGTCTGCTTGTCAATGGCTGACCCAAATGGGACTCATTCTCAGTCATTTCTTTCCCGTCGTGAAAGTGTTTGAACCAGTCAAACACATTTTCTGCTCATGGCTTCTGTCCCGTACATTTGCACCAACAATTCATACATCGCCGGTTTCCCCAATTTCTAGCAGAACTTGATGTTCGCTCGTTCCATTGAACTGTGACCCTGCCTATCACACTGAATATGTTCGACTGCCCACAGCGGGTTTACCATGACGTTCACAAGTACTCTACGCTAGGTGGCACTGCTCAACACATCTCTGGATAGCCATGTGCATACGCACGCACCTGGCCCATGTTGCCATTAGATATCGGACCATTTAGACACACTTCATATATTTGGCTGACTGTGGTAGAGATAGATAGTAAGGATGGGCTCGGGCGTCTTCGCAAGTGCACATGCTCGAGCCTGCCGGAAAGTGAACCCTGCACTGCGATAATCACAGGCAGGGAGACATTCCTCGATTGCTGCAGCCTCACATCGGGGAAATGTCTCACTGCCTGTAATTAGCGCAGTGCAGGGTTCACTTCCTGGCGGGCTCGGGCACATGCGAACACGCCCGAGCCCATCCTTAGTACATAGTAAGTTCCTCCAGGACAAGGATTGCAAATGTACATTCAAACTTAGGATCAGTGTGTGTGTGTTCAACCTTGCACATGCAATAACATCTATATAAAAATTAAAAATATACCATGAATTATATTTTGTGATCTATAATCCATCAAGTTTATAGGGCTGGGAAGCACAACCAAACTGTATTGTTGAGGCCCTGTTCACATCTAGGCGTTTTTGAGTGTTTTTCTGCTCTAAGCCTCAGCTCTAAAAACACCTAACAAGACAAAGCCCATTAATTTCAATGGCCCCTGTTCATATCTGAGTGTTCTGTCATCTTAGGCAAAACACCAGTCACTCAAAAAAGTAAATTTTTGGCAGATTACAGGCGTTATGGCTCCATAGACTTCTATAAAAACACTGGAAAGTGATACATGAGCGTTTTACAAGAGTTTAGTTGCTCCTAATCTGCTCAAACAGGAGCTCTTGACCCAGTACTCCACCCCTTGTCAAGCCCTTGCCACACCTCTTTCATACACAAGCTCAGCAAGATGGAGGACAGCCCTATTCTGCTAGAAGCAGAAACCTTTATTGCACTAGTGTGTACACACCCATGTGTATATGGACTCCAAGAATGAGCATTACAAAAACAGAAACAAGAAATACAGAGCCTGGGCAAAGATTGCATCCCAAGTTCTTCCAGGGTGGTCGACTTTGACAAATACACAGAAACAGGACAAAGGTAAGTTTGCAATGTGTTTTCAGTCTTGTTTTGCCTTGCTGTCTGCTCAAATGTCTGCATCATTGCAATAGCAATGTGCTGCATGCATCTGAGGAAGCCGTTTCAATATCTCCCACATGTATTTCTTGTTATGCTGTCTCTACTGCAGTGTTGTAAAGCTGCACTTTGTGCAGACATGTGCCCACTTTGTAGCCTCTGACCACGTTATGTTATGTTTGTGTTTCCCTTTTTGTCAAAGTAATTCCACTATCAGCAGCTGCAGTCAGTGCTGCTGCAGATAGTGGGACATGTTAGATGAGTTACAGCACACAGGCACAATCGAACAAATCACAATAAACAAAATCATGAAGAGGAGGTTACTATGCAAATGAAATGTAAAAAAAATACACTGCTTTTCATTGGTCACTTGTCAACTCAAAACGCCTGCCCAGAAACACCTTAAAAAATGCCCGAAAAACACCTGAATCTACCAATCTAAAAGGTGAAATACATATAAAAACAATGTAGGTACTATGCATAATGGTGCAAAATTAATAAAGCGTGGGACTACATTTTTAGTCCGATGCCTTATTAATTTTGCACCATTATGCATAGTACCTACAATGTTTTAATATGTATTTCACCATTTAGATTGGCATTATGCTGTGGACCTATACACTTTTCTGAGTGCTATAGGGGGTTATGCCCCCATGAAGTGTTGTCCATTGTGGAATTTACATCCTTGCCCAGGGTACCTCAGCTCCAGTGCCTGATGTTTCTGTTAGTTGGTTTTCCGGCGCCCCATGTCCATGTCTTATCTCTTCGTAAGTGGCCTAGTTTTCTTCCCTATCCCTCTATGAAAACATATTTCAGTACAACCATAACCCTTGGTATCTATTATAGACACCTACTTTATACCAGCTCCTGGCGGAGGCCACGAAACGCATCGAGTCATAGGATGCCTGCCTTTTTACATTTCAAGACTGTTGTCAGTATCCTACTATAAACATTGCAATGGATTGTACTAATGAAACTAATTATGTTTTGTATTTTGTGGAGACATAACAAACGTGTGTTGGCTTATTAAATGTTTACAATATGAACCAAGATGCTACTATAATGTTATATTATTATACGATTCTACTATATGTATGAAATCATAAAGATATTTTATTATATTTATTACAAATTGCCATGCAGTGTGCTAGTTTGTTACATGGTTCTGGTGTACAATGTACCAGCCAGCCATGTTTGGTATCTCTCTGGGAGCCAGCTTCATACAAAGTGCCATTATTTCCTTCCCCCATTCCAAAGAATAAAAAAATTAATTGTATAGTGTATGGCCAGCCTAAGCTTTGGCAATAAAACCTAGAAGCTGATTGATTACTATGCACAGCTGCACCGGATTCTGTGTGTACCAGTTTCCGTATATACCCCCCACTGTGTTTACCTGAGTATTTAGTAGATGCATCTTACATTGAGTCTGTATGGATAGGTCCCTAGCAACTTTGCGGTAACATTGGACATATTTCATAGTTTTTCTGGTATATAGACATTTTTAAAGGATTCACATTTGAGACGAAGATTATGTCTGGGCTCCTTATCTCTGAGTCAATTACAACACACTATTAACCACTTGCTTACTGGGCACTTAAACCCCCCTCCGGCCCAGACCAATTTTCAGCTTTCAGTGCGCTCACACTTTAAATGACAATTACTCAGTCATGCAACACTGTACCCATATGAAATTTGCATCCTTTTTTTCACACAAATAGAGCTTTCTTTTGGTGGTATTTAATCACCACTGGGTTTTTTTTATTTTTTGCGCTATAATTAAAAAAAGACCGAAAATTTTGGGAAAAAAACAAATTTTTCTTCGTTTTTGTTATAAAATTTAGCAAATTAGTAATTCATCTTTATAAATTTTGGCCAAAATTCATGTTACATATCTTTGGTAAAAATAATCCAAATTTGTGTATATTATTTGGTCTGTGTGAAAGTTAGAGAGTCTACAACCTATGGTGCAAATCACTGAAAATTGATCACACCAGATGTACTGACGGCCTATCTCAATTCTAGAGACACTAACAAACCAGCAAAGTACAAATACCCCCCAAACAACCCCTTTTTGGAAAGTAGACATGCCAAGGTATCTAGTCAGCGGCATAGTGAGTTTTATGAAGTTGTCATTTTTTCCCACAATTCTTTGCAAAATTAATATTTTTTTTTTCAACAAAATTGTCATTGTAACAGGTTATTTCTCTCACATGGCATATGCATACCTCAAATTACACCCAAAAACACATTCTACTACTCCTCCGGAGTATGGGGATACCACATGTGTGGGACGTTTTTACAGCCTGGCCACATAGAGAGGCCCAAAATTGAACTAGCACCTTCAGGCGTTTTAGAAGCATAAATTACACATCTCATTTCTCAACCATATATTACACTTCAGAAGGCCCTGGAGCACCAGGACAATGGAAATGCCCACAAAATGACCCCATTTTGGAAAGCTAACACCCCAACGTATAATCTATGAGGCATAATGAGTCTTTTGAATGGTTCATTTTTTTCCAGAAGTTTTTGGAAAATGTGGGGAAAAAATGAAAACGCATTTTTTTTACACAAAGTTGTCCATTTATAAGGTATTTCCAACACATAGCATGTACAAAGGAAAAATGACACCCCAAAATACATTCTGCTACTCCTGAGTATGGCGATACCACATGTGTGAGACTTTTACACAGCCTGGCTACATATAGAGGCCCAACATGCAAGGAAGACCATCAGGTGTTCTAAGGACACATAGCATTACAAATACCAAGAATTACACCACAAAATACATTCTGCAGAGTAAAGGGTAAACAAAAGATTACCTGAGGTTTTAGTATTGCAGCTGTCTACAGGAGGATAGCACTGGTCCAGGCAGCAGGCAGGGACTTGGTCAGCTACAGCAAACAAAATTGTCCAGGCAACCGTCAGCAAATGCAATTGTCCAGG
>BLSH010511469.1:511687-555391 GCA_018402905.1 Glandirana rugosa | reverse complement strand
CTTTAGAGATGTTAAACTGTACCCACTGTTTTGACTATCTGATTTATTAGACGGGAATAATATAACTTTTATTGTCTTTATACAAAAAAAATGGAACGATAGATGGAATTTAGTGTACAATAAACGTGTCACATGCAGATTATTTAGTCTATCAGTTTTGTCACCCATGTCAAATTGTAGAGATTTCCCCTTAATTTAATACAGTGCACACTCACACTAAGAGAGAGAGACTCCTGCAGCTTGGCTCGCAGCTGTCTGTCAGAGTAAGCAGAGACAGTGTGGGTGTCAAGCAGTCACCCACTCACTGTCCCCACTCTTTTTGGCTGGCTTGAAGAGGAAGCTACTGCACTCAACACTGTCACCAGGAGGGCTGCAGGGCCAGCCAGAGCAGGTAGGCAGGAAGGAATCAGGAGGATCCATCCATCCAGAGTGTCTGCTCTGCTCAGGTGCTGGCTGCTGGTGGTGTGGCGGGAAAATACAGTAACCTCATTTGAGGGCGGATGGGCTGGGCAGAGGCGCTAGCTGGCAGCAGGAGGGAGTGGTCGTCCAACTCATCTCAGGGTCAAGATCGGATCTTCTCACTCGCCACTCAGGAATTTCCGTAATTGCACATGCACAGCTCTGACCGGAGCCGATGGCCACCATTTTTACTGGCACTTTTCGGCTGCTACTGACTTTTACTGACACCCAAAAAAAACTGCCCTGTTTTTACTGGCTGTCCGTAAATTTACGGACGGTTGGCAACACTGGTTGATGACATCACACAAAATAAAATCAATTACTCAAAAAACAAGGCTTTTTTAAAGCTTTAAAGACATTGTTATTGTGGATGGCAAAAGGGACAAAACTGTCTGTGATCCTGGGTGGCTTTGCTCACTTACTCCACTGTATCTATGGAGAGAACCATGGTTGCTTGCGCTCCTGTTTTGCAGCAAAATGACAAAATCAACCTATGTAATCTTTGAGCCAAAGATTGTGTTACTATTCCTTATTTTTGTACACTTTGAGCATTTGACAAAACAGTCCACTCCTTATATCTGCGAATGAAATACCACAGAAGACCATTAGCATTATGAAAGAGCAATGTAGCAACAATCTTCAAAAAGAGACTGAAAGTGAAAAAAAAAAATCATGGTTGGAACTAGAGTCAAATAGATATTCCCACCTAGATTTCAACCTAACACTTGATACTGTAATGCAAAATCTATCCAACAAAAAAACAACAGAAGATGGGACCAGACAGGAATATTGGAGGACTAAAGTTAGGCAGGCCGGAATTTGAGGTTCCACTTGTTAAGCACACTTATTAGCATGAAAATGAGGCATCCAAATTAGAAATGAAAATTAACACAAGAAATGCAGGATCCAGTGCTCAAAGCCACATTTAAGGCTGGCCCACATCTACTTCCTGTTGGGATCTGGGCATGGTCCCCTAAGACATCAACGTCAAGCTGCAAAGTGGAAGCCGCAATGGCTAGGTGACAGCTAGTAGACTTGCTAGGAGATGAAAAAATAGCAAAAAAGGGAAAATACAATAAAAAAAAGGAAAATCTGTTTGCTTCTCTCAAACAAGGGAAAGATTCATCTAAGGACACTTGCTGGGAGTGGGAGGGGTTATGCTAGGGCTGTCTCTACAGCTTGTTTGCCAGGGTCCAATCACCTGATTAAGATTAAGATCCCATGTTCATGTCCTGTACTCTACAATTCTTTTGTTCCAGGTCATTTCTCTTTTTATAGGATAGCAGCAATCGAAAACTCACTGTCAGACTTAGTGCAGCAGCTTTACAGCCCAGTGTATATCTCTCTGAGCAAACACACAGACACTCAGCCCTTCAGATTGGACCAGCTGCAGTAAACAGGGGACCTGTGGGGGAAAAAAGTATGGGCCACAGGAGTGGGAACCCATCCCACTCAAATCACATGAGGTAGAGATCTGGATTTCTGTACCTCAGGGACCTGTTGGGTTCACCTTAATATGAATGCGAAGAAACACTTTTATTGGCAATACCACAGTATTACAATATATATAGAAAATTGCAACATCTACTTTCTGTTTTGACATATATAAATGCATGCTAAAGAGAACTTGGAGGATGACGAGACTAATTCATTTCATGTTTGACATTTGTAAGATTAACAACAGCTTTTTAAGAAAATATGTCTACTAAGAAAAACAACATGTTTCACTATTTCACGGACTTAAAATAATAAACTCCTGGGGCTGCCACCAGTGCTGATATATTACAAGACCTTAACAGAGAAAGATAAACAAACTAAACTTAAAAAAGATTTGTAATTCATATAGAAAAACATGTTTAATCAAAATTAATGGAATCCTTTCTTTGAGCAATCAATATGCTTTAGTACTTTTATCATAAATAAGACATTCTGGTTCCATAATTCCTGATTCTGAGGAAACCTTTGCCATCAGTGGTTGCTTGACGTCGTCTGCCTCCCAATAGTCAAAAGGACAATGCAAAAATCATCCCTAAATACTCAGAAAGCCTGCTAATTTCAAGCAAATCTATTACAGTACTAGAATTATAAACGTATAAGAAATTGCTGCAAGAGTACAGTATTTGTTTTAAACATGTTTTCTTACATAGGGATGGAAGCAGAGACTAACAGGCAAACTATGCACCAATAGCAAAAACACAAAAAGGCAATCCTCAAGATAATAAAGACAGACAATATCCTCAGATATACATTTATTAAAAATGTATAAAAACATACTCATAAACAAGCTAGTAAAATAGGCATGTCATTGCACAAAATCTCGTGTCCATGGTCACATATGCCACATGGATGATGTCTCACACAGACTGGCTGACGCGTTTTGAGGTACGAACCTCTTTCTCAGAGCCAAACATATTCTGTCCAGACCACACATTTACAGACCCAAGAATGACATAGTGGAGAGGATAGTCATGCGGAGCCCCACCCAATTATGGGCATGTGCCCCATAAGGACTTATGTGCATACTCCAATCATGTGCTTCTCTAGCTATGTCAGGTCCCACTGCATAGCCTATGACATGATATCCATCCTGTAGATGCCGTATGTATGTACAGTAAGCTGCATGCCCTCTCCCCTGTACTCTAATAACATATGTATTGAGTGCCATAGGGGACTCTACTCACCCCTGTAAGCTGATCCGATGCAGAGGGGACAATAGCGTCAGTGTAGGTGCCATTGCGGGTGGGAAGGCTGTCCCTTCCCCGCCCGGGATCTCAACAGTGAACATGGTTAGAGAAACACCCACCAGCGTGTTCCAGAGGGTCTGGAACGCATGCCAACACTGAGCGCCGGAAGTATGCGTTCCAGGCCCCAAGACCCCCTACCGGAATATAAGATCTGGTTAAAGATGCTACTTGATAGGGCACTGACCAATAAGGTTATCACCAAAAGTGAGTACCAGTTCCTGTTGAGGCAATACCCAATGACCCCTCACTTTTACCATATCCCAAAGGTCCAGAAGGATCTGGCCAATCCCCCAGGAAGACCAATAATAGCAGGCATTGACAGTCTAACCAGCAAATTGGGTTGCTATATAGAATACTTCCTCCAGGCCTTACCCTCTTATGTCAAAGATTCAGGTCACATATTGGATATCCTGTCCTCTTTAGAATGGAGTGCAGAATACAAGTGGGTATCGCTAGATGTAGCTTCGCTCTACACGTCAATCGAACATCATTATGGCTTGGAAGCGGTTGAATACTATTTAAAGAATAGCAGGTTATATCCTTTACAAACATCTTTCTTGTTGGAATCCACGGAGTATACAATCACACATAATTATTTCTCCTTTGTGGGATATTCTTATAGACAAGTGAGAGGGACTGCCATGGGGGCCAAGTTTGCCCCTAGTTATGCAAACCTATTCTTGGGTTATTGGGAAGCACATTGTATATGGGCTATCAACCCGTATGGGGCAAACCTGGCTCTGTATGCCAGGTATATTGATATTTTGATCATCTGGAAGGGGACCGAAGAAGATTTCAGAGGGTTTCTCACCCACTGTAGCAATAATCCTTTTGGTATCAAGTTCACACGTCATGGATAATTTCCATTTGGTATTCCTAGATCTTGAACTTCGGGCAGATGAAAGTGGCAAAATTCTATCTAAAACCCACTTTAACTACTTCAAGACCGCCCGCCGTCATATGATGGCGGCAGTTTGAAGTGGAATACCGTTGCTATGGTAGCAGATAGCTACCATAACCCCGGTATCTTTTTTTCAGCAGGCAATTTCCCGTCAGATAAAAGTGGTCTTAGCGGCGGATTCGCACTATCATTTTTTTCAAATATTTTAAATTTTTTTTGCATTTTAGTGTAAATATGAGATCTGAGGTCTTTTTGACCCCAGATCTCATATTGAAGAGGTCCTGTCATTTTTTTTTGTAAAAAAAGAACAGTGTAAAAATAAAAAGTAAAATAAATAATTTTAAAAAAAATGTCTCGCCCATATGAAAACGGTGTGCAAACCACAGATGTGAGGTATCGCCGCTATCATTAGAGCGAGAGCATTTATTTTAGCACTAGACCTCCTCTGTAACTCAAAACTGCTAACCTGTAGAATTTTTTAAACGTCGCCAATGGAGATTTTTATGTTGCAAAGTTTGTCGCCATTCCGTGAGCGGGTGCAATTTTGAAGCATGACATGCTTGGTATCATTTTACTCGGCGTAACATTATCTTTCACAATATGGACAAAAATTGGTCTAACTTTACTGTTGTCTTATTTTTTAACTCAAAAAACTGAATGTTTTTTTAAAAAAATGCGCTTGTAAGACCGCTGCGCAAATACGGTGTAACAAAGTTTTGCAACGGCTGCTATTTTATTCTCTAGGGTGTTAGAAAAAAAATTATATAATGTTTCGGGGTTCTAAGTAATTTTAAAGCAAAAAAGCTGGTTTTAACTCATAAGCACCGAGCTCCAAAAAGAGGCTCGGTCTTAAAGTGGTTAAACCATTTTCAGGGAACTCCTATTTAAACGCAAAAAGTAATCCTCATCCGAAATGGATCAGAAATGTTCCAGACAATTTTAGCAGATTGCATAGGACCTGCGCTAGGAGAGAAGATTACGAAGTTCAGGGAGCCACTCTCAAGAAAAAATTCCTTGAGAAGGGGTATGGGCAAAGCCATATAGAAGAAGGAGGAGCCTAGCAATGGCGGACTAGATCCACACAGGTCCTGAGCCCCGCGTCTCTCATCTCGACTCACCTGCCCTTAGCGGAGTGTCAGCGTGTTGGCGTGCGGTGTGTGGAGCCGGAGAGGCTAGAGAGAGGCTGGAGAGGCCAGAGGTCGAGCTGAGGACTAGCGGTGACTGACGGTGATTGGATCTCGGCTATATACTCGGTACAATCAGCCAGAGTGAAGGTAAATGGTATTTTCTCAGAAGGCTTCCCCGTTCGGAATGGTACGCGAAAGGGTTGCCCATTATTCCCCCTTATTTTTATTCTTACGCTGGAGCCCTTTCTACGTACAGTACGTGCAAGCCAAGAGATAAGTGGTGTAACAACAAAAGGATTGGAGCACAAGGTAGCTGCATATGCGGATGATTTGATCTTTGCTTTGTCTAACCCTAAAAAATCTATGATCGCCCTACTAAGTGAACTCAACAAATACAGTAATTTATCCAATTACAAAGTGAACTACGCAAAATCTGAAGGGTTAAGACTAAACATAGAAGCTAAAATGAAAGAACAAATAAGTGAGACCTGTCGTTGCAAATGGTCAAACTCCCATATCCAGTACCCAGGAACTAAAATCCCTATAAAGTTGAGTAAAATTTTTGAACTCAACTTTGCCCCACTCCTTCGACAATTTTAGACCGACCTTACTAAATGGGATAAAGAGATTCTCACCTGGTTTGGTCGGACCAATGTAATCAAGATGAATATAATGCCTCGTCTGATCTATCTTCTGCAATCTTTGCCAATAAGTTTACCAGTGAGTTTTCTAAAGGACCTATGGGTAAGATTTTCAAAATTTATCTGGGCAGGTAAACCAGCACGGGTGAGCAGGGCTATCCTGACACTTCCAAAACCGAAAGGTGGGATCGGTCTCCCGGATCCAGTAAAATATTATGAGGCAGTTCATCTAACCAGAGTAATGGAATGGTGTATCCATATGAAAAACCCAAAACAATGGGTTCAGTTAGAAGAAGCAACAGTAGACGTCCCACTGTCAGGTTTGCCTTGGCTGAAAAGGGAGGATATACCAGACGCGGCAAGGCGTCATCCCTTGGTTGGCGCAACACTCCTTCACCCAGTCCCCTTATTCCAATTATAGGTAACCCAATGTTTCAGGCAGGTATCAAAGATAGTCAGTTTGATTCTCTGAGGAGGCAGGGCTTCTTTTGCCGCATACATTTTAGCCAAGACAACAGACCTATGGGGAACGCTAGCTGTAGAAGAGATTTTCAGGATAGATTGGACTTTCTTCACAGTGCCCAGCTAAGCACCATTATCAAAGCAGTGGGGGGAGTAGATATGGAATAAGGAGCTTTGACAGCATTTGAACAAGCTTGCAATTCGGGGGAACCAGCGAGACATCTACTATCTTTTTCCTATCGTTAATAGCGGCCACAGCCCCACAAAACCTTCCATTCCTGGCGCAGTGGGAAATAGACCTGGATATCAAATTCACGCAAAGGCAAAAAAAATAGAATCTTATTGTTTGCACATAAAGCCTCAGTAGCTAGTAGATATCAGGAGGGGGGGTACAAACTTCTCACAAGGTGGTATCAGACGTCTGCAGTTCTACATAAGAAATTTCCTCAGACTACGGACAGATGTTGGCGTTGCCAAGAATCTGAGGGCACCTTAATCCACATATTCTGGGACTGCTGGAAATTAAAAGAGTTCTGGGAGATGGTAAATGAGGTGGTAGAGGAATTGACAGGGATATCCCTTGGGATGAAGCCAGCTGCATACTTACTACACGATACGCATTTATCTTGTAAAAATTACAAAAATATATTATTAAAACATCTACTAATAGCTGCCAAAGCATGTATACCGCCACTTTGGAAAAGGGAAGTGGCGCTGACTAAATCCCAATGGTTAGATAAGATATCTGAGATCCAGGAAATGGAAGAGCTAAGATCAGGCCGATTTGTATGTTGCCACCTGGAGCCCATTTATCCGCTACATAGAGAGAGGCGACTGAGAAGTAAGGAGGATAAGACGTTGGGGGCACAGGAGAAGATGATGGGGGCGGGGGGGGGGGGAGACAGAGAATGAGGAGGGGTTTTTTTTTTTTGGGTTGGGGAAGGGGGGAGGGGAAAAAGGGTTGGATAAGGCGACAAGTAATTTGCTTAGGACGGATTGTGGGAGATGACCATAGGAAAAATAGTTAACAGTAACAGAGATAACTCGATAGAATTTCTATGGGGTGAAAAGACAAGGCGTAGTATGGGAGGAGATGGGAGATAGGTAATCTTTTGTATTTGCAGTGAAGATGTTTTTCTTTTGTTTTCTTCTCCTTCTTGTCCCTTTTATTGGAGAATTGTCAATATAAGCATACATAAAAATACCACAATGATGAAAGACTCTGCTGGAGACAGTAAATGATCCTCAAACTGATTAGTCTCATGACGGTGTGCTTCTGATGTGGTAAGAAAATATAAAAAAAAAAGACATATAAAAAAGGCGTACAGCAAATACTGGCCACTATACGAGGGTGAACCCCTAGAAGTGATACGAGCGAATAATGAGTCCAAATCTAAAAAGGAGGCGGCTTAAACAACTCAAAACAGACTCCATCAGGTTTTGCACCACTTACAACACTAAGGCGTTTGATATCCAACATGTTTTGTATAGGGATTGGAAAATCCTTACCTAAGATCCAGTTCTAGGAAAAACTCTACCATCTAGGCCAGAGATCATCTTCAGGAAACCGAGGAACCTTGGGGGTCTTATAGCACCCAGTAGGGTACGCAGACTCAGGAATAATCATTCTGTAAACAGTGTTCCTTGGTCCACCATTTTTATCAAATGGGAAGCTACAAATGTGGAGTGAAAAACTGTGGGTCCTATTCCTTTATGTGGCATAGAAAAAGGGAGGTAATAGGATCAGAGGGTCGCACCCATAAGATCAAACAGTTAACTGTGGGACCACACATGTGGTATATAGCCTCATCTGACCATGTGGACTGCTATACGTGGAACACACAATACGTCCGCTCAGGATGAGATTTGGTGAGCATAAGTGCAGTATCTTAGGGAAGAAGAATCTAACTAAAGCCAAATCTAGAGACAACTACTTAGTCCCTCACAACTTCAGGCAACAACATAATGGTGACCCTTCAGGTTTTAGGGTCTTTGGCATAGAGGCCATAGGATGGAACTTGGATAATGGGAGTAGATTTAAAGTGGTTGTCAAGGGAGGGTAAGAAAAAAAAACACCTGCAAGACAAAGGCATAATGAGCTAGTATGCATCGCATATTAACTCATTATGAAATACTTACCTTAGAACAACGCAGTTGCAGAGATCCCCGAGCACCGCTGTGACTGGCATCATGTTGATTGTGCCTTCTTCTGGGATCTCGGGCTCCGTCCAATCACAGCAAGGACTCCAGCACCTTGATTGGCCGGAGCCGCATGCGCACGGGAGCCATCATTTACGGCACACTTCCTGAAGAAATGGCCCAGTCGGGCTGTTTCTTCACTGCGCATGTGCCGATGATGTCAGCACATGCATTTACACAGTATATCTCCTAAACCGTGCAGGTTTAGGAGATATGCAGGGCACCAACAGGTAAGCCTTATTATAGGCTTATCTGTAGGTTAAAGTGGTTGTCGAGAGTTGACAACCACTTTAACCACTTGCCGACCGCCAACTGCAGGTTAACGGCGACAAGGTGGTTCGTTATCGCAAATCGCCGTTATATGACGGCGGCTGCGATAACGCGCACTGTGAGTGCGCGTGCGCCGCCGGAGCCGCGCGCTCACTGTGTTCGGGGAGGGCCAGGGAGCGGATGCGGCGGCTTCGATTACCGCCGGCTACCCGCGATGGCCCCCCCGGAGTGAAAGAATGGAGGTCCGTGTAAGTAAACACGGACCTCCGTTCTGTGAAGGGGGAAGGGCTGTGATTACAGCCTTCCTGTATATGGAGGCTGTGACCACTTCCCTTCCCCAGCTAGGGCAGTCCCCCCCCAGTTAGAACACGCCCAGGGAACACTGTTAACCATTAGAGCGCCCCCTGCAGGTTAACCCCTTCACTGCCAATGACATTTACACAGTAATCAGTGCATTTTTATAGCACTGATCACTGTATAAATGCCAATAGTTCCAAAAAATTGTCAAAATGTTCCGACATGTCCGCTGAAATATCGCAGTACCGCTAAAAATCGCATATCGCCGCCATTACTAGTAAAAAAAAATAAAAAAATAAAAACCCCAAAAATTCTCATCATCCGTAAACGCAGCCACTTTTGCGCAAACCATTCAATAAACGCCGATTGCAATTTTTTTATCGCAAATATGAGGAAGAATATAAATCGGCCAAAAACGGTGGAAAAAAATGTTTTTTTATATTTTTTTTTGGATTTGTATTTTAGCAAAAAGTAAGAAATTTGGGTTTTTTTGCAAAATTGTCGCTCTTCTTTTGTTTATAGCGGTGATCAGAAATGACGCAGCGGTGATCAAATACCACCAAAAGAAAGCTCTGTTTGTGGGAAAAAAAGGACGCAAATTTCGTTTGGGTACAAAGTCGCACGACCGCGCAATTTTCAGTTAAAGCGACGCAGCGCCGAATCGCAAAAAGGGCTCCGGTCCTAAAGCTGGAAATCCTTCCAGGGCTGAAGTGGTTAAGAAACTATGTCGTTAACCCCTGGAGGACTAAACAAAGATCTGGAGGTCCATGGGGTTGTAGAAGAACCATAACTTTGTCTCCCTTTCCCTCCTTCCTCTGTCCCGGTCCCTCCTCTTAAGTCCTTTTTTCACATATTGGTCTTTTCGGGTGTTAGGCACCTCTACTCCTTCCTCTGGTACAGTGAGCAGGGGGCGCCTTCCAGTGTGGAGTCCTTACGGGGCACACGCCCATAATTGGGCGGGGCTCCGCATGACTATCCTCCCCAATATGTCATTCTTGGGTCTAGAATTGTGTGGTCTGGACAGAGTATGTTTGGCTCTGAGGAAGAGGAAACACTTCAGCCAGTCTGTGTGAGACATCGTCCATGTGGCATGTGTGAACATGGACACGAGATTTTGTGCAATGACATGCCTATTATATTAGCTAGTTTGTGAGTGTTTTTTATACCTTTTTAATAAATGTTTATCTGAGGATAATGCGCTAGGCCAGTGTGCCATTGTCTTTTTGTGTTTTTGCTACAGTGTGTTTGGACCTCCCCAGTTCACCAGTGGCAGCAAGGCGGCACATTATCTGAAGCTGACAAGCACCAGCTTTGTTTATCTGGTTGGAGAAGCTTTTCTCTTCAAACGCAGGAAGAAGCATATGTTGGTTTTGAAACTATGCACCAGGCCTGGTCCTGAGCAGGGACTTTCTCAGGCAGGCTATATTATAGCCAACAATCAACAAACTGTATTTTATATTTAATTTTTCCTTCTTAGAAACCCAAGCAATTTCAACTGCGCATGTGTTGAAAAAATACAAAAACAAAAAGCCCCCCCTTCAGTGAAAATGACAAAAATGATTAGTAAATCTATATGTAGACAGTAAGGATGGGCTCGGGCTTGTTCGGAACCAAACGTGTCCGAGCCTGCCAGGAAGTTAACCCTGCACTGCGCTAATCACAGGCAGTGAGACATTCCCCGTTCGCTGCAGCCACGCATCGGGGAAATGTCTCCCTGCCTGTGATTAGCGCAGTGTAGGGCTCACTTCCTGGCGAGCTCGGGCACGTTCGGTTCCGAACAAGCCCGAGCCCATCCTTAGTAGACAGCTGAAGTTACATGCAAATCTACTTTTTTTGCTTATACATTTTGATTTTCCATTTTCTGAATGGTATGATATCAAGAAATATCCACTCCTTAAAGTGATGTAAAGGAAACATTTATTTAAAAAAAAATATGTTATACTTACCTGCTCCTTCGCCCTTGCCGGGTGCCCCCATAGCAAGCAGCTTGTTGTGAGGCACTCGCGTGTGCTCACTCCCGAGCTGGCTCTCTGCGTCCATAAGACACAGAGGGCGTGGCTCAGCCCCACTCTTATCTTGCTGGCTGTGAATGACAGCAGTGGGAGCCAATGGCTCTTGCTGCTGCATCTCAGCCAATTACTAGGGAGAGACCTGGGAGAGCTTTGGGGTCTCGTGCACATTGCTGGATCGAGAAATAGAAAGAAAAAAATTATATATACAGTATGTCTTTCTCTCTCTCTTTATATATATATTGTGACGGGCAGTCCCTTGTCACGGTATTTGGCCCCCAGGATTGTCAACCTGGCAGGCTGACAGGCTCCAGGACTATTATTTGACATGGAAGAATCTGGTTTGACAGTTTCTTCCAAGCTTGGTAGAATCCAGTTGGGAGCCTGGAGCTTGGCGATTTCACAGTGATCTGGGAGGGAGGAAATCTCCAATCCTGGGACCAGGCTTTGAAAGCAGCCAGGATTTTAATTGTCCAGGTGTGGGTGGGCCTGATAGGAGAGTCAGGACCAAGATTCTGGGCTCCACATCCAGAGAAGTCCAGGCCTGCAAGAGAGAAGCAGGCATTTCTGCATGGGTCTGTCTGAGAGCAGACAGGAGGCCCTATCCGTTGGGCCATAGCAGCAAAAGAGAGTGTCAGCCGGGGTACTGAGTGGGTACGGGCCCGGGACACTGGTACAAGGTCATGAGATTGAGGTCAGAAGCGTGAGCAGCAGCACTGACCAGTAAGCCAGGAGGCTTGGTATTTTTACCGTGAGTTATTTACTTTCCTGTTTTGAAGTGAAACCCCTGTGTGGGAGAACTCTGGAAGGACTATCATTTCTGTTATTGCAATAAACATGGGCTGCCACGCCCTTAAAAAGTGATCCCGACTGTCGTGAACTCACTCAAAACGCATCTACCACGAGAGCAAACGGTCCACCATACCACACGTGGTGGACTCGGCAGACACAAGATGGTAGAATCTGGGTCACTGCTCCACAGTGAGTTCATGTCAGGAATTGTTGGCTGGGTGTGGAAGTGCAGCCAGGCGAACAGCATTGCGGAGGAGTGCTTTGAACACAATCCAGATCCCTGCAATCAAGTAAGTTCATTTGTGATATAAACTGTGTGCGTAAGTGGATGAGACTGCACAATCTGTGAGAACCTGCAGGAGAAAAGCAAAGTGTTTTAAAGAGATAGTGCTCGCAAATTTTTTTTCTGGACTGCAAAGATGTTCTGGATTGACTGAGCATGGGGTGATCAAAGCTCCTAAAAGAAGCAAGGTTTGCTGAAATGATAGACAGAGCTCTGTGGCTAGAGGGGTTGTTACCGCTTGAACGAGCCCCATACATGCCTGAACAGAGTTTGCCAAGGAGAAAGGCTGTGGCTACTGTTGCCCCTAGCAACGCTGGTGCAAGTAGGCCAGCTATTAACCCCTTGCCGACCGCCGATCGGCAATTGACGGCGACAAGGTGGCTGGTGAGCGCAAATCGCCGTCATACGACGGCGGCCGTGAGACCGAGCCCAGTGAGCGCGCGCCGCCTGAGGCGCGCCCGCGCGCTCACTGTGTTCGGGGAGGGCCAGGGAGCGGATGCGGCGGCTTCGATTGCCGCCGGCTACCCGCGATGGCCCCCCCGGAGCGAAGGAACGGAGGTCCGTGTATGTAAACACGGACCTCCGTTCTGTGAAGGGGAAGGGCTGTGATCACAGCCTTCCTGTATACGGAGGCTGTGACCACTTCCCTTCCCCAGCTAGGGCAGTCCCCCCACAGTTAGAACACGCCCAGGGAACACTGTTAACCCTTAGAGCGCCCCCTGCAGGTTAACCCCTTCACTGCCAATGGCATTTACACAGTAATCAGTGCATTTTTATAGCACTGATCGCTGTATAAGTGCCAATGGTCCCAAAAAAGTGTCAAAATGGTCCGACATGTCCGCTGAAATATCGCACTACCGCTAAAAATCGCAGATCGCCGCCATTACTAGAAAAAAAAACCCCAAAAATGAATTCTCATCATCCGTAAACGCGACCACTTTTGCGCAAACCAATCAATGAACGCCGATTGCAATTTTTTTTATCACAAATATGAGGAAGAATATAAATCGGCCAAAACCGATGAAAAAAAATGTTTTTTTATATTTTTTTCTTGGATTTGTATTTTAGCAAAAAGTAAGAAATTTGGGTTTTTTTGCAAAATTGTCGCTCTTCTTTTGTTTATAGCGGCGATCAGAAATGACGCAGCGGTGATCAAATACCACCAAAAGAAAGCTCTATTTGTGGGAAAAAAAGGACGCAAATTTCGTTTGGGTACAACGTCGCACGACCGCGCAATTGTCAGTTAAAGCGACGCAGTGCTGAATAGCAAAAAGGGCTCCGGTCCTAAAGCTGGAAATCCTTCCGGGGCTGAAGTGGTTAAGGTGCCACAGTAGGAGGCAAGGAGGCCTCTGTGCTGCATGCGTTGTAGCGAATGGGGACATGCTGTTGCCCAGTGCCCCTTTTCACAGGGTAATCAAGCCGACGAGAGGGATCAAGTAATCCGAAGTCTGCCTGCGAATGATTGTGAACAGTGGTGTCCTCGAGAGTGGTCTCCCATGGTAACCCTCAGTAAAGTGCCGTCAGGATGGTGGGGCTGATGTACAGATGAAGCTCACTGTCCCTACCAAGAGGGCTGGGATGCCTGAGAATCTGTGATGTCTAAGAGGGCTGTGGTTGCCCCTAGCAATGGTAGTGCAAAGAGTGCACCGGCAAAAGTGGTTGCCCGTGGCAATGAGGAAGTGATTTGTGTCACTGATTTTTGCAACCCTATGTCACCCGAGGATGCTATTGTGAACTATATTGAAGAGTTTGAATTCTGGGCTGCAGTTGAAGTGTGGCCTAGAAGCCGCTGGGCTGAGTTGGTACTGCCACTTCTTACTGAGGAATACTGAGAAGTATACAGTGGGATGGTTTCTAACCGAGATGACTATGACAACTATAAAGCCGCCATCCTGGATAGAGCGCTCTGGAAAAATTCCAGAAAGAGAAGCTACACTGAAAAGGTTTGTGCGGTTAGCAATGGCAAAAGAAAGTCTGTTTAGCCTGCAATGTTGCCCTGCAACCAGAAGGGGCGCATTTGCTTGTGAGAGCACAACCAAGGAGGGATGACACCCTCAGTCTCCTACACCTGTCGTTTGGAAGGGTAAGACTGTCAGTAATACAATGATGTCTGGAACCACTGACTTCATGTTAAAGCAGACTGGTTTTGAGACTCTCCATGATGTGAGAGTGACCCCTGTTAGTAGGGCCACTAAATGTGCTCTTGAGAGCGACCTTTCCATGTGCAGTACCATGTACAGTGGGAAGGCAGGGCTTAAAGTCCAAACTGCACGTGTTGATGACTAAATGTGATATATCTAATGTCAATGATAATGAAAAATGTAGTGCTCTTGGGAAAACCCCAGGTTCCTACAGGGCAAAAGCTGTGATCAAAAATGGGCTGTTGCCCATAGCAACTGTTGGTAAGACAGCACAGTTGTCCATAGAAATCTCCCAGGAACGTCCTGTATTGGAGCCGTTAGTTGCCAGTGGGTGGGGCAGAGTGGAACTGCACTCCTTCCTGGGAATGTATTAGTGCAATCTGCTAGTACTGAAAGTGTGCTGGTAAATAATGAGTTAATGCCACCTGAGCAAGATGGTGAAAGTGGGTTATTGCAACCTGTTGTGGGTAATCAGGTGTTGCCAAAGTCTGAGATGTTTCACACTAACTTTGGCAATAAGTCTGCAGCTAAGCCTGTCTGCTTGCATGTGTCTTCTTGGGCGGACGGATTGGTGCTGAGGAGTACCGTCAAATGGAGCACACATGTAACGGATTGGGATAGTTGGAGTGAAACTCTAATCTCCCTATTAGACAAGCTTTTGTGCACAAAGATGAGGTGGACACCGTTTCTGCTGTGCCAGCAGGAGGGTCTGCAGAACAGCCTGTAGCTGAAGGTGTGGTGGCTGATGCAGGGATTAACCCTCAAGAGAAAGACCATCTATACTGGTGTGTCTCCCCCCCAGTCTCATGGTCTGGTACTGCGGAGTACAACTAGGTGAAGCACTGGATGGCAGGCTGTACAGCACAAAGAAAAACAAGACAGGAATGATTTATTCTTGAATTTGTTACTATTGTTAAAAGTTGCACTTGGGTATGCTGCTGGTTTACTTCCTGTAAAAGTGGTATATGGGAGAGGCTTTAGAGAGATGGAAAATGAGGGAAAGTGTCTGAAGTTTCCCCTAACAGCCTGATGGGAAGTATTTCTGCTGCGAAAATCCTAGGTGGTGCTGGTCAGTTGTCGGTGATACTGTACCAGTGGCCAAGTTATATCAGTTGGAAGGGCCAAATGTGGACCAGACATCAGCAGAGATCCTGACCGGGGCTCGGCCGGATGTGGTTAAAGAGATTGGGGTCCCCAGTTCAACTG
This sequence comes from Glandirana rugosa, assembly GCA_018402905.1. NCBI lineage: Eukaryota > Metazoa > Chordata > Amphibia > Anura > Ranidae > Glandirana > Glandirana rugosa. The sequence goes on along the minus strand of BLSH010511469.1, from coordinate 539,860 downwards.
TAGGTTTAGGTGACAAACATGATAAGGTCCCTGAGACAAGGGCAGGGATGAGAAGTGCTGTAAAAATTCTAAGTGGCACGGGTGAGAGCTTGCCCGTTCAGGTTTTGTATAGAAATCCAGATGAAATTGGAAAAGGTCAGGTGGTGAGACAGCTGCCTGCAGAGTGCATGACACCAGAGGAGGTGACATCTGATGAGGTTCCCGTGGAGGATGGCTGCCCTCTGTTGTGTGTGTCCTCTGCAGACTCTGCCCTAACCAACACTGCAAAAATGGGAATTGATAACAGCTGCAACATGAAGTGGTCAACAACAACAACCATGAATATGTCTGTTGGTGAACCGAGCAATGTATTACTGCTACATGAAAAGTTGGTTTCCAAAGATACTGGTAAACGGGGCAAAGGATTAGTGACTGCTGAGTTGGGCGTCAGAAATAAATGGGTTATCAGGAAACCCGGGAAGCTGAAGCATAGGAAAAAGCTGAGTATACAGAAGTGCAGAACCCCATTAGGATTCAAGCTAGGGCATGCATGGAAACACACCTGGAAGAAAGAGTGGGCCCACTTAACTGACAGCTGGAGCAGAGGTGCCCCACTCGAGTTGGGCTTGGTGTGTTCCGCCCCCTATGAGTTTGAAACAAAGGGGGGGTGATATGTGACAGGGCGGTCCCTTGTCACAGTATTTGGCCCCAGGATTGTCAACCTGGCAGGTTGACAGGCTCCAGGACTATTATTTGACATGGAAGAATCTGGTTTGGCAGTTTCTTCCAAGCTTGGTAGAATCCAGTTGGGAGCCTGGAGCTTGGAGATTTCACAGTGATCTGGGAGGGAGGAAATCTCAGCAGAGCAGACAGGAGGCCCTATCCGTTGGGCCGTAGCAGCAAGAGAGAGTGTCAGCCGGGGTACTGAGTGGGTATGGGCCCGGGCACTGGTACAAGGTCACGAGACTGGAGGTCAGAAGCGTAAGCAGCAGTGCTGACCAGTAAGCCAGGAGGCATGGTATTTTTGCCATGAGTTATTTACTTTCCTGTTTTGAAGTGAAATCCCTGCATGGGAGAACTCTGGAAGGACTGTCATTTCTGTTATTTCAATAAACATGGGCTGCCATGCCCCTAAAAAGAGATCCTGACTGTTGTGAACTCACTCAAAACGTATCTACCACGAGAGCTAACGGTCCCCCATACCACTATATATAGATATATATATATATATATATATACACTGTATATTGAATATAATGATTAGCATGCACAAAGGATATTACGGATACCAAATATTATAATTCAAACATATACTGTACTAACAAAGGTAACAATTAGGGCTGGTTCACATCATAAAAACACTCCAGATCCATTCCGGATACGTATCTGCATGCGAGTTTTTGATGCATTCCAGTGCGTTTTTGATGAATTTTCGGTTGCATTCCAGGTGCTTTTTTCCACTATACTAGGGTCCAGTGCATTTTTGATGCATTTCAGTGCCTTTCAGTGCATTTTTGATGCGTTTTACTGCGTTCCAGTGCAGTCCAGTACAGGTAAAATGCAACATGTTCTACTTTTTTTTTCTGGAACTGGAAAGCCCTGGACCTGACTGCACTGGTCTGTACTATGCCATTGGAAACCATATAACTTACTTTTTGATTTAAAAAAAACGCACTGGACTGCATGTGGTGTGAACTGGCCTTAATCATTAGCCACCTCAGACAGCAACCCTTTATAGTAATCAAATATCTTAAATAAATAAATAGATTAATAATTAATAAATAACCCCAAGTTTATACTTTTCTATGAGTTAAGAGTAAGATTACCTAAACTATTAGTCATATCAGCTTTGAAATACCATTCTATATATTTAAATGTACTGTAGATATAAATTGTTGTATCTCCACCAAAAGTATAGTCTATAAATTGTTTCCACCTCTTAAAAAATTCTTAACGCAGGAATGATTCAAGAGTTCTATACTTAGTTTTTCATTATACAGCAGTTTTTTTTATATCTGTTATTAATTTCGCCACCATCCAGTGCCTCATAATGGCTCTCCGGGCTGTTAATAAACATCCACTGCAGATTAGATATCTGCCTATTTTTAGCACTCATTGCCTCAACCTGTTCACAGCTGAACAGTAACATCAAAAGGTCTTTGTAAACATTTATACCTGTAACCAATTTACTCCAATTGTTAAGCTTGTATTTTCCAGTGGTTTAGAAAAAAATATGATATATATGTATATATACACACACACACACAGTGGGGAAAAAAAGTATTTAGTCAGCCACCAATTGTGCAAGTTCTCCCACTTAAAAAGATGAGAGGCCTGCAATTTTCATCATAGGTTCACTTCAACTATGAGAGACTGAATGAGAAAAAAAATTCAGAAAATCACATTGTCTGATTTTTAAAGAATTTATTTGGAAATTATGGTGGAAAATAAGTATTTGGTCACCTACAAAAAAAGCAAGATTTCTGGCTCTCACAGACCTGTAACTTCTTCTTTAAGAGGCTCCTCTGTCCTCCACTCATTACCTGTATTAATGGCGCCTGTTTGAACTCGTTATCAGTATAAAAGACACCTGTCCACAACCTCAAACAGTCAGACTCCAAACTCCACTATGGCCAAGACCAAAGAGCTGTCAAAGGACACCAGAAACAGGCTGGTAAGACTGAATCTGCAATAGGTAAGCAGCTTGGTGTGAAGAAATCAACTGTGGGAGCAATTATTAGAAAATGGAAGACATACAAGACCACTGATAATCTCCCTTGATCTGGGGCTCCATGCAAGATCTCACCCCGTGGGGTCAAAATGATAAGAACGGTGAGCAAAAATCCCAGAGCCACACGGGGGGACCTAGTGAATGACCTGCAGAGAGCTGGGACCAAAGTAACAAAGGCTACCATCAGTAACACACTATGCCGCCAGGGGCTCAAATCCTACAGTGCCAGACGTGTCCCCCTGCTTAAGCCAGTACATGTCTGGGCCTGTCTGAAGTTTGCTAGAGAGCATTTGGATGATCAAAAAGAGGATTGAGAGAATGTCATATGGTCAGATGAAACCAAAATAGAACTTTTTGGTAAAAACTCAACTTGTCGTGTCTGGAGGAGAAAGAATGCTGAGTTGCATCCAAAGAACACCATACCTACTGTGAAGCATAGGGGTGGAAACATCATGCTTTGGGGCTGTTTTTCTGCAAAGGGACCAGGATGACTGATCCGTGTAAAGGAAGAAATGAATGGGGCCATGTATCGTGAGATTTTGAGTAAAAACCTCCTTCCATCAGCAAAGGCATTGAAGATGAAACGTGGCTGGGTCTTTCAGCATGACAATGATCCCAAACACACCGCCCGGGCAACGAAGGAATGGCTTCGTAAGAAGCATTTCAAGGTCCTGGAGTGGCCTAGCCAGTCTCCAGATCTCAACCCCATAGAAAATCTTTGGAGGGAGTTGAAAATCCGTGTTGCCCAGCGACAGCCCCAAAACATCACTGCTCTAGAGGAGATCTGCATGGAGGAATGGGCCAAACTACCAGCAACAGTGTGTAAAAACCTTGTGGAGACTTACAGAAAACGTTTGATCTCTGTCATTGCCGACAAAGGTATATAACAAAGTATTGAGATGAACTTTTGTTATTGACCAAATACTTATTTTCCACCATAATGTGCAAATAAATTATGTAACAATCAGACAGTGTGATTTTCTGGATTTTTTTGTCATTCTGTCTCTCATAGTTGAAGTGTACCTATGATGAAAATTACAGGCCTCTCTCATCTTTTTAAGTGGGAGAACTTGCACAATTGGTGACTGACTAAATACTTTTTTGCCCCACTGTGTATATATATATATATATATATATATATATACACACATACACACACATATACATACATACATATATATCAGATATGGCATAGCCTCCTTTTCCTATCAACTTATCTATCCAAAAAGGTCAACTTAAATGCATAGAACCTATTGCTGCAGCAGGACCCTAGATAACTAGATATTTGTAGGTAATAGAGATAATGCTGCCTAGGAATATTAAATTCCATAGAGATTATTTCAAATTACTTTAATGAATAAGCATTACTGTGATACAGTTGGCATGCTGTAGTCAGCCCATTCTGCCTCCAGGTTTAAAAAACTGCATCATTTTTACTCTGTGTGAATGATGGATTAATCTGAATTGGCAAAAGCTTTGATGTATAGGGAGAAATTCCTTGTTTTTTTCTTGATTTTCTCAAAGCTACTATTGTATCCCTATAAAGTAAGTTAGTCTTCAGACTTGGAGGCAAGATTCTTCTTAACCACTTAAGGACTGAGCCTCTTTTTGAGATTTGTTCAAGTTAAAATCAGTTTTTTTTTTTTGCTAGAAAATTACTTAGAACCCCCAAACAAAATGTTGTTTTTTTCAGATACCCTAGAGAATAAAATGGTGGTCGTTGCAATACGTTATGTCACATCGTATTTGCACAGCAGTCTTGCAAGCAAATTTTTTTTGGAAAAAATAAGACAACAGTTAGCCCAATTTTTTTTTATATTGTGAAAGATGATGTTATGCCAAGTAAATTGATACCCAACATGTCATTTTTAAAAATTGCGCCCGTTCGTGGACTGGTGATAAACTTTGGCACTTAATCTTCATTGGCGACGTTTAAGAGATGGGTCTAGTGCTAGGATTATTGCTCTCACTCTAACAATCATGGCGATACCTCATGTGTGGTTTGAACACCGTTTTCATATGTGTTCGCTTCTGCGTGCAAGCTAGGCAGTTTAATTATTTTTTTTCTTATTTCTTTTACTTTTTCTTTTTATGCTGTCCTTTAAAAATGTTTTTTTGGGTCACTTTTACTCCTATTACAAGGAATGTAAACATCCCTTGTAATAGAAAAAAAGTATGACAGGACCTCTTTAATGTGAGATCTGGGGTCAAAAAGACCTTAGATCTCACATATACACTTAATTGCAAAATAAAAATAAAAAATAAATAAATGTCTTTTTAAAAAAAAAAAAAAAATTCCCCTTTAAGACCATTGGGCAACAGTGACTTTTGACGTCGCTTCCATCATCCAATGTTATGGAGCCAATGGGGGCCATCATTCCCTCACTCGGCTCCAGGCATGTGAGGGAAGAGGATCGGATCGCCTCTGCCGCTACCGACGGCTCCGTTAAGCCGTGGAGATGACCGGATCGTGGCGGGAGGGGGGGCACCACCGCAGAGACCCCTTTTATCTGAAAGAGGACTGCCCACCGTTTAAGAGGATACCGGGAGTTATGGCAGCTATCTTAACGTCAAAGTACCGACGTAAAACGACGGTGACTGGTCCTTAAGTGTTTAATAAGTAACAAAGCAGAAAGATGCTAGGGAAAGGCATGCTCAATCTCAATGCTCAATAGCTAAATTAGCATACCTTAACAATTATGTTAGTCAATCCAAGGTATGTCTTATTAGACAGGCATATTGCAAAAGTAGATATTGATATACGTGGTCTTTTCTTATGCCATAAAAACCTAGTTATAGCCCTGTTTCATTTACCGGTTATTGGTAACAGCACTTTATGTACAAAAAGCACACAAATACATTCATGGCTCTGTGTGACAGCTCTGAGTATAGAGCCCATGAAAGTCCTAAAGGTGATGTCCAAAGGAGAACATCAATGTCCCGCAGCACTTCAGTTAGGATCTGGGCTCTATCTATCCATGGACATGTAAAAAAGCAGAACAGTGAGGAAGCATGATCAGTTAAGTGACATAATTTATTAAGTAAAAACAGATTAACTTGGCAAGCTTGACAATGGGGGCAGGACCCCTGCAAGGCATTGCAGTCTTCCTGGTGGATGAATCCATCCTTAAAATTCTCAGCAGAAGAATTTAAGTTGATTAAATCATTCTCTCAGCAGCTCAGCTAGCTCTGTTCCTCCTGCCAGCAGTGACTCAGCGGCCTCCCAGCCTTACAATCTCTGATATATCATCTTGGAGAACAAAAGTAACAGCCCCCAGCCTGGGCCTCATCAAAGTGGAAGGCAACTGGTAGCAAGAACCAAACATGCCAAAAAGTACTCATGAGCATTAGGAGTTAGGTCTCCACTTCATTAGCGGCATGGTTATGGAGAGATCCTTCATTCTCGTCAAGCCAGGAGGAGGCATACGTGATTGTTTCAAATAAGGGAGTTTGCCCAGTAGTAAATACCCGTAACCTGGCAGGATACAACATGGTGTACTGTACTTTTAGGCGCTGCATGCATTCACTTCAGTGAATTTAGCTTGTTTACAATGTACCTCCGTGGAAAAATTGGGGTACAGGGAGATTTTAGCCCCATTGTATCAGATGTCTGCTTTTTCTCGGGCCTGGTGCAGAAGTATCTCCTTATCCCTGTAAATGAGCAGTCTGGAGAGCATGGGTCTGCATGAAGGGCCTAGAAACAGAGGATGTGTCAGGGTCCTGTGGGTTCCCCTCAACCACAACATGAGGGTCTCCCTGCCGAACATCTCCCGGAGCCAGGTCTCCATGAAGTCTGTGGGGTCCCATCCCTCCACCTTCTCTGGGAACCTCACAATACTGACGTTCTTGCAGTGGAGCCTATTCTCGAGGTCATTCACCCCTGTCAGTGACTGCACGCACTAGCTGTGATTTGGAGCGGGTATCGCTAAGAAGGGGGCAACTTTTCTATGTTGCTTACGAGCCCTTCTCGGTATGTTCCCAGATTTTGTGAAGATTCTGACCCAATGGGTATACCTCCTCACGTAGACCTCCAAACTGAGCTCAGAGGGTGTCCACAGAGGCAGTGGATTTGTTGACCACACGCAGGATCTCACCTAGGGTAGGCTGGGGGCCTCCCTCAATGTCAGGATCATATTCAGAGCATGGCTCTATAGAGGGATCTAAGATGGCGTTTTCTCCTGGGTCCTGTGCAGCTCCCAGTATATCACCCTTCCCCAGTCAGTGGATAGGGATTAGAACATCTATTAGGTTTTTATTGCTGTATGTGCCCCATTAGGGAGATTGACTCTCTCTATTGTCCTGTTTATTATTATCATTAAAAGTGAACGTAAAAGAAAATCTCAAATTTTGGAATGTCCCCAGAAAAGATAATAGAGGGGCTTTGGCTATAGTACAGGTACAGGAAGTGAAGGTAAATCTCCACAATAGGATGGGTAAAAAAATCTGACAGGGGTTATAACCCTCCTTTACTCTATCCAAAGTGAATTTTTTTTTTACCTATAGTTCTATTTCAAATTACTGTAGTGCATCTGCTGAGAACTTTGAGAACAAATTGATCTGCAGTGTGAAATACAAAAGGTGAGTTAGGGCTTGTAATGCCTATTTACGGTTTGTTAAGAACTTCAACATCCATAGCCAGGTTTGCTATAAAATCTCAGAAATTTCTGGTTGCTGGTGAATAATCAAAGACAACTTTTGGCATGTATCTTCATAAATGTTGGGCAGTGCGTTTAACATGTCCATATAGAATATGTAGCACAAAGCTTGGATTGAAAAGGGTACCAAAATGTTGCTTCTGCCAGGTGTAATAAAAAATTCTTGTTAAACAGAACACGTTAAAATAAAACTATTGTTGGTAAAAATGTCATCTGTATCTTTAGTACAGGTTACATGTTAAAGCTAAGGTATGCAAAAAGATAATAAAGAGATCTGAGTGGCCCTGTTGCACTGTAAATTATATATAGCAGTCAAGGAGTTAATAAATAAATCCAAATATATCTTGAACTAGAGCTGCACGATTAATCGTACTAAAATCGCGATCTCGATCTACCCCCCCCCCCCCGCAATGTCCATTGGGCATTACTGTGATTTTCAGTGCAGTTAATGGGGTCTGACTTGCGGGGCAACTCAGCGCGACTTGACTGTAATAAAAGTCAATGTAAGTCGCCTAAAGTCTTTTCAAGTCGGAGCGACTTGAGTCTCAGGGGAGACTTCCAAGTCTGGGCAGAGAGCCAAGTTCTGAATCACCATTGATAAAAGACGCTAAGAGAGATACAAAGTAATTACTTTAAAGGATTGCACTCTAAATGAACTCCCCTTGTATAGAAGATGTTTGGTTTAACCATTTAAAGACTGAATCTTTCCTGACACTTGCTGTTTACAAATAAAAATCCATTATTTTGTGCTAGAAAATGACTTAGAACCCCCAAACATTATATATTTTTTTAGCAGAGACCCTAGAGAATAAGATGGCAGTTGTTGCAATATTTTATGTCACACGCTGTTTGCGCAGTGGACTTTTAAACGCAATTTTTTTGGAAAAATTACCCTTTCAAAAAACTAAACAGTGCTGTTAGCCCAATTTATTTGTATATTTAATATATTACGCCGCAAGAATCGTGAGAGAATCGTGATCTTTATTCTAAGCAAAAAAATCGTGATTCTCATTTTGGCCAGAATCGTGCAGCTCTATCTTGAACTGTCACAATTAATTATTTTAATTAATAGTGAGTAGGTTGCTTCACTATTGCAGATAGCATATAACTTACCATGCCCGCCCCCTCCAAAACATCTGTGATTCTTAAAAAAAAAAAAAAAAAAAAAAAAAGGCGGCACATGATAGTTGATTACAAATAATAAAGCAGTAAATACCTCTGCCATCACGTGAGTTCATCAGGGGAACCGGATTGATTGTGATGACATTTCCTGCTAGTACTATATAAATAAAGATCATCACAACCAATCCAGTTCCCCCAATGAAGTCACATGACAACACGTAGGGAATCCTGGATAGCAAAATGTCAAGCATCAATATATGCTGAGTATATAGATGGTTTCTATGTACTTTAATTACTTGTTCAACGTAAGAGTCTTTTTAACCTAATAAATCAGTGTTACTTTACAATATTACACAATGGGAGGCATTCTGTGCTTTATCCTAACATGCTGATGAGTGGATACATTGGCACCAGCACCTTGTTGTTGAATACGCTAACCTGGGTGAATTGGGAGAATATTGGTATTTCCTGGATGACCATACCACCTACCAAGCCTAACCTTAAGGCTTATTTGAATTATAATTAAGGTGAGAGTTCTGTGAGCATGATGGTGTTGCACAAAGGTGAAAGTGCACTTGTTGGTTGTTCACAAATGCAAGTGGATTTGTTTATATACCACATTTGAAGAATTGGATTTGTAATATTCATTTGTTGTATAGTTATATGGATCTACAGTGGACTTTATTATTATTTTTGCACATTTAACACTGTTATTTGGGTGGGGAATGTATATGTATATATTGATAAAACGTGTAAATGGCTGCGCTACCAACAAGAACAAAGGTGAAAAGGACACAGCTGCAACTTATAAAGTATGAATTCTACACCAACATAATAAAAAAAATAAAAATAAATTGCGCTTGTCTAAGAATAAGTCAATCAGCACATCCCGTACATGCGTGTAGATGAAATATATCACTATATGACAAAATTTAAAAAAAGAAAAAAAGTGCATATGCATATAACTAAGTCCAAAATCCAATCTTATTGGAAAAGGTAGGTGCAATAAAGATGTGAGCCTTGACCAAATAGCCGTGACCAGTAAACATCCACCACACCATCACTTCAGTGACAGATCCTCCACCAATAAAGATGTGCCCTTACCGGGACCCCTGGACCCCTTATTATAGGGGGTCAGGAAACGCCTGTGTGGATATAAGACCTCCACTAGGCCATAGATGCCGGCCTCCTCAGCGCTGTCTTCCGGATATGTATAAACCTCCATTGAGCTCAATGAAAAAAGAAGGGCCGCAATAGTGTAATAAAGTTTTTAAAAGCAAATAGATTTATTTAAAAATATTGCACTTAAAAACTTCCAATGAAAAGATCGCAGACAACAGATATTCCACGTTCGTTCGTTCGTTCAGCGGTGACCTGGAGACATCACTTCCCCCCTATTGATTTTGTCACGAGCGGATGTCTTCCGGGACGAAATCGATAGGCCGCTGAACGAACGAATGTGAAATATCTGTTGTCTGCGATCTTTTCATTGGAAGTTTGTAAGTGCAATCATTTTAAATAAATCTATTTGCTTTAAAAACGTTATTACACCATTGCGGCCCTTCTGTTTTCATTGAGCTCAATGGAGGTTTATACATATCCGGAAGACAGCGCTGAGGAGGCCGGCATCTGTGGCCTAGTGGAGGTCTTATATCCACACAGGCGTCCCCTGACCCCCTATAATAAGGGGTCCAGGGGTCCCGGTAAGGGCACATCTTTATTGGTGGAGGATCGGTCACTGAAGTGGTGGTGTGGTGGATGTTTACTGGTCACGGCTATTTGGACAAGGCTCACATCTTTATTGCACCTACCTTTTCCCTTAATCCACCATAACTGTGGGTAATCGCAGTGCACAGTGTCATCTGCAGATAGCACGGCAACAATGAGAGAAAAACAACAGAAAGCACATCAGAAATAACAAGAATGTTCCCCTGCAGCTAAACGCAGCCGCATGTAAACGCACGTAATCATAGCTAATCGCAATGTACAAATGCAAGTGATCGCTGTCCTTGGAGTTTTGAGATTTCAAAATAACTAACATGCTTTTAACAGCGGCAGAACAGCCGCCCGTAAGAAAGAAGGATTACATTGTAACAGGAGAGAAAATAGCCTAAATAACATTAAATTTTAAACACAGAATGAATGCTCATGCAGATTCACTGATGCTCATGCAGATTCACTGGAAGAATGGCTATAGGATTTTTTTTAGAAATAGACCCCCTAAGAGGCTTAATTACAAGTATTTAACACCCATAACTGAATTCCCTGTTTTTGGTATTTTAGTATGTCTTTATTAGCAATGAAAGGGCTACCTGGGTGTGGTCTGGGACTGTGCTCAGGTAACCCATGAAAAGCATAGTTTTTATGTACTTAAAAGAAAGTGGCTTAAAGTGTTACTAAACCCAGTAATATGAAAATAGTTCATCTGCCCCCCCTTACAGTGTCCACAGCTTATAAATCTTCTCTTTACATTAAAATACTGCCACTATATACCTTTTTGGATGATCTGTATAACACGTTCACATGATAAACTGCAGGATCTGTGCATATAGGATCGAAGAGCCTTTTTACACAATACAGAGGATTAACCCCTTAAGTTCCACAGTGAGTATAACAAGCATGCTATTCTGTATATACAGACTGTTTTTACTGTTGTGGGGTTAGTAACACTTTAAATAGAGTATTGGTGCAGCCAATTAGTAAGGACTTTAATAAATGTTGCACGGAGAATTTTTCAAGCTGTGATACAAAAGTATAAAATTTTACTGACTCGTTACTATATATGTATGATGTTTCCTTCTCCCAAGCACTCCTGGCTAATATTATAGCATCGGCAATGCATGGAATGAAATACCTGAGCATAAGCAATAAGTTGGACTTGACTTATTGAATTTGTCGAGCACTTGAAGTTGGTTCTCCATGTTTTTCCCAATCAGAAGTGTTGCGCCAAATTTATCTTTCTAATTAGAAACACAGAAAGATGTGGTGGCATTGCTTAGTAATGAGTGAGGAATACAATGAGGCATACATTACAAGAGCATGAGACTGTATTGTATTCTGCTGAACATAGCTTATCTGAAGTGTTTTATTTATTCAGCTTTACACAAAACACACTATTGAATAGGTCTGTGGAGGGACACAATGTGAGACACAAGTAATGGGAAACATAAAAGGGTAGCTTAGAAAACTGTAAACTTTAAAAAATCAAATAAAAGTGGCCACAATTCATATAGTTTCCTTTTAAATAGTAAATGGTTTCTAGACTATTCCAATTGTACTAAAACTCTGGGGCTGATTCCTCTAAGTTAGCATTTGGCTTCTGAAAATTGGCTTGTATTTCTTACAAGAATTCAAGTGCTAAAAATGTTGGCAATTTCTCCAAGTTCCTAAAGCGAGCTCAGAATTTGAAAATTGCATACAGGTACCTACATCCCGAATTAACATAGAAAATTCTAAAAAGGAAAGAAAAGGGGGCTTATGTCGGTACCAATAAAATCCCACAGCCCCCTTTTCTTCCCTTTTTAGAATTTCTCCAAGTTACTTGTCAAACATGAAGAATTTATATATTACATGTAAACGTATAACCCAGAAAGTGTTGGGAATGTGAAAATGTAATCGCCACTTGTGTAACCCCTCAAACTTCATCCCAACATCTAAAAGGAATGCTTAGCATCAAGTATTTGGCTAAAACTAGCCTTTAGCATCAATTTGTAACTAATTCTAGTGTGTTCTGTATGAAGCAATAGCTGAAGTACTGTGGTCCAGAACCTGTAGTGTAACAGCATGCAAGACAAAATATAGTGCATCGTGTGTCCCCCAAGCTTTAAATAAACAACAATTCAGTAACATACAGTACAGCATTGGGATTGTGCTATACCGTTTAGTGTATTTATGGATTGTGGTAATCTGGAGCATGCAGTATATGGAGTGTGGCCGTTCAGAACATGTAGCAGTGTATATCAAAGTACAGAGTTAATAAGAAGAGGAATACTTAAAATTCAAGGTTAAAAAGGCTGTCACACCTAAACTAAAAAAGTGAATACAGAATATTGGCTAAAATATTGGCATTGCTTGACTCCCATCTCAAACACATCATTACTGGATTTATCCATTAGAAACAATCTCACTCATGTGAGGCTCAGTGCAGCAGAAAATACTGAATTAAGTGGCTGTTTCCAGCTTAGGTTCACGCTTGAAGAACAATACAAGAATTTTAACAGCCATGAATCCATAACTTTAGCAATAAGCCCTTTTAAAAGGGAACCTTTTCCCACAGAAGAACAGAAGCTGCCGTTTCTGACTTTATATTCTGCAAATGCTAGTTACCTGGCTGTCACATGCTGATCCTCCTGCTTCAGTGGTCACAAACACGCAAACAAACATTTTTTTACTTTACTGTGACTTTTTATGATATCCATAATTCTTTCAATATAGCGAAGCCACAAATTTAGCATAACAGCAAGGCAGCAAATATTTAATTTGATAAAATCAGTAATGGCAAGCTGTGTATTTCTCAGGAAAGACGAACGTCAAATTTATTTAAATGGATACTTAAATGAGATCTGCTCCCAAATGGTGGGGCCACTCAACCCTTTGATCACAGTTGCAAAATAAATACAAACAATACAATATAATATAGTGAATGTTACAATCATAATGAATGCAATGGGAGTTGAAATTACCACCAATCACTGACAACACAAGTCACAAAAATCAGACATCCCTCTAGGATTTTTTTATCAATTAAAATGGTTATCTTGGAATTCCAATGTCTTTAAAGTGTAACTCTAGGCAAGCCTGATTTTTTTGTTCTGGATAGTGTAGGGAAGAGTTACAATTTCTGCCTGTCGCTTTTATTTCTGTCACCTCATAGGCAAGATTTCCTCTCACTATCTCTGACACCCAAATAAGAAATAGGTAGGAGGTGCAGTTGTCACAGGGATAGGCATACATAGAGAACAATAAAAATAATGGCAGATATCCTAACATTTCCCCACCATAATAATATATAATAATGTTTTTGTTTGTGTCCCCATTAGCGAGATTTCCTATCAAATTCTTCACACAACATAAACACAATTAGCAATAAAACATTCCTCATGCTATCCAAAACTAGATAAAACCTGTTGACTGAAGATGGGTTTAAAAGAATCTCCCTACTTTACTGCAGTACCAGAAAGTGAACAAAGGAGTGGACCGGGAGGTGATAGCTAACAGAGGAGGAGATTCAACAGACATGACTGACACAAAGGATTGATGTACAAAAGGCAAATAGGCTTTGCACTTTGCAAGGAAGGTTGCACTGATTTCAGGCTTTCAAGAACTTGAGATTCTACCAAAGTTATATATACATTTTCATAAACATGCTAAGAGCAATCCAAGCCCTCAATTTGCATATAGGATCTTTGGGCAAACCTGACAACCAGAATAAAGGGATTTTATTATAACTTACCGTAAAATCCTTTTCTCTGAGTTCACTGACAGACGCAGCTCTTCTTATGACACATGGGGATTATGCTCATATCACTAGGAGTAGACTAGGCAAAAATAAAACAAAAGCATAGGTTGGCCCCTTCCAGGGGGCCGTCCTCACCTTGGCATATAATCCCCCTGCTCTGCATAGCACATCAGTTCGTAACAAGCCGTACAAACTCCACAGGGGGGTGGGTGCTGCGTCTGTCAGTGAACTCAGAGAAAAGGATTTTACGGTAAGCCATAATAAAATCCCTTTTACTCTTCCGTTCACTGACAGACGCAGCTCTTCTTATGACACATGGGGATGTCCCAAACCTGTGCCAATCAAGAGGGGTGGGCAAACTATAACAACAGTACCCAACAAAAAAGCCCTCTCAGGCGGTGCCATCCGCGACTAAACTGCCGCTTGCAATACTTTGCGGCCAAAGGTAGCATCCGCAGATGCTGAAACATCAATCTTGTAAAACTTAGTAAACGTGTGCACTGAGGCCCAAGTAGCCGCTTTGCACACCTGAGACACTGAGGCCTGATGTCTAAACGCCCAGGAAGTACTAACTGCCCTGGTGGAATGAGCCATGACTGGAAAGGGGGAACCTTGCCCCGAACCTCATATGTATGAGTCGCGGTCTTCCTGATCCAACGAGAAATGGTAGCTGACGAGGCCGCCATGCCTTTGAGCGACCCTTCTGTCAGCACAACTAAAGAATCAGACTTCCGAAAAGAAGCTGTAGAAATCAAATACACCCGCAAAGCCCTCACTACATCCAACGAATGCAGTTCAAATTCCTTGACGGGTGCGGGCACAATGAGGGAAGAACAATATCCTCATTCAAATGAAAAGAAGAAACCACCTTCGGAAGAAACGAAGGGGAAGGTCGCAAAACCGCCTTATCCTTATGAAGGACCAAGTAAGGTGACTTGCAGGATAATGCTGCCAACTCGGACACCCGCCTAGCGGATGTAACAGCCACCAAAAAGGCCACTTTCTGCGACAACAGTCGCAAGGGAATGTCCCTGATCTTTTCATATGGTGGCTTCTACAGCACATAAAGCACCAGATTCAAATCCCACGGCGCCAGAGGTGACCATATCCGAGGGGCCACATGACGTACACCCTGTACAAATGTACAGATCAACGAATGTGACGCCAAGGGCCATTGAAAAAGAACCGCCAGGGCTGAAATCTGACCCTTAAGCGTACTTAACGCCAGGTTCTTGTCCAGTCCCTGCTGTAAAAAAGTCAGTACTCTGGACACTGTATAAGAGCGGGGGTTCCAACCCCCTGTCTCGCACCAGGCAATATAGGTCTTCCAGGTCCTATGATAAATCTTACATGAAGTACCCTTACATGCTTCAATCATAGTAAGGATCACGGAGTCCGAGACACCCCTATCCCTCAACACCTGGGACTCAATAGCCAAGCCATCAAAGCCAGCGAGGGTAAAGCAGGGTAAAAGATGGGCCCCCGAGACAGTAGGTCTCCGCAAAGTGGAAGACGCCACGGAACATCTGTCACCATCCACACCATGTCGGTGTACCAAGGACGCCGAGGCCAATCCGGAGCTACCAGGATTGTCGGATTCCCTCTGCTCCTATCCTGTGCAGGACCCACGGTAGAAGCTTTAGGGGAGGAAAGATGTACAGTAGCCAATACCGACCCCAGGGTGCTACCAGTGCGTTCGAGGAGACCGCCAACGGATCTCTTGTTCTGCACACAAGGTCTGTACCTTGTGATTGAACATGGAGGCCATGAGGTCCACCTCTGGTGTGCCCCACTTGAGGCAAATCTGGCGGAACACTTCTGGATGTAGGGACCACTCCCTCTGATCCAGAGTCCGGCGGCTGAGAAAGTCCGCCTGCCAGTTTTCCATGCCTGGAATGTAGATTGCAGAGAGAGCTGGCACGAGAAGTTCTGCCCACCGAAGGATCAGAGCCACCTCCGTGGCTGCTGCCGAGCTTCTCGTTCCGCCCTGATGGTTCACATATGCCACAGCCGTGGCATTGTCCGACAACGGGACAGACAAAGCCTGATCGCTCTCAGTTCCAGTACATTTATCGGAAGGCAAGCTTCCTGTACTGACCAAAGACCCTGGACAGGGAACTGCGCCAGGACCCCTCCCCAGCCCGACAGGCTGGCATCCGTCGTTACTATCGACCAAATGAGGGGGATAAAACATTTTCCCAATTTTAGGGCTGGAGCCCGAATCCACCAAATCAAGGATCATCGGGACTGATGATCCAACCTGATCAGTTTGTCTAGGGATAGGGGAGATTTGTCCCATTGCGACAAGATCGCCTTCTGCAGGAGCCGAGTGTGACTCTGGGCATAAGGTATCACTTCGAACGCTGACACCATGAGCCCCAACACTCACATACAGAACCGTAAGGAGGACCACTGGCGAGATAACAGGGTTCGCACTGCTGCCTGTAATGTCAGGAGCTTGCTCGGCGGTAAAGACACCCGTGCGTGCACCGTGTCCAGAATCAGACCCAGGTATTCCAGCCGGTAGGATGGAGTCAACGATGACTTCTGCAGGTTGATCAGCCAACTGAATTCTTTTAACATGGACACCGTGATCATCACGCTCTCCTCCAGAGCCACAGCTGACTCTGCTCTCAGGAGTAAATCGTTGTGGTACGCTACCACCGCAATACCTCTCTGTCTCAATAGTGCCAGCATCGGGCCCACCACCTTGGTGAACACTCGGGGAGACGAAGCCAGCCCGAAGGGAAGTGCCCCAAACTGGAAATGCAGATCTCCCACTGAGAAGCGTAGAAAACGCTGGTGACTGTGACAAACTGGAACGTGAAGATACGCGTCCCTGATATCCAGGGACGCCACGAGTTCCCCTTGGTGCAGGGCGGCCACGACCGAGCGGATGGACTCCATCCTGAATCTCTTTGTCTTTACGAAGAAGTTTAGTGCCTTCAGGTCCAGAACTGGACTGACACCGCCCTTCTTGGGCACCACAAAGAGGTTTGAGTAAAACCTGTGAAATCTTTCCACCACGGGTACCGGTATGATTACCCCCTGTTCGGCAAGTGCCCGAATGGCGCCCAGAAGCGCCTCCCAACGCCCCTGAGGAAGTTTTAAGTCCGAAGGGAAGAACCTTTGTGGGGGTAGAGAGATGAACTCTATCCTGTACCCGGAGGACACCACCTCCAGCACCCACCTAACGGTGATAACAATTGCAAAAACAGACATTTTTGACAGTATGGGAAGCAGGTCCAAGGCCACATCTCATATGTAGTGGAGACCTTCTTCCAAGTGTTGTGCACATTGCACCTCAGCCTGTGCCCACTCACAAGTTAAACCGGTGTGTAGTGTGGCAGCGTGCTTGTGAAGAGATTGAGCCGCCATAGCAGCTGCCAGAGCTGGCCGCATGGCTGACCCAGCCAACAAGAACAGTGCCTTAGACACTGCTTCTGTGCGGCGATCGGCCGCCTCTTTAAAAGACGGAGACCCCTCCAAGGGAATGGTCGTTGCCTTATTTAGACGGGCCACCGGTGGGTCCACTGCTGAGGAAGCCCATCTCTTAGTAAAGCTATCCTCAAAGGGGTAGTGAACAGCAAAGCTTTTGGGTAAAGCAAAAGAATTTTGCGGCCATAGCCATTCCTTGAACACCGCTTGTTCAAACACCTGATCATAAGGGTAGGCCCTAGGGGACCTAGAGGGCTTAAGCGATCCACAAATATATGTGGACTCAAGCGACTCCCCTCTTGGTCAAGTCGCATGGAGTCGCGGACATCAGTGATCAAATCGGCCACTATCGCTTTGTCGCGCGCAAATGGAGCCTCCTGACCACCTTCGCCGTCTGAGGGTATCAGTTCACCCTCTGACAGGTCCACGGGTGTTCCCGTGACCACCGAGTCGCTCTCTGTTTCCGAATCCTCCCCCGAAGAATGACGGGGCGGACATTTTTTGGGGCCCCCCGGAATCGGGTCCCCCGCCCGGGGAAAGAACTCCCCAAATACCGCCCTCAGCTGTTCCAAGGACACCAAGGTTCCCGGGGTGGATTGTTGCTCCGCAGATACCC
Source organism: Glandirana rugosa (assembly GCA_018402905.1). Lineage (NCBI taxonomy): Eukaryota > Metazoa > Chordata > Amphibia > Anura > Ranidae > Glandirana > Glandirana rugosa. The sequence continues at coordinate 521,861 of BLSH010511469.1, read as the reverse complement.
CTGCCATAGCACTGCCAGCCTCTGACATCCCAGACTTCCGGCACCCCCACTGTGTGACCACCACCTCTACCCCACCAATCAGCCAGGGAGACCCGGGAGGATTGCACCCACCGCTACCAGCACCCAGGGATAGCCAGCTATACTTGCTGTTTTAAATGCCTCAGGACTGTGACTGGAATGAGCAATGCCAAAAATCCACTGCACTTCAAGAGCCTGCACCGCCGTCTGTCAGCCATGTTGTCCAAGCAAAAACAGAAGTGCTTCTGCCGTTTTTATCACTTCCTGTAATACCGAGAACGACCACTGGGGGCCGCCAGAGGACAGGCTGAAAACCGCATGGGCTACCAAACAATGGCTGCTGCCATCAACACAAGCCGAGCTACGGCAAAATGGCGCAGTCGGTGGACGAACGAACAGTGATCCACACCGAATGGCGGCAAACCGCCAAATGCAGTCTCCGACCGGTCAGTGCGGGGTGCGGTACTGCGGGGGGGCAGGGGGAGTGGGGGGGAGGGGGGAACGGGAGATGACCACCCAGATGCGTCCCCACTAATAGGCCCCCACCGGCCGGCTACCTTAGAAGCTGCCCAGGTACCCACTCTCCACGCCCTAAGACGGAAGAGGGGTCTACTCACCTATCCGACGGGCGCAGCGGGTAGCCACCCAGAGCAGACTTACCTCCCCACGGAGAGGCATGCTGCTGGTCAGGCCCCTGGACAGGAACAGAACCAGTCACTGGGCTCTAGTGGGATTAGCTACTGGCCGCCCGCACGGAACAGGCGCTATGCGGCGTGCCCCCGCTAAGGGTAGCTTGCATAGACATTGGCCGGACTGGGGAAAGTTTTTGGATTCTAGATATCCTCTATACTGCCAGCTGGCTTCTTGATTGCAGTCTTCATCAGAAAAACCTTCAGGAGACCGCATAATCCCATAGGGAACCAGGTCCACTCCTTGCACTAGGCAATAAAAACTGATGTGCTATGCAGAGCAGGGGGATTATATGCTAAGGTGAGGACGGCCCCCTGGGAGGGGCCAACCTATACTTTTGTTTTATTCTTGCCTAGTCTACTCCTAGTGATATGAGCATAACCCCCATGTGTCATAAGAAGAGCTGCGTCTGTCAGTGAACGTAAGAGTAAATTAGTCTGGACTTCTGTTTCTGCAAACAATGGAACAGTGTTATGCAAGTCTAAGCAGCCCCAGCATCTCTAGGATGTGGTCTCATTTTCTCATTGACAGGCAGGTGCAAGGATGCAGTATGTGCAAGTTATGGTGTACCTTAGTAATTGTTAAAACTATCTGCGCCCTAAAAACAGTGTTTTCACAAAGAGGGTGTTGCTGCTCCTCCTGATTCATTTGAAATTTTAATTCAGAACTACTATTATCTGGAGTTCTTTAAAAATTTAAAAGAGCAACATCCCGAAAAGAAGAGTGTTGATTTACATCTGTTCCATCTCCCATACCTCAAGCTCTGTTCAAGAGCTGTAAAAATATTAACATATGACATGTCCTGGCATAGTATGAAATGTCTTATACCATTTCAGCTGAGCTAGCATGAAAACACTTCTCTGCGCGCGACGAGCAAGAATATATGCATTCTTCCTTGTTGTGATAAAATAAATATATGTTTTTCTGCAGCCTGGCAACTTTTAACCGTGAATCAACAATTCCGATACCCTGATAGTGTGTTGTCATCCACTGGCCCATATATCACTAAAAGAAAACGATAGTGAAGTTGAGGCTGGTTGATGGAACCACAACTTGTGGTAGGGAACTCATGGTTCAGACAAGCCCAAATTGTCAGATGTGAAGATTCTGCCTGAGGCTGTTGCTCTTGAAGATTCAAGAAATATATGGTGGGACTCCTTTTTGGCAGACAGAGATTTGTTTTCCTTTTTAATTCTTCAAATCTGTGGCAGTCACTTTAAAATTGTTATGTTTAATTTACCAACAAAACGCAGAATGGCCATTACAAAAAATCAATGCCAAAATACAATATAAATAATAATAATAATAATGTCCAACAAAACAAGAGTTTAATTCATTGAAAATATTATTTGCGGATTATTTTCTCACACAAAACTTTGAGCAGTTCAGTCAGCATGCACAATTAATAATGTATGCACTGTAATAATGATTAGCAGTCAGCGTCTAGGGATTATCTGACAAACATCATCATAAGTGCTATATCATTAATTCATGTTAGATTACAAGAAGAGCACACAAACACAAACTAATTCCTCTAAAATGCTAAACTATCAAAAGTGTTCATTTTCAGGAGAACCACTGAAAGTTACTCCACCTAAAACAATACTTTAGGTGAAGCCTGATAAGCTGAATCATCAATTAGCTACTTGTATCTTTTTAAGGCTCCAGCGATAAGCATTCCCAGCCACAGATCATAGTTCTGGTCCTATCCACCTTTCAGTCGTACTACTGCCACAACAGGCATGTCTCAGCTTTTTCTGTTGTATTATCAATAACAAAAAGGGAGAGTAGGATCACCTTATAATGTCCACAATACACACCTCACATTTCTGTAAATATTTTATTATATCTTTTCATGTGACAACACAGAAGAAATGACACTTTGCTACAATGTAAAGTAGTAAGTGTACAGCTTGTATAACTGTGTAATAATAATAATAATAGTAAACTTTATTTTATATAGCGCCTTTAAAAGGTGGCTTCTCAAAAGTGCTTTACAAGGAAAACACAAGAAATACACAGGATAACAGGAAAAACACTGGATAAGACATAAGAAATACACAGGATAATATAACATATGGGATAAAGGGACAATTAAGTGAAAGCTTGTCTAAAGAAAAAAGTTTTTAGATTTGATTTGAATGAGTTTAGAGAAGAGGACTCTCTGACATTCTTAGGAAGTGAATTCCATAGCTTTGGAGCATAGCAGAAGGCTCAATCCCAGAATTTGAGGAGCGGAAGTTACGAGGGGGGGAGTACGTTGAAAAAAGTTCAGAGAGATAATGGGGTGCCAAGCCATGAAGAGCCTTGTAAAGTCTATGCCAAACCTGACGGGTAGCCAGTGCAAGGACTCCAGGATAGGTATAATATGATCACTTGTACCAGACCTAGTCAGGATCCTGGCTGCAGAATTTTGAACATATTGGAGCAGATTTATGATGCATATAGGTACACTAGCAAGTAGAGCATTGCAGTAGTCAAGTCGGGAGAGCACAAATGTATGGATCAGCTTTTCAGCTACAATGTATGATCACATGGGACGCAGCCGAGCAATGTTTCTCAAGTGGAAAAAAGATGTTCTGACAACATTTTGTACATGTGGCTCAAAGGTGAGACTAGGATCAAATATCACCCCTAGATTTTTCAATTTGGACTGAAGCTCAAGTAAAGTGTCATCTATAGATAAGCTATTTGGACTGGCCTTATGTAATTGATGGGGAGAGCCAATAAGCATGACTTCAGTCTTGTCACGGTTTAATTGAATGAAATTATGGGCCATCCAAGTTTTTATATCACAAATAAAGTTAGATATGAGAGAAGCAGCCAAAGTAGAATCTGGATTAGTGTGGATGTATATCTGAGTGTCATCAGCATAGAAGTGATACTTGAGCCCATGTGATCTAAGCAGTTGGCCAAGTGGAAACATGTATATGCTAAAAAGTAAGGGATCCAAGATTGAGCCCTGAGGAACACCGTACTTGACTGGGCCAGATTCAGCCTTGAATCCACCAAGAGAAACAAAGTGACAATGATCAGTGAGATATGACTTAATCCATTTCAGAGCCAATTCTGAAACTCCAAATATGGTTTCAAGGCAAGAGTGTAATAGATTGTGGTCTACAGTATCAAAGGCAGAACTGAGATCTAGTAAAATAAGAATAGTTAGTGACCCGGAATCAGAGGCTAACAGAGGTTCATTAGTGACTTTGACCAAGGCAGTTTCTGTGCTGTGTATCTGCCGAAAACCAGACTGGAGGAGCTCAAATAGATTGTTTAAAGTGAGGTGATTATGTAGCTGAGATGTCACAGCCCGCTCGAGGATATTGGCAAGGACGGGTAAGTTGGCAAGGATGGGCGAAAATTGTTTAAATTGTCCAGGGCCATGTTGGGTTTTTTTGGTACTGGTGTGATGGCGGCAAGTTTGAGGACTGTTGGTACAAAACCAGTGCTAAGGGAGTCATTTATGATATTGAGGATAATGGGGCATAGAGAGCTAAAACAAGATTTAAATAAGTGGGTGTGAATTGGGTCAAGTATGCAGGTGGAGGATTTCATATTTGAGATCAATTTAGTTAGAGATGAAGAGTCAAGTACAGAGAAGTGGGATAGAGAGGAGCCAGTGAAGCTAGATGGGTCAGGAAGTGATGTGGATAACACATGTGGTGTGGTAAGAATTTGGTGTCTTATTTTGTCAATTTTTGAGGAGAAATAATCTAGGAATGTGTTACAGAGCTGTGTTGAAGCACGTAGTGTGGAGGGACTGTGATGTTTTAATAATCTCTCGATGGTGCAGAAAAGTTGTCTAGGGTTCCTAAGATTTTTTTTCTATAGCATGGGAGAAGAAGTCTGATCTACCAGTCTCAAGTTTACCCTTATAGACAAATAGTTTTTCCATGCATTATAATGGACAGACAGTGTAAATTTGATGTCCCCTCAAAATAACTCCACACAGAGCCATTAATGTCTAAACCGCTGGCAACAAAATTGAGTACTGCAAAACGAGGAGAGAGTTTGGGACTTTATATGAGACCATGTGGACCATGCGTCTCCATCCCTATTGTATACATAAAAAAAAAGAGGGGGCGGGACTTTAAATGAGGTATACATTGATGCGATTTCAAACAAGGGTACCAAAAAAATGTAAATATTTATTGTTGAACATTGGCAACAATACCATGCAATCATGGGTACATAGTACATAATAGACATAGTAGACACTCCAAAGTGGAAATGTCCAAATAGGGCCGAATTTGCCATTTCCCTCCCTGGTGTCATGTGACTCGTTCGTGTTACAAGGTCTCAGGTGGGAATGGAGAGCAAGTGTGTTAAATTTGGAGTTGTCGCTCTCACTCTCTCATACTGGTCACTGGAAGTTCAACATGGCACCTCATGGCAAAGAACTCTCTGAGGATCTGAAAAAAAGAATTGTTGCTCTACATAAAGATGGCCTAGGCTATAAGAAGATTGCCAAGACCCTGAAACTGAGATGCAGCATGGTGGCCAAGCTCATACAGCGGTTTAACAGGACAGGTTCCACTCAGAACAGGCCTCCCCATGGTTGAACAAAGAAGTTGAGTGCACATGCTCAGCATCATATCCAGAGGTTGTCTTTGGGAAACAGACATATGAGTGCTGCCAGCATTGCTGCAGAGGTTGAAGGGGTGGGGGGTCAGCCTATCAGTGCACAGGCCATATGCTGGACACTGCATCAAATTGGTCTGGATGGCTGTCATCACAGAAGGAAGCCTCTTCTAAAGATGATGAACAAGAATGCCCGCAAAGAGTTTGCTGAAGACAAGTAGACTAAGGACATGGATTACAGGAACCATGTCCTGTGGTCTGATGAGACCAAGATACATTTATTTGGTTCAAGTGTGTGTGGCAGCAACCAGGTGAGGAGTACAAAGACAAATGCGTCTTGCCTACAGTCAAGCATGGTGGTGGGAGTGTCATGGTCTGGGGCTGCATGAGTGCTGCCGGCACTGGGGAGCTACAGTTCAATGAGGGAACCACGAATGACAACATGTGCTGTGACATACTGAAGCAGAGCATGATCCCCTCCCTTTGGGAGACTGGGCCACAGGGCAGTATTCCAACATGATAACGACCCCAAACACATCTCCAAGACAACCAATGCCTTGCTAAAGAAAATGAGGGTAAAAGTGATGGACTGGCCAAGCATATCTGCAGACCTAAACCCTATTGAGCATTTGTGGGGCATCCACAAACAAAAGGTGGAGGAGCGCAAGGTCTCTAACATCCACCAGCTCTGTGATGTCATCATGGAGGAGTGGAAGAGAACTCCAGTGGCAACCTGTGAAGCTCTGGTGAACTCCATGCCCAAGAGGATTTAGGCAGTGCTGGAAAATAATGGTGACCACACAAAATATTGACATTTTTGGCTCATTGCATCTTGCTCTTACATTGTAGCAAAGTGTCATGTCTACAGTATTGTCACATGAAAAGATCTAATAAAATATTTACAAAAATGTGAGGGGTGTACTCACTTTTGTGAGATACTGTATATATATATATTTACACAGTGGATATACAAAGTCTTCATATACCCCTGTTAAAATGTCAGGTTTCTGTGATGTAAAAAAATGAGACAAAGATAAATCATATAAATCAATAAATTATTTCAGAACTTTTTCCACCTTTAATGTGACCTATAAACTGTATAGCTCAGTTGAACAACAATCGGAAATCTTTTAGGGGGGTGGAAGAAAAAGAAAAAAAAAAACTAAAATAATATGGTTGCATAAGTGTGCACAACCTTAAACTAATAATTTGTTGAAGCACCTTTTTATTTTCCTTGTCATGCTGAAAGATGAAGTTCCTCTTCATTTTCAGCTTTCTACAGAAGCCTGAAGGTTTTGTGCCAATATTGACTGGTATTTGGAACTGTTCATAATCCCCTCTACCTTGACTAAGGCCCCTGTTCCAGTTAAAGGAAAACAGCCCCAAAGCAAGATGCTGCCACCACCATGCTTCACTGTGGGTATGGTATTCGTTTGGTGACGTGCAGTGTTGTTTTTGTGCCAAACATTTTTTGGAATTATGGCCAAAAAGTACAACCTTGGTTTCATAATACCATAACATATTTTCCCACATGCTTTTGGGAGACTTCAGATGTGTTTTTGCAAAATTTAGCCAGGCTTGGATGTTTTTCTTTGTAAGAAAAGGCTTCCATCTTGCCACTCTACCCCATAGCCCAGACATATGAAGAATACGGGAGATTGTTGTCACATGTACCACACAGCCAGTACTTGCCAGATATTCCTGCAGCTCCTTTAATGTTGCTGTAGGTCTCTTGGCAGCCTCTCTGACCAGTTTTCTTCTTGTCTTTTCATCAATTTTGAAGGGACGTCCAGTTCTTGGTGATGTCACTGTTGTGCCATATCTTCTCCTGTTTTTCTTGATGATGACTGTCTTCACTGTGTTCCATGGTATATCTAATGCCTTGGAAATTCTTTTGTACCTTACTCCTGATTGATACCTTTTACATTGAGATCTCTCTGATGCTTTGGAAGCTCTCTGTGGACCACAGCTTTTGCTGTAGGATGCGACTAAGACAATGTCAGGAAAGACCTACTAGAACAGCTGAACTTTATTTGGGGTTAATCAGAGGCACTTTAACCACTTCCTTACTGGGCACTTAAAACCCCCCTCCTGCCCAGACCAATTTTTGGCTTTCAGTGCTGTCGCATTTGAATGACAATTGCGCGGTCGTGCGACGTTGTACCCAAATAAAATTTGCGTCCTTTTTTCCACAAATAGAGCTTTCTTTTGGTGGTATTTGATCACCTCTGCGTCATTTCTGATCGCCGCTATAAACAAAAAATGAGCGACAATTTTGCAAAAAAGAACAATATTTTTTACTTTTTGCTAAAGTACAAATCCATTAAAAAAAATTATTCATCAGTTTTGGCCGATATATATTCTTCTACATATTTTTGGTAAAAAAAAAAAAAATCACAATCGGCGTATATTGATTGGTTTGCGCAAAAGTTATCGCGTCTACAAACTGGGAATTGATTTATGGCGTTTTTATTATTATTTTCTTTTTTACTAGTAATGGCGGCGATCTGCGATTTTTATCGGGACTGCGATATTGCTGCAGAAATGACGGACATTTTTTACACATTTTTGGGACCAATGACATTTATACAGCGATCAGAAATTTAAATATCCACTGATTACTGTGTAAATGTCATTGGCAGTGAAGGGGTTAACCTGCAGGGGGCAGTGAAGGGGTTAAATATGTTCCCTGGGTGTGTTCTAACTGTGGGGGGGCAGGGCTGGCCGGGACATAACAGATCTAACTGATCCCAGTGACAGGGATCAGTAGATCTGGTATGTCCCCTGTCACAGAACGGGGAACCGCCATGTTTACATCGGCGGTTCCCCGTTCTGAGGCTGGTAAAAGAGATCGGCGGGTCTCGGGCGGCCACGGGCGCGCGAGGTGCGTGCACAGGGGACGACGTCCATGGACGTCGTCCCGGCATTTCAGATCCGCGCTGGAGCCATACTTCGGCAATAGCGCGGATCTGTAGGGGTTAAATAAAAGATGGCAGGTGTGTACTGATTCATATTTAACTTGAGTTTGAATGTGATTGCTTAATTCTGAACACATCCCCAGTTATAAGTGGGTGTGCACACTTATGCAACCACATTATTTTAGTTTTTTATTTTTACCCCCCCAAAAAAGATTTCAGTTTGTTTTCAATTGGGTTGTACAGCTTATAGGCCACATTAAAGGTGGAAAAAGTTCTGAAATGATTTAACTTAGTATCATTTTTTTACATCACAGAAACCTAACATTTTAAGGGGTGTGTAGACTTTTTATATACACACAGTATATATGCTGTGAGTCATTTTAAATAAAAATTCAGAGCAAAATGTCAATACGCATGTCCTTGTTATGACAAGTTATCGTTAATCAATCGACCATCTGCTACGTGATCTTTACATACACGTGTGTATTTCACCATATAGTGTGTACTCCCATTCACTGACAAATATATACTCTCACCTCCTGTACATGACCCAAAGATATTTTAGGTCAAAAAGGAATTTTTCCTTTTACCAGGGTGTGTTGGCTGTGGCTGTGCAAAAAGCCACCAGTGTGAATGTAGTCTTAATGTAAGAGTGTTTGTCATTTCACTTGTAATAAAAAGAAAACCTGTGTTACTTGCATCTCCTTGCAGCCGAGAGAAGGCGAACAAAGAACAATTTCCATGTTTTCAGTAACAAATAATTATCACTAGAGTAAAAAAGCACATATACGTGATTAAAATTAAAAATATTACTTTTAAAATCTTCCCCCACTCAAATAGTAGTAAAAGAAGAAGATACAAAAAAAAAACAAACAAAAAAAAAACAGAAGACTGTCCAGATTATTTTTATAAGCCATATATAATATTTGTATGTTAGGAAGATTAAGGCTATTGACTTAGTATTGTCTAATTACATGAAGTATTGGATGACTGGAGTTTAAAAAAGTGTTTTATTTTTGTTGTCAGCTGACAGTGTTCTACAGTTCCATGTCTCTGGACCCCAAGTTCAATCACATTAGTACCTATACAGTGGTAGTCTTGGGAAAGCTACAAACACTGCTTCCTAATTTGGAAGACTTGATGTTGATGTTGATGAAGACAGACATGATGTTGATGACGCCTGTGGGCGGGCGAAACGCGTTGACGTAATTTCCGGTTTGAGAGTGCCGTGGACGTCATTTCCTGTTGTTGGAACGCATGCTGCGAGCGGCGTCCATATACTGTAACAAGCGGATTTTAAAAGCCTATCTTGTAAGTAATTTTTTATCTTGCGCAATTAAACAAGCCAAATAGTACTTCACTATTGTTGGATTCGCTTTTCTTCCACAACATATGGTGGTTCATCGGTGATCATATGAGATATTATTCGGGATAACCTCAGCCCATGGTCATCTGATTGTATACAGCGTTACCTGATCCCCAGACTGAAAAGCTGGGGGTCATGGTGTTGTGAGTAGGATTCCTTTGGGGGTTCCTCCCTCCTACACGTGTGGAGCACATTGGCACTTGGAAGAAAAAATTATTTTCAGCAACACAGCGCACTCCGTCACTTTATTGTGGATTATTGTGTCACCATGAATGTATAATTCATAAGCACTTTATTATATGTTATCACATATTATATGGATTAATATTTATATTTTTATTTGTATATATAATGTGCTAGCGCTACAGTACTTGTTTTAGTTAGGTTACTTCAACAAGTATACACTGCACACATCTAAATGTGCAAATACTTGAAGCAGGGTGCACTGTCTACTGCTATGGATGAAAACGGGGCTCAGTGGAATAACAATAGCCATAGCAGCTTCTACCATACCTAAGAGGGTAGGAGTGGGTCCCCATTGGAGAGGATATTAAGAAAAACTAAACTGTGATGTCTATATTGTTGAATAGATAAAGTCAGA
>BLSH010511469.1:478219-494618 GCA_018402905.1 Glandirana rugosa | reverse complement strand
AAATATATATATATATATATATATATATATATATATATATATATATATATATATGTGTGTATGTTTTTTGACGCCAGTACCCTGAAATATACCCTGTTTAGTGATTTTTACAACGTACGTTCATTGTTTAAGTGCCTATTCTATTTTTACATAAATAATATGTTCATTATTTTTTCATGTATACTACCAAATGTTTTACGTCATTTCTTATTTATCGTATTTTTCGACTGTAACCTAGTTTTTTCTTAAGGAACTACATATTTATGTACTACCGCATATATTTATATCCACGTGACGTTGTCATCCGATACGGTGAGTTTGACATGACCGTATGTGTTATGACATGCGAAAAGCTCCTAGACAAGAGAGCAGTCCTCATAGTATAGTGTTGTATATATATATATATATATATATATATATATATATATATATATATATATAAAATTAGGGATAGAGGCATGTCATGGTGGTAGTGCCCGATGATAATATGCTCCTTTTTTTCTCAAAATTTGGGTGGAAGACACCCCCAGGTCGTCTATGATCAGTCACACCACAATTTATGGATTTAAGCATCCTTCATGTACATTTATCTCCTACAAGGAGTTTGTGTTCATTTATTGTAATTTTTCCTTTATAGTGTTTCTCTGTGTTATTCTTATTCTCTGCATTAATCCATTGATTGTCTACATATGGGACTGGGGTGCCCGCTGTCCTGTCTTTGTCTGGGGTTGCGATGCACAGCAGTGCCTTTTCTTCCTTCCCCCCTCCCCCCCTCTGGTTGGGGGGTGGGTGGAGAGGGTCCTCTCATGCATCGGCGCCATGCGTACACGCTCGTTCTGTGACGTCATTTGACGTGCAGGGCAGCGAGATCTCGTGTTTCTCCATCCGACGCCTAGGGTTGGGCGGGCGTGAGCGCCTCTCCGAAGAGAACGCCGGAGGGGAGGCTCTGCCTCCCCTGCACATCCCATTGGCTGTTGTGTATGACGCTGGCGGGAGCACGCCCATCCTTATGGGTATAACAGCCGAGATCGGCCAGTCTCTCGCTTGTTGGATTTTTTACCGAGAAGCATACTCACTTTAACATTTCCAGATGTCATCCATGTAAGTTGGCACTAAATCATATATTCATCCACTTTTTTCTTCCTTATTTCACTCTCTTATTGGTTCTCATGGGTTCTGGTTTCCAGCTATACTATTTCTCTCACCATTCCATCCTGCCCGTGGTTGGGGCAGCATGTAGGACACCTTTTTTCCTCTATGGTTCTTGGCACTTTTTCTGGCTAACTATCACAGGACCTCCACACCTTCACTTGTTAGAATTTGATATACATGATTTATCTACATGACTTTATATGTGTATACTCATTGATATATACATTTCCTCTTATTTTTAGTATGGTGTGGATCAGAGGTGTCTCATACTCACCCCTTCACGGTCCCTGGCCTGCCGTCCATGGTCTGGGGCCTCATGTCCCCGCCTCAGCCCTGGGACAGACATTGCATTGGACAACACTATCCCATTTCTATCTGTTGGGACATTTTAAAGCTGACACGTAAGAACCAATTTATCAATATCCCTTTTTTTAATCCAAGATCTTTTCTTTTGTTTTTACACAAGTAATTTACTAATATATATTTTTTGTAATATTTATACTTATAGACTGTTGTGATATGATACTCCTGACGAGGGACGGATCCTCGAAACATGTAGAGTATTGTGTATGCCAGTACAGTTTGAGTGACATAGCCTACTGTTGCCATGCACCTATATTTATATACGCCATCTTGTATTTATACATCAATTAATTCTTTTTTGATCCAATGTCAGCTTTTTATGCTATTTATTCTTTACTGCATCTTGCATTTTGTAAACCATCATATGTACTTTTTTTATGTATAATAAATGATTTTTTATCTTATCCATGAATTTGTTACTTGTATGCAACATATTTAGTGAGACTTGTCTCATATAAAGTCCCATGACCGCAGTTGTTTATATGACCTAGATGATTGGTATAATTCTGATGCAGCACAAAGTTATAATTTCCAATACTAAGGGTCTAGGTAGTTGTAGTGGCAAGAAAAAGATATTGAAAGAACCATTTTGATCTTGAGTTAAGTGAGCTGACCCTTTTATTATTGTCTTATTTGTACTGCATTTTGTAGCTGGGAAAAATGCAGACTGGAACACGTTTGGTTTACAGTAATCTCAATGGAGAGGAAAAAAATCTATTGAATCCATATCTGAAGTCTCTTTTTTTTTTTTTTTTTTTTTTTTTTTTTTTTTTTAAAACTTTTATTTTGATTTTCAATGGGGTTACAAAGGAGTTTAGAAATCCAGTTGTTATAATGCATTATAAGACAAGTGAAGACATAACATCATGTTGGAGAATTACTGCAGCATTAGTAGAATATATGGGGTTTTGTGGGTTAAAAGTGGCGTCTACAAGGGTGAAACAAGTAAATTTTTCAGGCGTAGGCTCGGATGACCGGGACACCTTCACGGCACTGAAGTCTCTTTTAGGATCTAAAGGGTTTGCAATCCATCCTGAAAATATAACTAAGCTCCAAAACAAGATGGATATCTGTAACTAACATATATCTCTATATATCTATATTTACACACGCTCCGTGTTAGAGGGTACTGGAACATAAAAAACGAAAGGAAGATTATAGACTGGGGAAACAGGGACTAAGAAGGTAAATGATATGAACAGATCGGCACCCACCCCCAAACCAAAAGGAGAATTCCCTGACCCTATGACAATATATATTATATCATATTAATTCAATATCACTTGGATAACATTTGAAACCTCATTGTTTGCTGGTTATTAAGTGATGAAGCAACCAAAAAAAAATTCCAAAAACATATAAATTAAGTTAGCCTTATTTTGTTCAACAGTTCATGCCTGCAGAAGAATATAGCTTAACATTTATAGCAAAAAAAAAAGATAACTTTTCCATTTTCTTGTATTCATTTTTTTGTGCACTTTGTGTAGCGCATGCACAAAGCGTGTGCACATTCTTGCCATTTGTACGATGCTAAGAGCTAGGTGCTAGAGTGCATGTGTAGGCGCTAACTCAGTGGACATTCAATGGACAAAAGAAAAAAAAAAGAAGACCCTGGTTCGGAAGAACAGGTGAAAATGGCAGAAGCAAGCTATGAGTGGCATGAAAAGTACACTGTGCTACTTTTTTATGAAAGAAAAAAGAAAGTGCAAGTAAAAATATAACACAAAACATATAGGAGCAGGCGTGTTCTGGAAACAAAGTTCCAGTAATAGAGTTTTGGTTTTGTGAGTTGCTCTGCAGGGAACTCTGTACACTATTTTCTACACTAAAGTATTTCAGCCCTTCTAATGCTCTTTATTTATTGATCACAGATTGAATGTTAACATTCGACTATTCATCAAAGTGGTTCTAATGCCCAAACATGTTTAACCTTAATGCATTCCTTGCATTAAGGTTAAACAAATGTTTAGGCATCAGTATCCCACCCCCCCTCCCTTTTACTTACCTGAGCCATCATTCGATCCATCGCTGTGAACATCTGCAGCTCTTCTCTTCTGGGTCTTAATGGTTTTGCTGGGGTACTGGGAGCCATTGGCTCCTGCTGCTGTCAATCAAAGCTGGTGACAAGGGAGTGGGGGGCAAGGCCGAGTCCAGCTGTCTGTGTCAGTGGATGCAGCAGCGGGGCTCTGGAGTGAGCACGCACAAGTGCCCCCATGGGAGGCGGCTTCTGGTGGGGGCACTGAACATAAAGGGGGAGCCAGGAGCTCCAACGGGGGACCCGAGAAGAGGAGGTTCGGGGCCGCTCTGTGCAATTCCGTGCAGAGAACAAGCAAGTATAGAAATGTTTGTTATTAGAGATATATATATATATATATATATATATATATATATAACCTTCAAAACCACTTTAAGGTCTATGTGTAGATCCACTTTAGGTTATTTTACTCTATTAGATCACAATGTAAATACAAGTAATGGTGGCATAAAATAATACAGTATATATACTGAAAAGCTTAAACATGACACACAGAGATATATATCTTATCAAAACCAACTGAGCAATGCGTTGTCCTTGTATGTACATGGCATCTCACCTATGTATTGTACGCACTTTATCTTTTGACTAATATCCTTCTTAGAGTGTTTATTTCTTGACAATGTATATTGACAGGAAAAAATTATATAATGTTGAAACCATTGGCAGAATACAGGCCAGGCTGTTATATTCTGCTAATGCTTTGTCTTCTTTCCTGTTTTACATATTGTATTCCTGTTTTGCTGCTAAGAATTGCATGCTGATATTCAAACACAAGCCAGGAGAAATGAAAACCTCACATCTTGGCCCTTCTGTGTAAAACACTTTAAGCACATTTAGGGTGACATAAGGAGGTGAGCATTAAGCAAAAAGCATGTATCACCAAAACCCCCACACTCATTATTTCTTAGTTAAATGCTCGGTATGAAGCAAAGTGTCTGCTAGTGATGGCTTACTTTAATTTGCATCTTACGCAAGCCAGACATATATATTGATATAATCACTCATTATAAGATTGTGTGAGTATCCTTGCATGTTCTTTCAGCCTACATAAACAATAGGAAAAAACAATAAATATCAATACTTTTTTGGGGATCTGGTGGATAGGCCTGGCTACTTAAACAAAGCACAAAGACTGCATGTGAGTCATCAAGTTTCCTTGTCCTCAACAATGACAATTGCTGCTCATATTGCTTTCTGACACTTCACTTAATGTGGTTTTGTTGCCCCCTGCTGGCCAACAGAGATAAAGCAATCTTTTAAACATAGAACTTTATTAAGTTAGAATGCCAGTAATATTTCTAGCTGCAAAATGTTATTTCATGGAGCATCTTACCTAATGTTATTAGCCAAGTCACAGGAACAAAGGGAAGCAAGAATAATGAAAATCTCCCTCTGCAGAAATGGCTTGGATTTAATATTTCAGTATATCTTTTTTTTTTCTACACTGGCTGAAGAGTGCTTTTGTCCAAGGGTTATTGCAACTGGAAAATAAAGGGAAAAAAGCAGATGTGCACTGTAAAACAATGTTGGCAGTGTCTGATCACTGCCAGAGCTTTAATTACTTTCTCAAACAGACAAATGAACAGACTGAAAAAAAAAAACAAAGCTGATTAAAATCAAGGAGAGAAAAGCAATTAATTACGTAAAAAATGTAGATATAACCAGTTAATAAAGTGGACTAATACCCCTCCGAATTAGAAGAAAGTGGCTTTAATTAGGATGGCTAAAATTAGATAAATGTTTTGTCATGATAACACGAGATGTAAAAAACAAAAGAATTAATATTAACAATGACGCCATTCAGGACTCAGAATTAATCCACAGATAGGACTGCATTTGGATGAGAAGTGGATAGGGCAGCTATGATTCAGTTATGTAGCAGACACACAGAAAACATATGTTCAAAGGCAGGTGTAATGAATATATTGCCAATGCAATGCTGGATTCAAGTGTTATATTCATTGCTGAATTTCTGCAGATGACTGATGAAAATAGTGACAGGCTTTTTCCTTGTGCTGTTCCCAGGAGAAATCTAAGATCGGTAGAAAGGCTGTGGTAGGCACATTACCTTTTTTGACAGATTAAAATAGAAGAGGTCTAGTTTCTGCAAAGGATTATTTGTAGTCTTTGAGGTTTGGCTTAAAGATTTGAAAACCTCCCTTGGCACAGTACAATGTCTAGGAATCATATAATAAAAGTATTAACTCATTCACCTGGGCCAATGTACCAACTAATGGGTCAGGAAAGGTGAATCTCAGCTACATGAAATCACATTAGATAAAATTTGCCTGAACACAGGCCTTCTGCTATGAATAAAGTAAGTGGGGTAAATCAGGCAAGCTATATTTTACAGATGTAACTTATCAGGGTACATTTTTCAGGCTATGTAAAGTTATTTGTATTATACTGTGTGATATAAAAGATATTTTATTTGTAACACTTAGGACTTTGCTCTCTACCTTGCCCCTGGTAATTTTTTTGAGCTGTTCATTATCATTATTGCTGAATACATTAAATGGCTCTTCTGAAGTTCATGGTATGGCTGAAAATTGGGAAAAGTTAATTTATATTTTGGGCACTAAAATCTGTAATAATGCTAGATGAGGTTTCCAGAAGCTGCATTCCTTCATTCACCACATACATACTTGAATATTAAGCTAATTGAGCATTGTCCTGCTGTAGACCAGCTGCTGCACAATAGGTTCTGTGCTGCTATCAATATTTCTCAGGTCATCTGGGGCTGGCTGGTTGGCTTCTGCAGGGTTCTTGCAATCGGCCTCCTGATGATGTGCCACCAAGTCTAGCTTTCCCCAGCCATTTATATGGACATCAATGCCTCCTAGGATATCTGACATAGATACCCCAAAAGGCTGCTAGAGATGGGCTGACGTCATTCTTGCCCATTTAGCAGTCGTTTTTACAGCTTCTTTCCTCTTTTTCTTTGTTATAATATTTGAGAATAATTATCTCACAGTACAAGCAACTAGAGAAGTTAGGGAAGGCTTATTTTAAAGATATTTTACGGTTTGATAAAAATATGTAAAAAATGTAATGCACATAGTCTGGCCACAAGTGCAATTTAAATATTCAGCCAGTGAAGTGATTGCCTAACAATCTAATTTGCTCTTTGTCAGAAACTCACTAATGATAACTTTAAGGTGACTCTGTCCCTAAAATAAATACCCAAATAAATACCCAAAACAAACTGTTTCAAGTTTTTGGCTGATGTCATATGACCAGGAGAGTGATCTAACTACTCCCCTGATTCACCATTAATCTCAGAGAAGAGGAGCAAGGGCATGCATGGGAGGCCATGTAAGGCGAGTATAACCCCCAGCTGTGCTGCGTGATGATGTCATTGTGTTTACACTGATCCCGCAAGCGCAGGTGTATTGTTTTGCCGGCAAGAAAGACTGTACAGTTGGCGTATACTGTATATCTCTTATTGGATGTAAGTGCAACTTTTAACGGTTTTAATAGTGAACGATTTTACACTATTGGAGTATCTCTTTCCCTTTATACATTCGTCCATGTGAATTAATGTGGCTGGTTTGGAGCTGAGGAGAGACAGTCCAAGGTCCACAGAGGGGCTTGTGCTTCTTGCTTACTTGGCCTTTCTAGAGAGAAAGGGTCAATAAGATCTGGTAAGCGCTCTTATTATCAGAGGTGGTGGTATGCACATAAGGAGTCTTTTTTACTTGGGGTGCTGGAGCTCTGAATGAACTTTAAAGAAGATTGCTTTAATATTTTTTCACCATTTCATGTAGACTTTATTCATTTTATTGCATTTTTTTAAACTATTTATATATAGCGCGACTTTGTTGATTTATATTTACCCTTTAGTGGTAGATTATTGCTGGCAATGTGATTCACCCCAGGCAGCATTATTGCATACATTCTGGTCATGCCCCGACTACATAAACTTTGGACCCTGGACCTTAATTCAAAAGTTCAGTGACCACAACATACCCATGGTTCCTGGCTTTTTTCGACTCCTTTGCTGCCTGCTGAGGAGAACCTTTAATGTATCTCCTTCACCACATATAGTGCCCCCCCCAAGCTCTCAGCATATAAGTATCCATCGAAAATATACTGTATGCAGGGAAGTCCGACGCAGTATTTCCCCATATTCCCCTTTTCCCCTCATATTTCCACCTACCACTCCCCCTGCTCTCTCATCACCCTCACTGTACTCATGTGCTCCAGAATGTTGAGGGTGTTTTACACTAGTGATATCCTGTCCATATTTGTAGTCATGTATTCAAAACCTTACACCTTACTCTTGGGTGTTACGACATAACCACTTGCATGTACGTATGTTTATGATTGACCTTGAAAATGGTTTATTATTACCTGTAGGTTTTCCTCTAGGAGACGTTGATCACATTGCCATCACTAGGTTTTCTTCAATGAGCATTGTGTACATCACTGAGCCTTGTAAAACGCTCTTGGCGATGTTTACCTATGACTGTATGTTCTATCCTCTTTCTACTTGTTGAAATTTATATTTTATAATAAAAAAGAAAAAGAAATTTATTTTTTTTAAATAAAAAAAAATAGTCCAGCCAGTTACTGTCTCTGATCACCACCACACCAGTGTTGTCAGACCAGTTTAGCTAGAGACAGTGTTCCTGATTGCCCCTACACCAGTGCGCTGTAACTTCTACCTTCGGACTGTACAGATCATGGCCTGATTACTGACCACATTTCTTGCCTGCTGCCTGGATTGACCCTTTCTTAGTTTACTGACCATGTCTCTGCCTGACACCTGAACGGACCCATCTGCATGTCTGACTGACCGCATTCCTGCGGGACCCCAGTCCTGCCTGAGGATAACTGCACACTTTCAACTATTAGAACTCTTGTTCTTCCTTTATTAAGCCTCCTAAACTTTCTGACCAATGAAAATGCCATTTTGGGGGGAAGCCATATACTAGTAGGCTAGGCTTGCTTGGCTTATAGGAGAGGGGACTGCTACTGGTAACACTATATTAAGTAATTTTCCCTGAACACTCATACAGAGGTTACCTTTGCAGTACATGGTTTATGATACCATTTATTGATTTGTGTGATACACAAGATACAATGTCCAGAACATACCCAGTCCAAACATTGAAAAAGTCACATGTGGTTTTGCCATACTCAAAAGGAGTAGCAGGATGTATTTTGGAGTGAAATTCTAAGTATGGCCATGTTGCATGTGAAAAAATATCTTAAAAATATTAAATTGACAACTCTGTGGCTAAAAAAAAAAAAAAAGTCTTCAAAAGACTCATCATACCTCTTAAAAAAATACCTTGTGGTGTTTACTCTCCCAAATATGGTCGTTTTAGTTGTGGTTCCACTGTCATGGTGCTCCAGAGCCTCCAAAAATGTGATAGGTAATCAGGAAATTAGATGTGCAATATACGTTCCTAGAACACTTCAAGGTGCTCATTGGATTTTGGGGTTCTCTACATGGCTAGACTGGAAAAGAATAGTAGAAGGTGCAGTGCTATGTCAATAGTTGCAGAACAAGAACCTCCACACCCCAGTGGACTGCTTCTTACCAAATAGCCAGGACCCCCATCACAGAGGTCTGTCAAGCCCTTCAGATAGTGGAAGACCAGCTAGCGAGGTGAACATACAGGTCAAAAATCCCAATGTAGAGGATAAACAGTAGTACTCAATAGGCAGTTGGTATTGGTCCATCCATGTATATGATAAAAAAACATCTCATGGTAAAGTAAATAATGGCTAACACACGTGCTCCAAACAAGGAAAGGTGAAAGGAAACACCGTCTCCGACAGGTGATAGAAAGGACAAGCCTCCACCGACACCCTCACATACTGCCCCTTACCCACTCTCCATGACCCCCCTTACAGAGGTCTCTCACACCTGTAAGCAAACAGGAGATGGTCCTGCGCTGGTGTGGGTCGTGAGGGTTTTTCTGGGCAGACAGTCACTCCAGTATCAGCCTCTCAAGTCAGCATGTACATGACATAAGAGAAAAACTCCTCATGATGCAGTATATTGTGTCAATTTATCAAATCACAAGAAGAGGTACTAACATTCAGATGCATAAAAATAAGCCCCAAAAGCAATGAAACGACCAGCGTTCAAGGGGGAAAAAGATGGCCGCCGCGTCTAGTGTCTGACAATTGTGTAGTCATGCGACGTCGTACCCACACAAACTTTGACGTCCTTTTTTTCCACTAAGAGCTTTCTTTTGGTGGTATTTCATCACCTCTGCATTTTTTAGTTTTTGTGCTATAAACAAAAAAAAAAAAGCGACAGTTTTGAAAAAAAAAAACTATATTTTTTACTTTTTGCTATAACACATATCCAAATAAAAAATCTATAAAAACAAATTTATTCATCAGTTTTGGCCTATATATATTCTACATATTTGTGGTAAAGAAAAAAAAAAATTGCAATAGGCGTTTATTGATTGGTTTGCACAAAAATTGTAGCGTTTACAAACCATGATTATTCATTTATGGCGTTCTTACTATCTTTTTTTTTTTTACTAGTAATGGAAGTGATCTGCGATTTTTATCAGGACTGCGATATTGCAGTGGACAGATCGGATATTTTTAACACTTTTTTGGGACCATTGACAATTATAAAGCAAATCAGAGCTAATAATAGCCACCGATTACTGTATAAATGTCACTGGCAGGGAAGAGGTTAACCTTGCGGGGGCAATCAAGGGGTAAATGTGTTCCCTCACTCAGTAGATCTCTGTCATGCTGCCTGACATTGCGGGGAACCGCCGTGTTTATATCGGCAGTTCCCCACTTTTCTTGTGTAGCAGGCGATCACGGGCCGCCGGCAGACAGACTCCGCCCGATCCACAGCCCCACTCAGGAAGCTGCGCGTGCGGCGATTTGCGATAACAAGCCACTTTGCCGCAGTAAAAATACGCGAGCCGGTCGGGAACCGGTTACAAAAACCTCACCATACAGTGGATATAAAACCCCTGTTAAAATGTGGGGTTTCTGTGATGTAAAATAAGAGGTAAAGATAAATTATTTCAGAACTTTTCCACCTTTAGTGTGACCTACAAACTGTACAACTCAAGTGAACAACAAACTGAAATCTGTGCACACCCTTAAACTAATACTTGAAGCAGCTTTTGGTTTTATTACAGCACTCAGTCTTTTTGGATATGAGTCTATCAGCATGGTATATCTTGGCTTGGCATCAATTGCCCACTCTTCTTTGCAAAAACACTCCAAATCTGATTGTGTGGGCATCTCCTGTGCACAGGTCTCTTTTCAGATCACCCCACAGATTTTCAATGGGATTCAGGTCTGGGCTCTGGCTGGGCCATTCCAAAACTTTAATCTTCTTCTGGCAAAGCCATTCCTTTGTTGATTTGGGTGTATGCTTTGGGTTGTTGTCATACTGAAAGACAAAGTTCAGCTTTCTAGCAGAAGCCTGAATGTTTTGTGCCAATATTGACTGGTATTTGGAACTGTTCTTAATTTCCTCAACCTTGACTAAGGCCCCTGTTCCAGCTGAAGAATAACAGCCCAAAGCATGATGCTGCCACCACCATGCTTCACTGTGGATATGGTGTTCTTTTGGTGATGTGCAGTGTTGTTTTTGCGCCAAATATATCTTTTGGAATTATGGGCAAAAAGTCCATCCTTGATTTCATCAGACCAGAACACATTTTCCCACATGCTTTTGGGAGACTTCAGATGTGCTTTTGCAAAATTTAGCCAGGCTTGGATGTTTTTCTTCATAAGAAAAGGCTTCCATCTTGCCACTCTACCCCATAGCCCAGACATATGAAGAATACGGGAGATTGTTGTCACATGTACCACATAGCCAGTACTTACCAGATATTCCTGCAGCTCCTTTAACATTGCTGTAGGCCTCTTGGCAGCCTCCCTGACCAGTTTTTATCAATTTTGGAGGGATGTCCAGTTCTTGGTAATGTCACTGTTGTGCCATATTTTCTCCACTTGATAATGAACGTCATCACTGTGATCCATGGTATATCTAATGCCTTGGAAATTCTTTTGTACCCTGCTCCTGACTGATATCTTTTAACAATGAGATCTCTCTAATAATGCGTTGGAAGCTCTCTGCGGACCATGGCTTTTGCTGTAGGATGCAACTAAGAAAATGGCAGGAAAGACATACTAGAACAGCTGAACTTTATTTGGGGTTAATCAGAAGCACTTTAAAGGATGGCAGGTGTGTACTGACTCTTATTTAACATGTATTTGAATGTGATTGCTTAATTCTGAACACCGCTACATCCCCAGTTATAAGGGGGTGTGCACATTTATGCAACCACATTATTTTACTCTTTTTTTTACTCCCCCCTAACAGATCAGTTTGATTTTCAATTGAGTTGTACAGTTTATAGGTCACATTAAAGGTGCAAAAGGTTTTGAAATTATTTATATTTGTCTAAATTTTTTACATCACAGAAACTTGACATTTTAACAGGGGTGTGTAGACTTTTTACATCTACTGTACCTCTTACTGACTACCTTGGACTGTCTACTTTCCACAAAAGGGTATCTGTACTATCCTGGCATTTTAGGGCCTCGGGAAATGAGGCAGGCATTCAGAACACCGGGATCTATCAATTTTCAAATATACATACCATAGTTTGTAGACTCTATGCCTTTTACATCATTTACAAAATACAAACCTATGTGTTTTTTTCTTCAAAGAAATGTAGCAGAATACATTTTGGTCTAAATTTATAAAGAAAGATTATTTATTTGCAAAGTTTTATAACAGAAAGAAAACCTTTTTTTTTTCCAAATGTTCAGTCTTTTTTCCTTTATATGGTCAAAAAATAAACTCAGTGGTGTTGAACCACTTCAATGCAAGACATTTATACCACCTTCGTGCCCAGACTAATTTTCAGCATTCAGTGCTCTCACACTTTGAGGCCTCATACACACGGCCGTTTTTTGACGCCGGCGTTTTCTGCAGCTTTCCATGTTAGTCAATGGCCCCATAAAAACGTTGGCGTTTGTGAGCTGTAGATGGCGTCGGCGTTAGTGAGCTGAAAGTAGAACCCACGCCATCGCGTTCTGAGGCTGTAACGTTTTGGCATTTTTTGACGCCGACGCCGCAAAACGCCAACAAACGGCAACTAATATTGTACCGGTGTTTTCCGGCGTTTTTTGACGCTGACGTCTTTAGGTTGAAAAATAGCAGAGGGATGATTTTTTTTTAAAAACGCCTATTGACGCCGACGCTCACTAACGCTCACTAACGCCGATGCATAACGCCGATTTTTTTTCCTTGACGTCGGGCCCGACGTTTTGTTTATTTTTAAAGATACGCCCGTGTGTATGAGGCCTGAATGTCAATTACTCAGTCATGTAACACTGTACCCAAACAAAAGTGAACAAAGCGCGAACATTTTGAAAAAAAAACACTTTCTTTTAGTTTCTGAGATAAAATTTTGCAAATAAAAGTGCGCATGTTCAGAGATCAGTGATGGCCGATTGACTCCGGAGCTCCGCACACACCCAGGCCACAAGCACCCCAGGCTACCAAAGCAGCAACCCAGGAGCGCCGATCACAGGTCGGTGGAACCCCTCAGTACCCCCTGCAGCAGTGGACACCCGGATCCTCGGGACGGCTCTGAAGCTCTCCTGCAGCCAGCTACCCACACGCCTGGGTGTACCAATATGGCCGCGGCTTAACATGGTACACGTCCCCAAAAGGCAGCAGCACCCGCTCTGGATGTCCTGAGAAGGCCCGGAAAGCTCCCCACCTTGAGGAGAAGTTGGTGGCAGGGGCTATCCCATCCTCCCAGGCCCCTCTCCAGCCGCTATTTCTGCACCCGGGTGTACCAAGATGACCACCGGTACGGCCTAATGGAAGCCTCTAGGTCCCCCAGTTCTCTTACTGGAAGGGAGAGCCAGCACTCCAGGTCCTCTAGGACTGCTACAGGAGCCTAACATCACACCCTAGTGTCCATTACCAGCCTTACCAACAACCAATCCTAGCCCAGGACTGAAACAGCAGTCTGAGGTAGGAACTATTATTTTATCTGAGAGCTCTGGATCCCCCCTCCCCAGAGGGGTAAGGGAGCAAGGAAAGGGAGCTCTAAGCCTCTGCTGTCAGCCTTTGTTGCAATCCCTCTGAACTGCCTGCAGACCTCGAGGCACAGGTTTCACGGATTTGGTGAGCCCCAACACCACCCTGAATGCTGGGTTCGACTGTGAGAAGGTCCCTTACATATCTGTTCCTAGAGTCTGATCGGACCCATCACCCCGACATGGTCACAGCGAGGGCTCACCCTCCTGCTAAAACCCCGGAGGTACCACCTGAGCACAGGCCAGTCTTAACCCCAGCTACTCTCACCCTCTCTTCAGGGCCCAATCTAACCGCACATCAAATCCTAGCGGCTTCCCCGGCTTCCACGGAATCGCTACTATGCCATTCGGTGGAAGACTTTCCAGTCTCCCCGGCAGGCCCATTCTCATCCACCCTTCCGGAGGCTCACACCCCCCGCACCCCTGCCCAAGATTCCCTCCTCAACACAGCGCACTTATTCCTTAAATTCTCCAATCTCCTAGAGGGAGGAATGTTGAATACAGCTGCGAAAATTACAGGGGACCTACAGGCGGACTTTTACATCTTAGGCTCCAGGATGGAAGCCATTGAACAAAAGCTGGATTCTATGGAGGCCAAAACTAACCAAAACTCAGCCCACATTCAAGTTTTGCAAGACCAGCTGGACACTGTTCTAGCTAGAATCGACAATCTTGAAAACAGATCAAAACGATATAACTTCAGAGTGAGGGGCCTTCCGGAATCTATCAAGGAAGTCACACCAGCGGTCCAGGATCTGATCCTTTCTTTGATCCCTAATGTCCCTAAACATAGATTGGAATTAGACAGAGCCCACAGAGCCTTGGGACCCCCAAGGAAAGACGGTTCCCCTAGGGACATAATTGTAAAACCCCACTTCTACGCCATCAAAGAAGAAATATTAAAAGCATCACGTACCAGCCCTACTATCTCCTGCATGGGTCACCAAGTCCAGATCTTTGCGGACCTGTCTCCAACCACCATTCAAAAAAGGAGAATCCTCAAACCGCTCCTACTAGTTCTCCAGCAGAAAGAACTGAAATACTGGTGGGCCTTTCCTTTCGCTGTCAAATTCATTTTCAAGGGAAAAACATTCTCGTTCTCAACGCTTCCAGAGGGGGAAAAACTCCTTCTAAACCTTCAATTAATCTCCCAAGAAGCCCCGATGGACCTAACTGACCCCGCCGGCTCGCAAACGAAAAGACCTCTCCCAGCAAGTCCAGTCTCACCACTCTGCACCAAGTCAAAGACCAAGAAAGCTAAAGATAACAGACCTCCATAACTTCGCCTCCAGACAACTTGGCACAAATTAATTTTTTTTCTCTTGGTTCATATCTTTCCTTAAGAACGAGGAAAACTCCTTCACACTTTTTTTTTTTTGTGAAGGCCCAGAACTTGGGGCTACCATGCTCCACCTTCTTAAACTTTTGGTCTCTGTTGTTTTTAGGTTGGTTCTTACTCACACTTATTGAACAGTTAAATAGTTAAATGCACACTTTAGTTCTCATAAAGCTGTACTGCTTACTGTTGATATGGTTACTCTCTAAGATAGAATTGGGCCTGGGGGCGCCCAGGACTGGGTGGGTCCCCACGCGCCTCCACTTATCCCCGGGACTTCCTTAGAACTCCTTGGGTTAAGTTTGCTGTCCCGGATGGGACAGTTGGTTTTGTATACCTTGTGGTTTGTTCCCTTATTGTTCCCTCCCTGGAGGGCAGGGATTGCGGGCCAGAGGGGGTCTTTAACTCCTCAGACTCCTCTTCCACTAGCCTACTTTAGGAGTAATCGCTTCTACCAGATCGTATCTTTCTCTGTCTTTCTCTCTCTCCTTTCCTTTTCTTCAACAATGCACCTAACATTTCTTTTTGTTATAGCCATTCCAGGACCAGCCAGCTGTGCATCGGGGTTTCCGGATGTCCTCGAATCCTCCTCTATCTCAGTGGGACTAGCCAGTCCAGCGGTGAATGATGCTGTAAACACAAGCTTTGACCCCCACAGATCCCATGACTAAACTGCAAAGACACCTTAAAATAGCCACCCATAATGCACAAGGCCTAAATTCTCCCATAAAAAGGACAAAAGTCCTAGATCATTACAAATCCCTTAAACTTACGGTAGTCCTGATTCAGGGGACCCATTTCCCAAAATGGTACAGCCCCAACTTCCTCCACTCACACCTCTCCACTTTTTTCTTAGCTAAAGTGGAGTCCAAAACTAAAGGGGTCACCATCCTAATCTCTAAAACATGTGGTTTTGCACCCAGCTTGGATATCAAAGACCCTGAAGGGAGATTTGTACTTATCAAGGGCACCATAGAAGGCAACCTATACACCAGGGATATGCAATTAGCGGACCTCCAGCTGTTGCAGAACTACAAGCCCCATGAGGCATAGCAAGACTGAAAGCCACAAGCATGGCACCCAGAGGCAGAGGCATGATGGGACTTGTAGTTTTGCAACATCTGGAGGTCCGCTAATTGCTTATCCCTGCTATACACGTTTGTTTCTTACTATGCCCCAAATAAAGGCCAACCATCCTTTTTTAAATCACTATTTGATACCATTCAACCCCATTTAGAAGGCAGAATACTGAGGGGGATTCCAACATCGCCTTCGGCCAAGGCCTCGACAAAGGCCTCGACAAAGTTATGGGGGGCAGAAAAGTGTGTGAAGTCTTTTTTGGATGGGTTGAATTCCCTCCAATCGTTTGACATATTGAGAGAGTGAAGTAGTTTGGCTATTTTGAGACTCGCTTTGGACAGGCGTGTCAGTTGATTGCCTAGACC
>BLSH010511469.1:458350-471974 GCA_018402905.1 Glandirana rugosa | reverse complement strand
ATCCTGAGAGAGGGGGTCTGCACTGATGGAGTGGGGCGGTTTATCATGAGGGGGTCTGTACTGATGAAGGAGGGGGGATTTATCCTGAGGGGGGTCTGCACTGATGGAGGAGGGGGTGGTTTATCCTGGGGGGGTTGCACTCATGGAAGAGGGGGCTGGTTTATACTGATTGGGGGGTCTATACTGCATTTGGTGGGCATTGCACTGATGAGGTTGCATTTGGTGGGGGTGGGCACTGCACTGATGAGGCTGCATTTGGTGGGCATTGCACTGATGAGGCTGCATTTGGTGGGCACTGCACTGGTAGGCTTCATATGTGTACATGTGTCTACCTGTCTGTTAATTTTGTATTATGTGTGGGTGTCATTGTGTTCATTTGTGATTGTGTGTGTGTGTGTCTGTCGTTGCAGCATGCACACATACAGTGATATTGCACACCAACAAAAATCATCACAAACACATACGGACATTACACACGCACACAGAAACCATGACACCCAAACGATAACTTTATCAAGACAAGGGTACTTAGAAATTTTTTTTAGACCTGCAGGGGTACTTCACTGTAAAAGGTTGAGAAACACTGGTTTACACCACAGCATTGCATGCAGTATTTTTTTTTACAGCACAGTGTGTTGCGACATCAATCACCACATTGCAGTGCTGCTACAAAGAACAGAGCGGTATTGAAATATTCACATTTACTTGCCTTACCATAATAGTACTGTACACAAATGTTTTCTATACAGAAAGTACAAATATGAGAATATATGTTATAATCCCCCTTGAGATTGGAGCGGCAAATAAAAACAGGAAGATGAAATAACTATGTCCTGATAGTGAATACTGAAATAAACAATAATACATTTAACATAGTTTAATTTTCCTTGTACAGACATAGAGAAGTGACTTTCTGCAAGTTGTACTTTTTCAGTCATTTGTTCTTATTCTTTAAAAACAGACTGACGATAGGATGCTACTAAAAAGATGGGGTCTTAACACATACTGTAATAGGGTCAACATCATGCTTAAAAGGAAAATGTGACAATTTCATTTATCTTGCAATGGTACAAAGTTATAAACAGGGACCAAATGATGTCTAGTAAATCTTAGGCTAAGACCATATACAACTTGTAGACTTTTTAGTGGAATAAAAGTACTGAATCTGCACTATCAGGTTTTACTTGATTAACTATTGATCTTTACCTGGGTTTTTTGTTCATGACCAGCTAAAGAAATGCTAAGCTGTTTTGCAGTGATAACATCTTTAAAAAAATATGATTAAAGTTTTTGTACATTTTCAAACAAGTGACAACTAGTAATGAAAACATCAAAAGCAGATTGACAAACTGTGATACCTGCAAGGAATATATAGATTGTAGGGTGTTCTAGCAGGTAAGATACT
Source organism: Glandirana rugosa (assembly GCA_018402905.1). NCBI lineage: Eukaryota > Metazoa > Chordata > Amphibia > Anura > Ranidae > Glandirana > Glandirana rugosa. Next base: position 470,569 of record BLSH010511469.1, on the reverse strand, counting down.
GGATAAAATTGCTTGTTCTATCCTGACATCATGTTACCCTGTGGCCAGTGTGCAGTTTTAACATGCAGCTAAAACCTCCTATCCTCCAATAACCCAAAATTTGTAAACAAATTTTGAGGCTTATTGAGAAAAACATACATTCAATGCACATGTAATATAACAAATAAAAAGAGCTGCTGGTGGGTGTAACACGTAAGATACAGGTGGTAAGTCCAAAGGTCACCAGTAACACTGCTATTAAAAAAAATGGGGTCTCCTTGCGGAACATGTGCCAGGATTGTGGCTGGACTTTTTCATTTGCTTGCCCTTCAGATACAATATATCCTTCATAGTGGAGTCTGAGTGTTCCAGGATCCACCTGTTTCCTCTTCTTATAGAGGGGGCTCATAGGAAGTACAGACGCATTGTGTTGCCAAAACACTGTCATAAAAGTATTTATATAAGGTTCTGTACTTTGACCACTAGGTGGAGCAAGCACAGTTAAAGAAGTAACAACAAATTATGCTGGAGGCATGAAAACTCCCTGCCCAGTATCAATCATTACCCATATTTGGGTTCTCTGGTGATATCAATAAAACAGCTCGGAAACAGGTCTAAAATACAGCTTGGTTTCCTTAGGCTGGTTGCCTACTCTTAGTAGGCCATCTTGATTGAGCAATTAGCTAAGCATGGTCTCCAGGAATAGTTTTTCTAGTTGAAATACAGGCAGTCTCCCTGGCATAGGTCTTATACTGCATGGCAAATGGCATCTTGAAATCACTGATGTTTTCCTGCTAAATGGAAATCCTGGTAATGTGTGGCGCCTTCCAAGAAATAAGCTGTGTGAGTTAGGTGCATAATAGCTCACAAGAGTAAATTAAAAGTTGAGAATCTATTGAATCTTTGAGATTTAATTTAAAGAGTCTCTCTCTCTCTCTCTCTCTCTCTCTCTCTCTCTCACAGGTTGCCACTGACGTCCTCTTCCACTGCTCCATGACGACATCACGGAGCTGGTGGATGTTAGAGACCTTGTGCTCCTTCACCTTCCATTTGAGGATGCCCCACAGATGCTCACTAGGGTTTAGGTCTGAAGACATGCTTGGCCAGTCCATCACCTTTACCCTCAGATTCTTTAGCAAGGGAGTGGTAGTCTTGGAGGTTGTGTTTGGGGTCGTTATTATCTTGGAGTACTGCCCTGCGGCCCAGTCTTCGAAGGGAGGGGATCGTGCTCTGCTTCAGTATGTCACAGTACATGTTACCATTCATGGTCTCATCAGACCACAGCACATGGTTCCAGTAATCCATATCCTTAGTCTGCTTGTCTTCAACATATTTTTTGGGCTTTCTTGTGCATCATCTTTAGAAGAGGCTTCCTTCTGGGACGACAGCCATCCAGACAAATTTGATGCAGTATGGTCTGAGCACTTACAGGCTGACCCCCGACCCCTTCAACCTCTGCAGCAATGCTGGCAGCACTCATACGTCTACTTCCCAAAGAAAACCTCTGGGTATGACGCAGAGCATGTTGACTCAACTTCTTTGGTCAACCATGGCGAGGCCTGTTCTGAGTGGAACCTGTCCTGTTAAACCGCTGTATGGTCTTGGCCACTGCGCTGAAGCTCAGTTTCAGAGTCTTGGCAATCTTCTTATAGCCTAGGCTATCTTTATGTAGAGCAACAATTCTTTTTTTTCAGATCCTCAGAGTTCTTTGCCATGAGGTGTCATGTTGAACTTCCGTGACCAGTATGAGAGAGTGAGAGTGATAACACCAAATTTAACACACCTGCTCCCCGTTCACACCTGAGACCTTGTAACACTAACGAGTCACATGACACTGGAGAGGGAACATGACTAATTGGGTTCAATTTGGACATTTTCATTTAGGGGTGTACTCACTTTTGTTGCCAACGGTTTAGACATGAATGGCTGTGTGTTGAGTTATTTTGAGGGGGCAGCAAATTTACAGGGTTATACAAGTTGTACACTCACTACTTTATATTGTAGCAAAGAGTCATTTCTAAAGTGTTGTCACATGAAAAGATATAATAAAATATTTACAAAAATATGAAGTATTGGGACGTCTGCCTTTACACACGCATGAACTTTAATGGCATCCCAGTCTTAGCCCGTAAGGTTCAATAATGAGTTGGCTCATCCTTTGCTGCTATAACATCTTCAACTCTTCTGGGAAGGCTGTCCACAAGGTTTAGGAGTGTGTGTCTATGGGAATGTTTGATCATTGTTCCAGAAGCGCATTTTGTAAGGTCAGGCACTGATGTTGGATGAGAAGGCCTGGCTCCCGTGTCTGCTCTAATTCATCACAAAGGTGTTCTATCGGAGTTGAGGTCAGGACTCTGTGTAGGCCAGTCAAGTTCCTCCTCCAAACTCATTCATACATATCTTTATGGACCTTGCTTTGTGCACTGGTGGCCAGTCATGTTGAAACAGGAAGGGGCCACCCCCAGACTATTCCCACAAAGTTGGGAGCATGACATTGTCCAAAATGTCTTGGTATGCTGACGCCTTAAGAGTTCTATTCACTGGAACTAAGGGGCCTAGCCCAAACCCTGAAAAACAAACCCATGCCATAATCCTCCCTCCACAAAATGATTTGGACCAGTGTACAAAGCAAGGTCCATAAAGACAGGGATGAGTGAGTTTGGGGTGGAGGAACTTGACTGGCCTGCACGGAGTCCTGACCTCAACCCAATAGAACACCTTTGGGATGAATTAGAGTAGAGACTGCAAGCCAGGCTTTCTCGTCCACATTAATGCCTAACCTCACAAATGCGCTTCTTGAAGAACGGTCAAACATTTCCATAGACACACTCCTAAGCCTTGTGGACAGCCTTCCCAGAAGAATTGAAGCAGCTATTGCTGCAAAGGGTGGGCCAACTAAACATTGAACCCTACGGACAAAGACTGGGATGCCATTAAAGTTCATGTGTGGTTAAATGCAGGTGTCCCAATACTTTTGGATATATATATCTCTATCTATATATATATATCTATATATGGTAGATTACAAGTGGTTAAAGGAAGTTGAAAAAGGGCAGACTTAACAGCAGGTACAGTATCAGCACTCATCAGAGACTTTAGGAGCCATTTCTGCATGATCATTCTTCATGAAAGAAAATAAGCGGTCTCTCATATCTGGCTTTCTGTGAAAATATGTAAGAAAGAAAGAGCAATGCTTCAGTGCTTGTTCTATTGTCTCCTTGGCCTAAAGGGTAGAGGTTGCGACCCAGCTATTTTTGTCATCTTTTACGAGTCTTTGCTCCATCATTTTTAGGAAGTGTCCTCAATGGACATTGCTTTGAGGGGAGGAAATTTCCCACAAAGTAGGATCAAATAAAAAGTGGAGATAAGGAATGAGTGAGTAGGGTGGAGCAGGGCCTTTTCTAAACAAGACTTGTGGAAAAGGACACCTCGGGAACCCAAATTGGGCTTCGGTGGCGTGTCCGAGCTGTAAGTACCTATGCCGCCAGTTCGCAGTAATGCACAGCTCTCTTTGTAATACTGAGACATTTTTACAACAAGTAAAGTTGGTGAACATATTTTGGACCCCGTTGTGCCCCATCTCAGGCCATCTGGAAGAGCGGAGAAATGTGGTAGTGTGGGATTAAGCCAAAAGGGTTGATTGGAGACCTTGGTTTGCTCAGACTCCGGTAGAATGTTCCTACACTTGGAGTATATTTTTTTGAGACCTTTAAAATATCAGTACTGTAGGGACAGCATGCTTGTAAATAAGGTTGACCAACATTTCATATGAGGAGACTACAGCAACCTCCAATTAAAGGAAGAGCTTCCAATGGATATATACCAGTTGGAAGGTGTAATAGTAGAGGTGGAGGTGAGGCAAGGTCTGCCCCCAACGAGAGGGAGAAAGTTGCAGCGTCTCCGGTGAGAGTCTAGGATTTATATTCTGTCAAAAAAATGTAGATAATACTGGGTCAATGTCTTTAAAAACCCGTTTGGGAATGGGAATTGAAAAGTTGGATAGAACATACAATAACTTGTGTAGGAAAGTCTTAAAAATGTTTACTCCACCCACCAGTGTGAGTGGAAGTTTACTCCAATAGGCTGTTTTAGTTCAGAGGGAGGTTATACAAGACAACAAGTTATTTTTGGGGTATTTGCTTAATGGTAATTGGACATCTACTCCAAAATATATGAATTTGTTCACTGTCTGTAGTGGACAACCAGACGGCAAAGTGAAAGGAAGCTCCAGATCCATAGGGAATATGTATGACTTAGTCCAGTTAACCTTAAACCCTGAATAGTAGCCAACATTTCTTACTATACATAGTTGTTCCCTGATAGTCTGTTGCAGATTGTACAAATACATGTCTGCATACAGGGATACTCTTTTTTCCAACACACCCATCTGGACACCCCAACAATGGGGAAGTTCTAATGAGTCCTAATGAGATCTAATGATAAACAGAAGGGGGGAGAGCGGGCACCCCTGTCTAGTTCCCCAGTGAATAACGAATGGGGTAGAGATATGGCCATTAACCCATATCTTTGCCTAGGGTTTTGAGTATAAAATTTGTACCCAAGTTATAAAATTATTGCCAAAGCTAAATGTATGTAATATATGAAATAAATATAGCCATTCTATGGTATCAGATGTTTTACATATGTCTAAGGTTATTGTGGCCCTAGGGGTGGAGAAGGTGTTCGGAATCTGCAAGCTAGTAAAATGTTTTTAGTTTTAAAAACGAATATTTATATTAACAGATCTACCTGGAATAAATCCTGTTTGGTAAGAATTCACCAGTGAGGAAACAACCAAATTCAGCCTAAAAGCTAGAATTTTGGACAAGATCTTAAGATCTGTATTGATTAGGGAAATTGGTCAGAATGACTCACAATGACTATAGTCTTTGTTGAGTTTAGGAATGTATACCATCAAGGGTTACTTCATTGAGGGCGGGAGCATTTTCTCCTCAAAAATGGATGCATTTAACATTAACAATCTGGGTATCATGCGCTCCTTATGTGCATTGTACCATCCAGACCTGGCTTTTTTGTTTAGCAGAAGTACCCAGGGCTCTATTTCCTCACAAGTAATAGGAACATCTAAAAACAATGTATCTACAGTGGACAAGGCAGTTAGTGTTACAGATTCTAAGTATCTAGTGAGCTCTGGACGCTCATAATATATTTGAGAATCATACAGTTTGGTATACAATTGTAGAAAGACATCCAGGATATGGTTAGGAGTTTGCAGAGTATTAGTGTTAAAATCCTCTGTATGTTGAAAGGCTCATGGACTGGTTTAGCTAGGAAACCAAGTAAACAACCATTTTTGTCCCATTTCAATAAACAATGCAACCTTTTTGTTATTTGAAAGACTGCACCTTAAATGATCATGGTAAATGTCAAAAGCAAGGTTATCGCTAGAGAGGTTTATGAGGGGACGACCCAATTGAGTTTTGTGTGGCAGTTCCTTTATGAGAGAATTATAGTAGTATAGCTGAAAAAATGCTATTCTCTTTCAGTAAGCTACTATGGTTTTGCAGGGGTCATGTCCTAAAGTAGCAACACATGGCAATGTCAAATCAAAACTACAATCATTTCTTGTTTTTGCTTGATGGCACACAAAGTCCACAAAAAACAGAAAAAGTGGGAAATTGTACTGTCTTTACAAATGGAACCATGTGTTATCCACTGCTCTTGCAAGTTATAGGGAAGCTTTTGTAAAGTTTCGTTGACATCTCTGGCTGTGTTCAAAAATGCAAGTCCTTGAAAGTATCCTTCCAAATTCGCTACCTGAAATTTCATTTTAAGTCACTAAATTCCCTGAACTTCTAATAAACTTTGTTAGGTATTTTTGGGAAAGCTATCAAGTCTTTTGAATAGCACACTTTCAATTGCTTCTGCCGAACCATAACACTTATCAAGTCTGTCCCCAATCATTTAAAGGCCAGTCTCTCATTAGTTAAAGTTAATTGTCATGATTAGTTTTGCATGTTCAGCAGACTTGTTTCCAAGCCATTTCATTAAGAGGTCTATCTTTTCACTGCATGACAATTCTAAGCATATGATCACATTTAGGAATGAAAATCACCAGGCTCTGTAGTTTTCAGAATGATCATTAAAATTTCAAGTCGCTACTAATTAGCAGCACTGTAGCGCTACTGCCTCTCCGCACCCGTGTGAAAGTGCCCTTATCTTTCCCAACTTAAGCTTTTGCATAGGCAATGGCAGGTGAATTTCTTGCAAAAGAGGATTTAGGAAAAATGAGACTTGGGACTTCATTTTATTTAAAGCCTGACTCTGACATATTGCCTTTGTGAAGGTGCTTGACTGTGTAGACAGTTATTAGAGAGTGGCCAACACTGTGAAAGAGAATGGCCAATGACAAATCTTGACCATTTAGGGTGCTCAAGGCCAAGTGTTGCTCCAGGCTGCATTGAAGAAAGGACAAAACAGATTGGTAGTAGAGTATTGATCAGAAGTTATAGAATATCCAAGTACCAAGTCCTTCTGGGTCAATTTGATCCCACCAAGATCACCAGAATGCCACCCAACTTAATTAAGCAAAGCAGCAGAGGAAGAATTCTTTAACAGAAGGATGGCGTATATCAGCTGGAACTGTCACCAGTAAACTGGGATTGAGGCATTTTTGTAATGTTCTTATATCTTCTATGATCCATGTGTGAATAAGTTCTATCCTCATGCCTATAGAGTTTAATGATGCTTTGCCTTCTAGTTTATGTACCAATAAATTTTGATATTTTTTATATAATTTACTGTCAGTGCATTTAAAGTCCCACTACCAGGAGTATTCTCCCCCCCCCCCCCCCGTAATCCTCTGGGACACATCACAGGTCCCAGAAGATTGCATGGCCATTCAGGACACGCAGCACGACACGCATGCGCAGTGCGCACCCAGCAGCTGCAAGCTGTCACAGCCGGGTAGACGGCACTCCACGAATAAATTTTAGCAGCTTGAAATTATATTCAGCAATTAGCCATGTACAGGAAAGGAGGTAGACGCGTTTCACTCGTACACCACAAGCTTAATCATTGTTAATGATTAAGCACGTGGTGTACGCCTACCCTTCCTTTGGAGTCTACATGCAATGCGGTGGCGAGCCGAGGCGTGCACCTACGTGGGTCTGGCTGACGGCTTGAGCGGTGTGTTCCTACCTTTAACTGGACTGTCACAGCCGGGTGCCCACACTAGTGATGCCGGGGAGAGGCGGGGGAGAGATCAGAGGCTTCGGGAGCTGCATGGCTGGACCATGGGACAGGTGAGAGTGTGTTTATTAAAAGTCAGCAGCTACACTTTATGTAGCTGCTGACTTTTAATAAATTGAAAAACTATTGGAACGTCGCTTTAAACATCTCACTGGTAGTTTTGCAAATAACAGTAAGGATATTGAGATATCTACCCCCCCCCCCCCCACAGCTCATATACTTCCTTTAATCAGCAGACACTGCTGTTTCCTTTGTTTCTAAATGCCATCATGACACCACTGGGGGAGTTGCTCATACAGTTCATGAAAAGCTCCAGCATCTCAATCATCGCAGGAGTCCCTCCAAGGCTCCGTCCACTCCCCCCTCACGATCGGTCTGTGAATCCACACCCACTCATGCCTATGCCCGCCCATTGCTCTGTCTCTATACAGGTTGTTCCAGTCCGCTAGGCTTCTCCTCTGATTATAAGACAGAAGAAAACAAGCAGCAAGCATACAGATTACAAAATTTTAAAAATATATATATAAAATATTTATACTCTCCTCTGTGCACCAGGCTCCATCCTCCTCTCCACCTGGTTGCAACTTCTCTCTTCTGTGCACCTGGTTCCGTCCTCCTCTCAACCTGGTTGCAACTCTTCTTCTCTGTGCACCTGGCTGCATCTTCCCCTCCACCTGGTTGCAACTCCTCCCCTCCTCTGTGCACCTGGTTCCATCCTCCCCTCTGTGCACCTTGCTCTGTTCTCCCACCCACCTGGCTAAAGCTCCCCTCTCCCCTCCTACCCAACTGTATACGGTTTACTTCCAACACACACACTGTACATCAGGGTTATAGGCTGGCCGGCACATTAGTAAGGGCTCCGCCTCTTCGTTATTCACAGCAGGAGTCTCAGATTGTCTGCATTTCATTGGTTGAATTTGAGATAGCTCTTTGACTACCGTAGTCAAAAGAGCTATCACTCAGACTTAGCCAATAATAAAAGGCTGCAGGGAGCCAATCAGAGGCTAAAGCTGTGAATAGCAAGGAATCCTTAATCTGTCGCAGCAGAAATGACCATCAGGGAACTCAGGAACCAAAGGAGTCACAAGATGATCAGGGGTTACAATGGACACAGGATGATTAGGGGCACAGGGGTTACAGGATGATTAGGGGTCATGGGAGACACAGAATGATTAGGTAACTTGGGGGTTACAGAGGACACAGGATGATTAGAGGCACAATATGATCAGGTGTCATGGGGAACATATGATGATTGGGATTCAGAGGGTGAACACAGGGTGATTAGGGAACCTGGGAGCCACAGGGGGACACAGGATGATCAGCGTCTCTGGGGTCACAGGATGATTACGGGTAGAGGGGTCACAGGATAATCAGGATTCAGGGGTCACAGTCAGGGATCGGCAAGGTGTCCGCTCCTGGACACCAGTGTCCTCCAGGCCTGCCTGTAGTGTCCGCGGCCGCCTCTGGCTTTTTTTCACACAATTACTTTTTTTTTTACACAAGTCCTCCTAGGCTGTAGTAGGTCGGCCAGGGAGCGTGGCGCCGCCCACTCTTCCTCCTGGAGTCTCCTGCAGACTGCATAGCATACTGTGTGCGGAGTGATCACAGAGGGAGGGGCTGGGCGGCTGGGCTTTTGTGAGGAGACAGAGAGAGACCTCGCTCCGTGTGTGGCAGGCAGCGTGGTGGTGAGCGCGGGCCTCGGGCCAGCCAGGGGAAGAAGAATAACAGGACAGAGGAGCAGAGGTGCTGCAGTGCCTGCCTGAGTCCTGAGTCTGACTGAGGAGACTGTGTGTGCGGGAGCGAGCAGGGCCAGGCCAGCCCAGCAGAGTACGTTTTTCCAGTTCTGGTACTCACTTCAGCGCCAAAAAATATTTCCCAGAGAGGGAGCAAAGAGGCTCACAAAATGATCACAAGTATATACGGGTAAACGTATGAAATTGAAACAGTGTTTATTAATTATAGTGTATCAAATATGAATATCCACACCAGGGGGTTGCCACCCCCTATCAGATGGAGCCTTGCTCAAGGTGCCATGCAAGGGAGCAAAATGTAATACAAAGACGCTGACAAGGGATCAGTACAAATGACACAAAACAAATAACAGACTGTCCGGATGCCAGATTGATTGCAACGACTGTGTCACCTGGGAAATTTCCCACAAGTATATCAAAAATTGATGTGGCTATGGTGGCAAAGGGCGTCTCAATCACCCCTGGAGTCTCGCGCTGTGGGGGAGGATGGGGCAAGTGGCAGGACTGGTGGTGAACTATGGTGCCCAAGAGATCCCCTGCACAAAAGTGCACTACTGTATGGATGCGCGAAGCAGGGAAGGTGTGCTGCGGCCACCCAATCAGGCACTATGGGTAAAGTCACTTGGAATCGCCACTACGCAACTGGTGCACATGTGTAAATGTCCAATCCCTTGAAGTAATCCATAGCCATGACTAAATGAAGTTGGATGGAGACAAGTGAGAGGATGTGCCTCATGGGGTATGTGATGGACTCACATTGCTCCCTTGCATAGCACCTTGAGCAAGGTTCCATCTGATAGGGGGTGGCAACCCCCTGGTGTGGATATTTATATTTGATACACTATAATTAATAAACACTGGTTCAATTTCATACATTTACCCGTATATACTTGTGATCATTTGGTGAGCCTCTTTGCTCCCTCTCTAGGGAATATTTTTTGGTGTATGGTTGTTACAGGCTTGTCAGCGGAATTTAATTCATGGTATACTGCAGTTATCATCACCTACTGTAATTTAGTTATACTCACTTCAGCAGCCTGTCAATTAGTGAGGGCCCCATCCCCTTTCTTTATTGATCACTTGGTTCCCCAATACATTCATTGTTTGTCAGAGGGGAAGTGCCAGCTGAGATGGGACCCCCAGAATGATTTTTAACTTGCAGACCATCCAGAAATCAATGCTAGGCCCAGGGCCCAGCCAGCCCCAGACCTCCCAGACAGGCCAGACCACCACACCCAGTCCAGTCTCTCCCTGGTTGTGTAGCAGTGATCAGTGCCAGCAGAGTAAGGGGGTCCTTCTCCCATGGCCACTAATATAAAGGCCAATGTGTGAGGGCCCTTATTCCACTGATCATAGATGTAAGGGCCCCCCAATGTATGGGAGTCCACCTGCACTGCCATCTTTTTTTGCAATAAAAAGGAAGCTAATATGGAGTCCAATCTATGACATCTCTGAAAAGTCTAACTGTGCCTCAAAAATATAAAACATAAGAGTTTTTAAAACCTTAACAATTTATAACCGTATACAACAAGCAGTCTTTTAAATGTTATTTTAAACGTATTTGTACTTGTAGAACTAGGTCAGAGAGCAGACAGTGTTTTTTTAAAGGTTTTAATTTGAAATGTACCTTGGTGTCCTTCACTAAGGTCTGTACTTTGGAAAATGTCCGCCACAGCCTTGGTCCATGCCTATCCCTGGTCACAGTGGACATAGGTGATCAGGAGACACCGCGTGATTAGGGGCTCGGGGGTCACAGGAAGATTAGGATGCAAGGGTCACAGTGGACACCGGATGATTAGGGAACTTTGGGGTCACAGGATGATGAGGGGCTCTGGGGTTACAGGGAACACCCTCTCTTTTTCTCTCTCTCTCCCTCTAATGTTTCTCTCCTTCCCTCTTATTTATCTCTATTTTTCTTTCTTTCTCCCTCAGCCCTCTCTGTTATTTTCACTCTCCCTTCTCTCTCTCATTCTCTCTCTTTATAAACATAAGGATCACTGGCAATTATTCTATCTTCCACAGAGAGGCTTGATGCAGCAGCACTAGCAAAGTCACATGCTTTGTGCTGACTCTGTTTTGCATAGCACACGCCTAGCTATTGATTAATAGATGGGGGTGTGTTATGTAAAATAGACTGAGCATGATAGAAGGCACAAGGAGTCATGGGAACTGTAGTTCTCTGTGGGAGATGCAGATGCTAGCACAGTGGAAGGAAATTGCATGCCAGTTCTGCAGAACTCCTCCCACCATCACTAGCATTATCTAGCAGTGGAAGCATGTTGAAGGGGATCAGAGACCCCAATTGCAGCTATATGGTAGAAAAATAATAATTTCAGTTATTATGTTTATTACCATGAGTAACTTTCAGGTATTTACAGTGGATATAAAATTCTACACGCCCGTTAAAATTCCAGGTTTCTGTGATGTAAAAAAAATGAAACAAAGATGAATCATTTCAGAAGCCCTTCCACCTTTAGAGCTGAAAATATTTTTATTGAAAGTGATTGTTATAGTACAGAAAAAGTGGCACGTGATAGCAGTTCCACGAGTCCACTCAGTGGCTATCGCCTATAGTAGGGCTCGCAATCATCAAAGAAGTCATATTTCGAGTAACAGAAACAGTAGATAACAAAAAAAATAACATGTTTTCCTTTTTCTGTAGCAGGAATACAACTTTAAAATCTAAGGACATTGTTTGATAACATTTTTAAGGTTAAAGAAAGATGAGAGACAGCAAGAGAGGATGAGAGAGGAGCAAAGCTGGAAATGAAAGAATAGGTAGACTGGGGAAGATAGAAAAGGATAGAGAGAGGAAAGAGGGAGAGTCTGCTGGGAGGTCTCAGTCTCGCAGGGCTGCCCATCCAAACCACTCAGGGCATTCTAACCATCCGATGCAGGGGTTTGTTGTGGATCTAGGAGGTTGGTAAGAGTGTCCAAGGCGGAGAAGCGGAGCCAGATTGACCATATAACGTTATATGTGTCTAGTGTGTCATTATCCATTGCCAGCCTCTCCTCTATTCTCATAATACCATTCATTATGGAGACCCACCAGGCCAGAGGAGGAGTAGTAGTGGATTTCAAGTATAATGGAACGAGTTGTCGGGTGGCCGACAAGAAGAAGCGGAGGAGGCATCTCTTATGCGATACTAAGGACCCTTCCACTTTTAATGTGACCTATAAACTGTACAACTCAATTGAAAAAAAAACTAAAATCATTGGGGGGGGGGGGGGGGTTAAGTAAAAATAAAAAAATGTGTGATCTGTGTATATTGCAATA
>BLSH010511469.1:428006-452632 GCA_018402905.1 Glandirana rugosa | reverse complement strand
TTGTGTCTCTCCGGTTAGACAGTGTTTCTGGACTTCGTGGCCCCCGTTGCCTAGTTTAAAAGCCCCTCTAACTTTTTGACCATCCTAATTCCCAGCTGGTCTGCACCTTCCCCATTTAGGTGCAGCCCATTCTTCCTATAGAGCTCGTAACCGTTTGAGAAATCGGCCCAGTTCTCCAGGAACCCAAAGCCCTCCTTTCTACACCAACTCCTCAGCCACTTGTTGACTTCCCTGATCTCCCGCTGCCTCTCTGGTGTGGCTCGAGGTACCAGTAGTATTACTGAGAATACCACCTTGGAGGTCCTAATCTTCAACTTTGCTCCTAGGTCCCTGAAATCTTTCTTTAGGACACTCCACCTACCTCTAACTTTGTCATTGGTGCCAACATGCACCATGACAGCCGGGTCTTCCCCAGCCCCTCCCAGCAATCTGTCCACCCGATCCGTGATGTCCCGAACCCGAGTGCCCGGTAAACAGTTTACAGTTCGGTGCTTCAGGTCTTTGTGACAGATTGGCCTCTCTGTGTTTCTAAGAATCGAGTCTCCCATCACCACAATCTGCCTTACCTTTCGCCTGACTTCATCCCCACCCTCCTGGAGGTGTTACTCCCCTGGCAGCTAGGGGCGCCACTCTGCTCCAGCGATGCTGGTTCCTGGCTGGTTTCCGCAATATCACACAACGGGGTGTATCTATTGGGATGCTCCAGCCCAGCATCAGCCTCCCTGACTTTATCCCTTCTACCCTTCCTGTCACCCATCTACTCTGGTCTGATGCCTGCGCCTCTGTGTCTCCATTCGCCTCTGTGCTGGCCCCTGCCGACACCTGCCGAGTTCAATCCCAACTTTCCTTAAGTATGGAGAGTCATCTCAGTGTTGACAGTTGCTTCCTTAGATTCAGAACCTGGGCTTCCAGGAAAACAACGTTCTTACATTTTGTACAGCAGTATTCGCCCTCGATCTCATGATCAAGGAACGCATACATGTGACAAGATGTACACCGAATCGCTTCTCCACACCCGCATCGTACCTATTGATTTAGTGGGGACTGGGAATTTTGCCCTATCCAATTACGTAACTGCTGGCTGCCTTCCACTAATACTCCCCGTACACAGGTACTCACAACACTCGGTATTCACGCCACTCTCGGGTACTCACACTGCAGTACTCAGGTACTCGCCCAATACACAGGCACTCACCTGATACTCACTATGCACTAGTATTCACTGTACTCCCAACACTGAGGTACTCGCTATACACAGGTACTTGCTATACACAGGTACTCGTTATACACAGGTACTCCCAACACACAGGTACTCCCAACATACAGGTACTCCAAACACACAGGTACTCCCAACACACAGGTACTCCCAACACACAGGTACTCCCAACACACAGGTACTCGCTATACACAGGTACTCGCTATACACAGGTACTCCAAACACACAGGTACTCGCTATACACAGGTACTCGCTATACACAGGTACTCGCTATACACAGGTACTCGCTATACACAGGTACTCGCTATACACAGGTACTCGCTATACTCAGGTACTCGCTATACTCAGGTACTCGCTATACACAGGTACTCCCAACACACAGGTACTCCCAACACACAGGTATTCGCTATACACAGGTACTCCCAACACACAGGTACTCCCAACACACAGGTACTCGCTATACACAGGTACTCAACACACAGGTACTCGCTATACACAGGTACTCGCTATACACAGATACTCGCTATACACAGGTACTCCCAACACACAGGTACTCCCAACACACAGGTACTCCCAACACACTGGTACTCCCAACACACTGGTACTCCCAACACACAGGTACTCGCTATACACAGGTACTCGCTATACACAGGTATTCGCTATACACAGGTACCCGCTATACACAGGTACTCCCAACACTCAGGTACTCGCAATACTCAGGTACTCGCAGTAGGAGCTTTAATGTGCGTTGAAGCTGAAGCAAGTGTAAATGAGCCCTAATAGTTACTGGCAGGGAAGGGGTTAACACTAGGGCCGATCAAGGGGTTAACTGTTCCCTAGGGAGGTGTTTCTAACTGTGGGGGGAGTGGACTGACAGGGAGTATAGATAGATCGCTGTTCCGGATTACTTGTTACAGCAGATCTCTCTTTCTATTTCCCTGACAGAATGGAGATCTGTCTATTTACGTTCTGTCTCTCTAAGGAGTGATCGCGCGTCAGCTCCAGCGTTGCGCCATGGGCACATGCGCGTGCCCCCTACAGCTCTTAAAGCGGCCGTCACACAATGACGGCGATTTATGCAGCCGCGCCAACCTGCCGCAGTACAACTGCGGCGGCTTGTCAGCAAGTGGTTAGGGTGGCCCTATAGACTACAAAACAATATTACCCACCATAGTCAGTGGGAACAAAAAGATGGTCATATCAGTAACACACTGACAGTGTTAATGGGTATAAATGGTAATAATCTTTATTGCTAAAAATAGAATGCGTAAACACCAGAGCATATATGGAACAATGCTAGTGAAGACAAATGGACCTTGAGTCTAAAAAGAACTCTGCTTAGGTCAACAACGTGACCAAACAAAAAATAAAAGAAGAATACACAAAACAAGTGACACAAGCCATATAACAAACACATAACAATGACAATCATCCGGACGCCAAGTGAACACTGTGCAGTTAAACCACCCACGGCTAATGCCGTATAGAAAATATCAATAAAGTTATGAAGGGTCCATCTGCACAGGGGTCCCGAGAGGCTTGAGCTTCTAAGTTTAGAATAGACCTTAACTATAGAGAAAAAGGGGAATTTTTTACCTCACCATTCGATGTGGAAGAAGCAGATCAAGAAGGCATGGATCTCCAAGTGATACCGAAGAAGGGGCAAGAAGAAAGTCAGTTACTTTTTTAGAAATGGGGGAGGGGACGATCCAAGTACCAACTCACTCTCACAACATCACAAAAATACAATGGTCAAAAAGATTCAAAACAAACAGAAACAAAAGAATATGCCCCATGGAGGGATAAAGGAAGGGACCAAAACACTAAGTAAAAAAAAATCTGAATTAAAACTGAAAAATCAGGAAAGATCCATTGAAAGAAATATGAAAGTCATAAACCTGTCTGATTTCCCTTTGGCTCTGCAACACATCCAGCTGCAACATGGATGAATTTACTGTGTATAAAGATGTCACCCTTTTCTTGCGTAAGGTCTACCTACGATCATTGTATACCCAGAGGGACATTGTGCCCAATATAGGATCAGTGATAGACAAGGATGAACAGGAGGCGTTAGACAACCTCAACTCCTTATTGGAGGAGAGTGAGGGGACTGAAAGGGGTGACATTATCTCTAAGAGAAAAACTGGGTTTAACAATCCAATCCACCAAAATACCATCACTTGCTAAGAACAAGTAGTTAAAGGGTAACTCCAATTTCGTGGGAAAAAACAATAGCAAATAATGAAAAAATATAGCGTATATAACTGCGATACAAGTCATATTGTAATTGAATATTAATAAAAATTACCTTTCCTTTTCAATCTGCAGCTGCTGTCATTTTCTGACAATGCAGTGAAATATGGCTACCTGGAGTTGTTCTGTACATGGAGTGTGTACTGACCATGCCCCAGAAACATAATTTCCTGCTTGTGTGATTGGCTCACCAATTTCCCAGAAGTCTGCCTAAGATACAAGTCAGATTTCAGGCATCCCCTGCACAAAAATGTCATTTTTGGAGAAATACTTTCAATAGGAACATGTCTAAAGGGACACACCTGACAGATATAATTATGAAACCATTCCCATTAGACCCACTCAGTACAGAGGCACAGAGAAACACAGAGGGATTTCTTCAGAACAACAAAAGGTAGGAATCTGCAACAAAGTTTGTTATAATCCTTGCAATGTACATAGATCACCCAGAGGGGAATGTTTTTTTCTCAACAAAAGTGGAGTTACACGTTAAGTCTATTTTTGGACATGGTCAAAGCAGACCTTAACTCGATAGACAGGATATGGGAATGATATAGACAATCTGTCCAAAAAAGAAAGACGGGCCTTAAGTGAACTAAATAAAGCAAAACATTTTGTGATAAAGAAGAGGGATAAAGGTGGAAACGTTGTCCTAATGCAGGAAACAATGTATGAGGGAGAGGTAAAGCGCCTCCTAGGTGACAGAGACACCTATAAACTTTTCGATCAAGATCCATTCCCTGGAATTAAGAACGCCCTGAATGAGAAATTAAAGTTTGCTAAGGATGAAGGTCTATTGAGTATACAAGAATATGCATACTTGGTGGTAGACAAATACAATGTACCTATATTTTTCTGAAAGTCCACAAGAGTTTAGTGAATCCAACAGGACGCCCAATAGTGTCAGCTATCAAGGGCCCTCTGGATAGGGTAGGTAGATACCTGGACACATTACTAAAAGATATGGTAAAGGGCCTAAAATCATGCGTACAGGACACCAGAGATGTCCTAGCCAAAATCAAGGACATAAAAGGTACAAAAGGGGATGCGGCTGTTCAGTGTAGAGGTCGAGTCCCTTTATACGTCGATATCCCATGGTTGTGGCTTAGGTGTGGTTAAGGAGCATTTGCAACATTAATATCCTGAGTGTGGACCCCAAAATGAGTTCATACTTGAACTGTTGGAGTTCGCCCTGGAAAACAATTGTTTTCAGTTTCTCACCAAATTTTATCGCCAGATGAGGGGCACTTCTATGGGGGCATCCTGGGCCCTGGCCTATGCATGTTTGCTTTTAAGCATATGGGAAGAAAAAGATGTATTCACCATGCAGTTGTACCTTGACCATGTGCATACATGGTTAAGGTACATTGATGATGTACTTATGGTATGGAGAGGGGACCTGACGAAGGTACATGAATTGATCTACCAACTGAACAACAACAAGAGAAATATACATCTAACATGTGTATGATGAAAAAAAGTAATCCTTTTTAGACCTGTGGATTTCGATACAGGGTGACACTCTGTCTATATGTACATACAGAAAGGAAACATCTATAAACACTCTTCGACAGGCGGATAGCCACCACTCAAAATGGCTCAAAGATGTAATCCCAGTGGGGCAGTTCCTCTGCGTGAAACGCAACTGTACCAAAACCGAGGATTAAAAAAGGGAAAGTAAAGATTTGAATAGGCGGTTTTGGGAGAGAGGATATACCCACAGTCAATTAACCACTTGCCGAATGCAGTCTGACGGCGAAAAAGTGGCTCGATATCACAAACCGCCGTCATATGACGGCGGCTGGGATATCTCTCACTGTGAGCGTGCGTGCCGCCGGAGGCGCGCTCGCGTGTTCACTGTGTTCGGGGGGGACAGGGAGCGGGTAGGGCGGACTCGATCTCCACCGGCTACCCGCGATGCCCCCCCCGCAGTGAAAGAACGGAGGTCCGTGTAAGTAAACACGGATCTCCGTTCTGTTAGAGGGGGAAGGGCTGTGATCACAGGCTTCCTCTATATGAAAGCCGTGATCACCTCCTTTCCCCAGCCAGGGCATCCCACATACAGTTAGAACACGCCTAGGGAACACAGTTAACCATTAGAGCGCCCCCTGCAGGTTAACCCCTTCACTGCCAATGGCATTTTCACAGTAATCAGTGCATTTTTATAGCACTGATCGCGGGATAAATGCAAATGGTCCCAAAAAAGTGTCAAAATGGTCCGACATGTCCACTGCAATATCGCAGTACCGCTAAAAATCGCAGATCGCCGCCATTACTAGTAAAAAATAAATAAATAAAAACCCCAGAAATGAATTCTCATCATCCGGTGCGATTTTTTTTACCAAAAATATGAGGAAGAATATAAATTGGCCAAAACCGATGGAAAAAATGTTTTTGGATTTGTATTTTAGCAAAAAGTAAGAAATGTGGGTATTTTTGCAAAATTGTCGCTCTTCTTTTGTTTATAGCGGTGATCAGAAATGACGCAGAGGTGATCAAATACCACCAAAAGAAATCTCTATTTGTGGGGAAAAAATGACGCAAATTTCGTTTGGGTACAACGTTGCACGACCGCGCAATTGTCAGTTAAAGCAACGCAGTGCCAAATCGCAAAAAGTGCTCTGGTCCTAAAGTGAGAAATCCTTCCGGGGCTGAAGTGGTTAAGAAAGGCCAAAAAAAAAAAAGGTGGCAGGAAGAGACAGGATCCCAATGGGAGAAGCAATGGCCAGGAAGTACAAGGCCCTTTAAGACCAATCACCCAGTTTCGGATACAGTGGACTGAGGTTGATGGGGTCCTTCAAAAACACTGGGATATTCTAACAAATACCCCTGGACTTGCTGACATAGTGGGTCCATTTCCAAAAATGGTTGCTAGGCGAGCTAGAAACCTAGAAGATATGTTAATTCAATCTGAATTTCGCAAGGATTTTGATAAAACCTGGTTATCTGATTTCCCTAGGAGTGTGGGTGTGTTCCCGTGTGGGCGATGCCAGGACCGACACTTTTCAAGATGCCCTGGGCGAAAAGGTTTTTTGGATCTGTAGCCTTGTTAATTGCTCAACGGAGGGGGTGATCTATATGGTGAATGTATATCGGGAAGACATAACGTCCACTCAACATCCACATTGGGGAGCATACGTGGGAAATAAAGGTGAAGGATCCGGAAAAACCACTCACCCACCACTTTGCCCAATACCATAGGGGTAAATTGGGGGGTATGCAAGTGAAAGGGATTTTTGTACTAAACTTGCCAGGAAGGAGGGGAGACTTTAATCGGATTTTATTACAAAAAGAAAAATTCTGGATTTATAGACTACAGGCTTTGGCTCCTCTAGGGTTCGACACTGAGCTGAATTTGCAGGTGTTCTTGAAACCATAATGCCCTAGGGGCTGGCAGTGCACCCTTAGGGTGACACTTTGGCCTTTCTGGCCTGATAGTTTATTACCTAAAATATCATCTGTGTCATTCATTAGAATCTCATCTGTGTCTTTGTTTTCTCCTCTTGCTCTTTTTCCTTTCCATCCCCTTTCCTCCCTTCCTTGCCCTCTTATCTTATTTGCCTTTACGTCTCTTAGTTCCTTGTTCTTACGCATGTCAGTGCCTAAATATGTGAGTTCCCGTGTGTGTATATCATTTATTTGGATATGCATCATACGGTGTGAATTTCTTCGGGTATATACACATCACACCCCTGTCCTGCCCACTTCTGTTTACAACATATTGTCATCCTCCCTGGACATACTTGCCCCCATCTCTACACGCAGAACCAGACCTCATCTGCTACAGCCCTAGCAAACAGATGACACCAGAAGTCTCAAGAAACACAGCCGTGCTCTTGAGTGAGTGTGGCATAAAACGAAATCCCTACAAGACTTCACCCTCTACAAATCTGCCCTTCTCAAATACAACTCCTGCCTCCACTCCGATAAACAAATCTACTACACCACTCTCATCAAATCCCTCTCATCTAAGCCGCATCAACTCTTCTCTACCCTTAATTCCTTACTCCACCCCCCACTGCCTCCACCCACCAACTTGATCACTTCCCAGGAGATTGCCAATCACTTTAAAAACAAAATTGACGAGTGATGAGATATTCTGCGTCCAGCTTCTCCACCAACCAACACACTAAGTCCAACACCCCACTCAACACTTTCCTCCTTCAATCCTGTTAGCTCTGAGGAAGCTGCCAAACTCCTTTCCACAGCACACCCCAACACCTGTCCCCTGTCCCCTCGCAACTACTACGACCACCCTACTGCTCTGTCCTAAACTCTCTAACCCACATCTTCAACCTCTCCACTCAAACATGCGCTGGTTACCCCATATTTAAAAAACCCTCGCTGCACCCCACCTGTCTGAATAATTTAGGACCCATTTCCTGGCTCCCGTTTGCCTCCAAGCTTCTTGAACGCCTTGTCCACAACCGTATGAGTTGCTACCTCACTGACAACCACCTCCTCGATCCCTTACAATCCATTGGCTTCCGCCCACAACATTTAACTGAAACTGCCCTAATAAAACTCACCAACGACCTACCAACTGCTAAAACCAATGGCCAGTACTCCATGCTAATACTCTCTTAGACCTTTCTGCTGCCTTTGACCCAGTTGACCACCCACTCCTCCTCAATAAACTCCACTCCCTTGGCCTCCGTGACTCTGCTCTTTCCTGGTTCTCCTCCTATCAATCTCAGCGCACTTTCAGTGTCACATACAACAACATATTCTCTGCTCCTCTATCTCTTTCTGTTGGGGTACCCCAAGGCTCTGTCTTTTGGCCCTTCTTATTCTCTCTCTATACCTTTTCTCTGGGCCAGTTGATAACTTCCCATGGCTTCAATTGCCACCTCTATGCTGATGACACCCAGATCTATCTCTCAACTTCTCAACTCTGCACCTCAATCTCCTCATGCATCAAAAACTTACTGAATGACATATCAGTATGGATGTCACGCCACTTCCTCAAACTCAATCTTTCTAAAACTGAGCTTGTAATATTTCCTCCTCTCCGGCCCCCTCCTCATGACTTTACCATTGAGATCAACGATACAACCATTGGTTATTCTTACACATATCTCAGGGTGCTGGGTGTATTCCTAAACTCCGACCTCTCTTTCAGCCCCCACATTCAATCACTGGCTAAATCTTGCTGCCTTAACCTCTGCAACATCTCCAGAATTCACACCTTCCTAACGACACCACAAAACAACTCATTCACTCCTTGGTTATTTCCCGCCTTGATTACTGCAACTCTCTCCTCACTGGCCTACCTTTACACAGGATATCCCCACTTCAGTCTATCATGAATGCTGCTGCCAGATTTATACACCTTATTTACCGATCCACGACTGCTGCCCCACTCTGCCAAATGCTTCACTGGCTTCCCCTACCCCACCATATAAAATTCAAAATACTAACCAAAACATACAAGGCCATCCACAACACTGCCCCCAGCTAAATCACCAATCTCATCTGCAGCTATTACCCTAATCGTCCTCTCCGCTCCTCCCAGGACCTCCTGTTCTCTAGCTCCCTTGTTACCTCCTCCCATGCTCACTTACAGGACTTCTCACAGAGCCTCTTCCATCCTCTGGAACTCCCTGCCCCAGAATGTCAGGTCAGCCCCCACCCTGTCCGCCTTTAGGCGATCTTTGAAAACTCACTTATTCAGGGAAGCCTACCCAACCTCCACCTAAGAACTGTGCTTGAGTCACCTCTATTAGATCATCCCCTGTAGCCATTACCTTTTGTACCACCTCCCCCTACCTTTAGATTGTAAGCTCCACAAAGCAGGTCCCTCCCATTCCTTCTGTATTGAACTGTATTGTAATTGTACTGTGTCCCTTCTTTATTGTAAAGCGCTGCGCAAACTGTTGGCGCTATATAAATCCTGTGTAATAATAATAATAATAATATAAGAGTCTGGCACTTCCCTCTTTCGTTCTAAATTATTCTGAATGCTTCTGTATACTTTTTTGAACGTTAGTTGGATTAAATATCTCCAACATCAATGAACATCTCTGATAAAAAAACTATTTGTGATTGAAGTTTTACAACTGACATTTAGATGCATGGATTATCCTCCAGTCACCTCCTGTCTCTTTCTTGGTTTCCTTATACTTATATATATATATATACACACTGTATATTTCTACATCTTTACATTTTTAATATATATTTTGGTTTCTCCTTGTTTGTTTTTTGTTGCTTGTTTTGGTCTTTCATCTATTGTTACATTTCCAACACTAGGATATACATAAATAGGTTGCCACATGAAAGGGGTACTTTACAAAGGATTATACATTAAACAATATATTCCTTTAAGAACTCTTTTAAGGGGCGATTACTAGCCACGGTGGGGACGCCATGAAAAGGAACAGGTAGACAGCCGCCCCAGCTTCCAGACGAAGCTATGCAATTCCTTGCAAAATGTGTTGACATCACCAGTGTCCTGTGATGCCGCTTTCAGCATGTCCCAAAGGAGGCTAATATGAGCCAGGAACGGTGAGACGGCTGGGGTGTGTGGGTGGTTTGGACTGCAGCCATAGACATTCGTCAGAGGAATCCAGGAGTTACAACCAGCCATCCTGGTCTGTGCTCTAGAAGGATGGTCCTTTGCAACACAAGGTAACGTACCCAGCGCCATCCCCGCTAATAGGTGGTAACACAGACCAATGAACACCTCCCCCCTCACAGTGGCTTTTGCAACAGCAGCATTTATCTCAAGTGTCATCCACTGAAACCTACACTGCATATATGCCACACGGTGTAATTGAGAAAGTCAGATCTTCCATGTCACAGCGATATGCGGACATGTTTTGCAGTGTGGCTTAGAGTGTGTCACCGGACAGTTAGCTCCAGCAGTGTTTGGTGGGGGAACTTTTATGGCATGTGTCCGAGTACATCATCTGATTTCACCAGCTCAGCATTCTAGGCTCCTGCGATATGCTATCACTGATGAACTGTACCTTGGGACATTGCTCCTATACTTCATAATAACCTTCTTTAGGGCCCTCATGTTGGGGTGACTGGACTACATCAAATCACTCCTCACCATCACCCCTCAGCCAACCGCATTCCCATTAGACTCAGCTGCATCCCTCCCCACTCTCCCTTACCCCCACCCATTCAGTGGCTCAAGCCTCTCGGGGACCCCTGTACAGCGTTAGCCGTGGGTGGTCTAACTGCACAGCATTCACTCGGCGTCTGGACGATGGTCATTGCTATAGGTTTGTTATGTGGCTTGTGTCACTTGTTTTGTGCATTCTTCTTTTATTTTTTGTTTGGTCACGGTGTTGACCTAAGCAGGGTGCTTCTCGGACTCAAGGTCCATTTGTCTTCACCAGCATTGTTCTATATATGCTCTGGTGTTTACGCATTCTATTTTTAGAAATAAAGATTATTACCATTTATACCCATTAACACTGTCAGTGTGTTACTCATATGACTATATTTTTGTTCCCACTGACTATGGTGGGTAATATTGTTTTGTAGTCTATATGGTCCTTTGGTCAGAGTGACACTAAACTCATTGGGGACGGTGCTTATTAGGGTTATATAGGTATCTTGTTAATGAGCTGGATTCCCCTCAATTATCTTGTTTAAGAAGGCCCTAAAACCTTTTTTCCATAGGGTATTTGAAGAATGGGGAGGTCTCAACTGTAAGATTTGTTGAGGCAGTAAACGGCACTTTTTGTGGTAAGCCTCCTCGGCTGAGTACCACTGTGCAAACCTCTGGGGAAGCATATACATTTTGTCTGGCTGTGACTGGAAAGGACCTAGTAAGTTTCATAGATTTGGGACTCCTTTTCAAGAGTTTCCAAACCTTCCACTTTCTCATCTCCCTCCCCCTTTTCATCTTCATCAGAAAGCAATGCTGTTGAGTTGTATGAGTCCAAAGAGTCAGCAGGGGACACTAACTAAAGGCACTTACACTTTGTGCATCCTGTGGTCTCTATCAGTGCTGAAACTTTCCCCATTGGGTCTGCCACAGACACTGAAAATTCCTCTCCAAAAACAAGGAATAGGGACAGGAGGAGTTAACAGAAGCCTTGGAGGTGTGTAAACTGAGGCCCAGAGAACCAGGTATAAAGTTTTGAGAGGAACCCTGAATAACTTTATCATGGTCTTGTGCACTGTGTGTGTCGGTCTTCTCCCTTTATCCAATTCCCTTCTGTCTGATGATGGGATCACCTGAGTGGTACACATGACCTTATTCTGTGCAGAGACTGTTGCTGTGTAGCAGAAGGGGTGCAGCTATCCTGTGTCCAACAAATGATGGCTGCTGGATAACCCTATTAAGGCTGATGCATAGATCAGAGCCACAATCCAATGCAGGGTCGCTGCTGGAGCTGTAGTGTCTGTAGTATAGCAAAGTGCTCAAATGTGCCAAAGTCAGCGGAGGGCTGAAAACCTCCTACAGAGGACAGACCAATGGCAGACACTATGTTCATTGCCATGATAAACCTTTTAAAGTAGCGCATGCTAGGCCATGGCTGGTGTTGAAGCCCCATTGTTGGGGGAGTACTTAAAGGGGGTGGGAAACAGCCCCATACTAACCACACAAGGGTACTGGCTGCATCCCAAAAAAGAGGACACCAAGTGGGGCTTCCCTGCTTCGCTTGCTTCAGGAGGGCATACTGTTAGAAACCTTCCTTAATCTAATATTTACTAATTACCATTACTAACATGTATGAGTGTGATAGATTTTTATATTATAATTGAGTTGTATATATTTACCTCTTCTAGATTTGGAAAAGTAACAAATAATATTTTATAGTCTGTGTTTAAAGATATATTAAAAGGTTTCAGTAGCAAGCATTTTTTTGGAGAAGATTACACATTGAAGTGATTAGGAGTTAGTTCTCTCTTTTCTGCCCCCATCACAAAGGGGATAAGGTTTCAACATTTCTTAAAATGCAGAGGTTCGGTATGTTTGATTTAAGAATAGAAATTATTTATACTGTAATATTTCTTGATTCGGATACTAATAAGAACATGGGCCTTTCATTGAATATAATATATACATATCGTTACTGTATATGTGTTATTTGATTTAGATGATAAATAAGTTAGAATTGGTCGGTCTTGTATAAGACTTGCATGAGAGTGGAAGCACCCTTCCTCTATTAAAAGAAACATTCCTTAAGATTGTATTTCATGAGCTCCTTAGTGAAAGGGGAGGTGGTCAAATTAAGCTTGCATTTATTGAAAGTTGGTCACTTGAGATAGGACTACAAGACAAATAATAACCTTAAACCAACTCTTTTTAGGAAGGAGGGGGGTCTGGATTTTAGGAGTAAAAGCTGTGGACAAAGCTTTTGAGGCAGATTTTGCAGACATGAGGAGTCTTATACAGACATACATACACACATTTGATTTTATAGACAGACACTCTTCATCTCAAGAATATAACTCCATTATAGATATTTTTACATTTTGTATTTCAATATATTTTGCTATTTTATTATTAAATCCATTTTTGAGTTTTTACATAAGAACTGAACGGACTTTCTTGGGACTTTTCTCACCAATATAAGTCACAGAAGATCGAGAGAACATTCTCGTATTTAACCACTTGCCGACAGCCGACCGCAGTCTGACGGCGACAGAGTGGCTCGTTATCGCAAACCGCCGTCATACGATGGCGGCTGCGATAACTAGTGCTGTGAGCGCGCGCTGCCGGAGGCTCGCTCGCTCGCTCATTGTGTCCGGGGGGGTCCTGGGAGCCGGTGCGGCTGACTCGATCGCCGCCGGCTACCCGTGATGGCCCCCCCGCAGAGAGACAACGGAAGTCCGTGTATGTAAACACGGATCTCCGTTCTGTTGAAGGGGGAAGGGCGATGATCACAGGCTTCCTCTATATGGAAGCCTGTGATCATCCCCTTTTCCAAGCCAGGGCAGCCCGCACACAGTTAGAACACGCCCAGGGTACACAGTTAACCCTTAGAGCGCCCCCTGCAAGTTAACCCCTTCACTGCCAATGGCATTTACACAGTAATCAGTGCATTTTTATAGCACTGATCGCTGTATAAATGCCAATGGTCCCAAAAAAGTATCAAAATGGTCCGACATGTCCGCTGCAATATCGCAGTACCGCTAAAAATCACAGATCGCCGCCATTACTAGTGAAAAATAAAAAAAAAATAAAAACCCCAGAAATGAATTCTCATCATCCGTAAACGCTGCAACTTTTGCTCAAACCAATCAATAAACGCCAAATGCAATTTTTTTTTTACCAAAAATATGAGGAAGAATATAAATCTGCCAAAACCGATGGAAAAAAATGTTTTTTCATGGTTTTTTTTGGATTTGTATTTTAGCAAAAAGTAAGAAATTTGGGGTTTTTTTGCAAAATTGTCATTCTTCTTTTGTTTATAGTGGTGATCAAATACCACCAAAAGAAAGCTCTATTTGTGGGAAAAAAAGGACGCAAATTTTGTTTGGGTACAACGCCGCACGACCACGCAATTGTCAGTTAAAGCGACGCAGTGCCGAATCGCAAAAAGTGCTCTGGTCCTAAAGTGTGAAATCCTTCCGGGGCTGAAGTGGTTAACACATACCCTCTTCTCCATGGAAAGAGTCTTTGGGAATGGAACTACCAAGATGTAGATCACTACTGCCCTGGACCTGTAGAGCACTCTGCAGCTAACTGCGCTACCTTGTATTGCTGTACCGATGATAAGCGCCAAACCCAGGATCATTGAAAATAATACAGACTGACCCTGTGTGATAATGATGCAGCCAAGGGGAGAAGAGTTTTTTTGATGTGATGAACCAATCAATCTTCCATTTATACTGGAATTACAAGCCAGAAACCTGCTCTCGGTAAGAGAGGTCATTCATCACCTAAAAACAAGCAAAAAACTGGAGATTGCTTTAAAATGGGAAGAGTTATGTGGGCTATCCTAACAACTTTGTTTACCAGTGTCCACATCTGAAAGTGGTGGCATATAACCCATGGTCAATACTTAAAGTAGCATTTATTTTTAGATCGGCACCAGGGGCAATACTTATTTAGATATTTGACAAGCTTCCCATGTGCTGAAAAATGCTTTCTTTCTTAAAAACCTCAATCCTCTGCCTTCCCGGATATCCCTGCAGCTGTGATCCCTCAATGCTGCAGAGGTTAGAACAAGCGAAACCACCTGTCGCATGCACCCAACAAAAGTGTCAACTAAACCCGCCCATCCCGCTCCATTAACAAAAGCTTTATAATCAGTTCCCACAATAAAAAGTGCTCTATGAATGATTAAAGGGCAAGTGAATGAAAAGGCCCACCTCCTCCATTCATGTGCATTTCATTACAGGAACCGATGATACGACTTCTATGAAAGTAGAAGGGGCTGAAAGAGTGGGCATAGCAGACACTTTTGGCCTGTGCTTGTAACAGGTGGAGCCACTGATAACCCCCACAGCACAGGAAGATCACAGATGCAGGGGTATCCGGGGGCAAAGGATAGAAGATTTCAAAGACAGCAGCCACCAGCAGACAGGACATTCATCATTTATCCATCCCTGGTTGTTAATTTTAAAAAAACAAAAAAAAAAAAGGTAAACTTCAGTTTTAAAACAAGCAATGCCTTTCCTCTGTTGCTGCTTCCACAAAAAAACACAATGAAAACTTTAGGGTTGGGTTTCAGCTGATTTATAACGGATTAGAAAAATCTATGTGTTTTCTCCTCTCCTTTAGGCAAACCAGTTAGCAGCAAAGCAGTACAATAAAACAATCAATGAGGGGTGGGTGCTGTGTCCATCAATGAATTCAGACAAAGGGATTTAATAGTAACAAAAAAAATCCTCTTTTCTCTTTCTATCATTGATGGCCATAGCTTCTTATTCTTGACCACAGGTATATCACAAAGTAGTGCCAATAATGAGGGGTGGGAAAACAAAAGTCAAAATAGGCCAACATGAGCTCAGCAGGAAAACACAAGCCCAAGCGACAAAAAAAAAACCCTCCAAAAAAAACTAAAACCTCAACCAGCGACCTGCTGTCAGGCCAGGGCTGTTAGCAGCTCCCTTCTCTGTGCTTAGGCTGCTCAGCTGCTGGATAATTGTCAGTAATCATTGATCCCTCAGTGGCTCATCTGGTTATCATTATATGCTCGTCAGTCCTGCCTATAGCCAGCTCCTTCTGGCTATTTAACCTGCCTTGTTCATTCCTTTCCTGGTTCCCCTTGGTCAACATATCTGGAGAATCTCTGCTGTGTTCCTGAGAAAGACTTTGCTCGGCTGATGTCCCTTCTGGTTCCTGATCCTGCTCTTCTGCCTCCGACTACGCTGATCTCTGGTATCCTGATTACTGGCCTGTTTGACTAACCGCCTTACGGCGAAAACAAGCGTCTGGAGATGCAAGAACTCCCACCCTGTAAACACTGAAGGTGTGCACAGACAACCAGGTTTACAAACACGGACGCCGACAGCGCAAGAGGAGAGGAGGCAGCATATCAGTGCCCATCATTGCAGCCTATCGGTGAAGGCTCATCAGCACACATCAGTGAATGAGAAAATGACTTATTTACCAAATTTAAGGAATCAGGAAAAAAAATCTACATTTTCAGTCTTTTTTCATTCATCTAGCAAAAAATAAAAAAACCCAGTGGCAATTAAATACCACCAAAACAAAGCTCTATCTGTCTAAAAAAAAAAATTATAAAAAATGTAGTTTGGGTGCAGAGTTGCATGACCACGCAATTGTCATTCGAAATGCAACCGCAATAAAAGCTGAAAATTGGCCTGCAAGGAAGGGAGCAAAAGTGCCCAGTAGGCAAGTGGTTAAAGTGGTTCTAAAGGCTCAAGGTTTTTTACCTTCAGGCATTGTGTGTGCAGCCCCCCCCCCCACCCCAATATTTCCCTATGCCCCAACTTGATCCAGCGATGTGCGCAAGAGCATCGGCTCTCCGGGGACTCTTACTGCTCAATGGCTGAGGCAGCAGCCATTGGCTCTCACTGCTGTCAATCACAGCCAGTGAGCCAATTATGAGAGAGAGGGGCAGGCCGAGCCACAACTGTGTTTGTGTGATTGGACACACAGACCCGTGGCTTGGGAGGGGCCTGCTTGGGTGCCTCCAGAGCAAGCTGCTTGCTCTGGGGGTACTTGGCAGGCAGGAAGGGCCAGGAGCACCACTGGGGAACCAGAGAAGAGCAGGATCCGGGCTGCTTTGTACAAAAACACTGCACAGAGCAGGTAAGTATGACATGTTTGTTATTTTTAAGAACAAAAAAAAAAAAATCGCTTAAATGATGTTGTCCAGGGTAACTCTAAAAACGCATTTGCCTTGGAAGGGCAAATCCATGAAAGCCAAGACTTAAGCCACTGCACACACTGAAGCACCACCACTGAGACTAAGAGCTTGGAAAGTAAAGGGGTCGCATGCAAAGACCTATCACACTCCTACTTGAGACCCTGAACCAACTGGTCCGCCAGTTCTAGTAAGCCGGAGGAACCTGCTACCCACCCAAGACATGGCAATGTAGATTAGCCCATTTGGTGAGGATCTGAGACACCAGGGCTATGGCCAAAACCAGCCGTAGAGCTGGACCAGCAATAGCAAACATCATGCGGGCGACTGATTCCAGCAAGGGAGGGCCTGGATGGGAGAAGGAGTCTATCCAGTGTCCTACTCGTGTAGGTATCAGGGTGGATAAAAATCAATGATTTTTAAAATAAATAAATAAGATTTTTTTTTTTATTTAAATCAGATTTTTTGGATTTTTAGAAAATATATTTTAACCACTTAACAACCGGGCCTGTTTTTTGGGTTCGGTGTTTACAAGTTAAAAACTGTTTTTTTTTTTTTTGCTGTAAAATTACTTAGAACCCCCAAACATTATATATTGTTTTTTTTCTAACACCTTAGAGAATAAAATGGTAGTCATTGCAAAACTTTATGTCACACCGTATTTGTGCAGCGGTCTTCCAAGCGTGCTTTTTTTAAAATAAATTCAGTTTTTTTTAGTTAAAAAACAAGAAAACAGTAAAGTTAGGCCTTTTTTTCCATATTGTGAAAGATAATGTTACGTCGAGTAAAATGATACCTAACATGTCATGCTTCAAAATTGCGTCCGCTCGCGGAATGGCGACAAACTTTGCAACTTAAAAATCTCCATTGGCAACGTTTAAAAAACTCTACAGGTTAGCAGTTTTACGTTACAGAGGAGTTCTAGTGCTAGAATTATTGCTCTCGCTCTAACGATCGCGGCAATACCTCACATGTGTGGTTTGAACACCGTTTTCATATGTGGGCGGGACTTACGCATGCCTTCGCTTCTGCACGCGAGTTCAGCGGGACGGAGCGCTTTAAATTTTATTTTTTTTTAAATTATTTATTTAGATTTTTACTTTTTATTTTTACACTGTTCTTTTCTTTTAAAAAAACAATTGTTCACTTTTATTCCTATTACAATAAATGTAAACATTCCTTGTAATAGAAAAAAGCATGACAGGACCTCTTAAATATGAGATATGGGGTCAAAAAAAATGACAGCCCAAAAAAAAAAAACGGGCCCTTTAAGACCGTTGGGCGCACGTGACTTCTGACGTCATTTCCGCCCGCCATGTTATGGAGCTGAGTGAGCGGCTTCAGCCGCTCAGAAGGCTCACGGACACAGGGGGGAGAGGATCCGATTATCTCCACCGCTGCTAGCGGGTCCGGTAAGCGGCGGAGATGACCGGAAAGCAGCGGGAGGGGCACCTCTCCCGCCGCTGATAAAAGTGATCAAGGTGCAAATCCACCGCTAAGACCACTTTTATCATGTTCGGAATCGCCTGCTGAAAAAAACAGTATCTGAATGGGGCCTGCAGTTGCAGGCCCCATTCAGATATCACCACTCAAACCCAAGGACGTCAATGTACGTCCTTGGTCGTCAAGTGGTTAATAAAATGCCTTTGGAGTAATATGCAATATTTACATTTCTGGTAAACTCATTCAATGAATCCAAGCTCTGCAAGCTGAGATAACATGCACTGCATTGATGCATTCACACAATTTCACAGTAACCATGAGATGAAACAAAGTTCAGGAATATTCTTTTATCCCATTGTTTTGCAAATCTATGTACACTACAAATTGTATGATTGAATCAGTTCTGATATCGATGTTTTACTAAACTGACAGCTTATTATTCTAAACAGGAAACCTTCATTTTGTTTACAAATATTGAAGATTCTAACTACCAGCAAGAATAAGTCTATACATTTAAAGAACACCTGTCATTTCAGATCCATAATGGCAGCGCCTGTTAGCAGGCATCCACTCACCTGCTGCCGTAAGGCCCCTCACCTTGTTGTGTCCCTCCTGCATCAATAGCCCTCTCATTAAAGTGAATGGGACTGTTGGTGAGTAATCAGGGGGTCAGAGGAGGAGCTGCTGTGGGACAGAGATGACAGTTTCTCTTTAAAAATTATGATTTAAATTGAGTTGATTTAAATCAAGCCTTTTAACTAGTGATTTAAATTGTGATTTACATCGGCTTGATCTAAATAAAATCCACCCCGGTGGCACTATAAACCCTATGGTCAAGAATAAGAAGCTGTGTTCATCAATGAACCAAAGAGAAACTAAAGTTTCGGTGCCTCAATTGTGAAGTTTGAAGATTCACTTAACTACAATGGTTGCCCGCCACTGGCACCAAGCGGCCTATTTAAGCTGACTTGTGACATGAACAGATTGCAGAGTGGTCTTCAGCTAGTTCCTGCTAGCCCTGTGCACGACCCAGCTTGCCTCTGAACGGTCTTTGGATTGCTGCCTACCTGTTGTGACCTAAGCTTGTACCCTAACTCCGCTTCTGCCTTACATTCCTGTACCTCACTGGCGGGCTAAGAAGTGACCACAGCTTGCATCCTAACTCTGCCTGATATTCCTGTACCTGGCTGCCTGGATGACTTTTTGGCTTGAGTCCTGGCTTCACTCCTGTCAAATTTCACCATGTGCCAGTCCTGGATCCTGCAACAAACAGCTGGAAAAAAATTGATGAATCGCTGCACACTCTAAGGATGCCAAAATCTTTATTGTAGTGATCAACAAATAAAAGTATGTTTAGTACAGTACAGCGAGCACCAGAAGATAAAAAGGTTAACGTGTTTCACACAGATAGCAGCCTTTAATCATAACACCATAAAAGCCTACACAGCACAGCGAGCACCAGGAGATAAAAATGTTAACGCGTTTCACGCAGATAACAGCACTTAACCATGGTGTTATGATCAAGTGCTGTTATCTGCATGAAATGCATTAACATCTTTATCTCCTGGTGCTCACTGTGCTGTATATGCTTTTATTTGTTGATCACTACAATAAAGATTTTGGCATCCTTCCAGAATGTGCAGCCATTCATCCATTTTTTCCTGTTGATCTTGGAGGCGAGATGGGCGGGCACCTCTGCTTTGGAAGAAACACTTGCAGCATTCACACCTTCAGCTGTGTTTCCTCATCACTGAACTAACAGCTGGCGCTGCCTGCTACTTCGGTCTCATGCCACTCTGTGTCCTCATACCTTCTGTCACAGCTACCAGGGGTGTTAGACAAAAGGTGCAAGAGAAGCCCTCTTTTCAACTCAGTCTCCACCATGGACATGACACAAGGGCTGGTTTTAAAGTACTTTTTCAAATTATATTACCATTATGTTTATACTCTGGGCACATGTTCAGTTTATGTATCAAACACACAAGATGATATTCTAGAAACTAACAATAAAATGCTAAGCTAAATCTGCAGTACACAGTTCTGCCATAGTGTACATGTTAAATATTAATGTTTTATGGTTCTGCAATTTGCAATGCAGAAAGCATTAAGTGCAACCAATAATTTATGATGGAAATTTACTGTTCCCAGCGACAGTTTTGGTTCTGACAGTGACTCGCGCACCAAATTCAGGAAGTTCTAATTTGCTCCACATTTACATTGTGGCGCAAAACCTGTGGGAAATTTCGTGAAAGTGTCTCGGCATGTGCCAAATTCAAGCACAAGTTCAAGAGATGTACATTAATTTTTAGAAAACATGTAAGACACTTCTGCAAAAAACTGTCTGCGCCAGTCCTTATGAATTCCAGGGATTGTATCTTTTACTCCTGGTTAGAGAAGAAAAGTATAAACAAAGAAAAGTGTGTGTGTAAATAAAAAAAAATGATAAAAAAATAATAAAAATACAGATCAGGATTTGAGCTAGATCCGTGTCAGGGCTGGGTCAAAGCTAGGATCAAAGGTCATGGCCACAGTCAAAGGCCAGGGTCAGTATATTTTAGGCAGGATAAAAAAAAACATTTTTAAATTTAGTATCCCTGCTATTTAGTGTCAGTGTGATTTAGGCAGGAAACAAAATTCACACTATTGGTTCTGGCCCTACTATGGGTACAAACAATGCATAATATACACATATGTGGTATTGCTGAGATAGCCAGGAGAAGGAGAATTTATTTTAAGTATTCTTTGGTAGTAGGTTAGTTATGGTAATAGCAAGAAATATACAGCTAAATTGTAAAACATGCTTTTTAAGATTTTGTGCCAGTTTTCCTTTGATGAAACAAATTAACCAGGAGACATCCATTACCGTCTACCACTAAACAAAAGCCCAATCTGTCCTAAAAAAAACAAGGTATTATTCACCTAGATACACCTAGGCAGGACATACATGGTTCAAATCCTGGCCAGCTCAGTAGGAACCAACCGAGATTTGAACCATATACGGGCAGGCTGAATGTACCAAGCTGCCAGATTTTACTTGTGATTATCGCTAGTGGCTGGTATAGCCGCTAGCAATAACCCCTGTCTTCTCCCAGCAGAGTCGGGCGGGCGGGAGAATACAATGGCTCGGCAGAGGGGATTTCCCGCATCAACACTGTCTGTGTAGATGGGGGAATCAAGCAAGTTTTATTTCCTGCAACCCATGGTTGCAGGAAATAAATTTGTGCCTTTTATGGCCAACATAAGTATTTGTGATTATATGTACAGTTTTACTAGCAAATGTCAAAGTTGCAAAACTGTGTTCAGGCATTAAGATTAATTTTACTCTACAACAAGAAGTGTACCCTCCCACAAACTGTACTGCAGATATGTTTTACAATGAGGTGAAAAGCCTCTATTTACAATGTGTCACACCCAATTGGCACTCTGTTTATGTTTATAGATACGCTACATCTACTCCTGAGGAAGCGAGTTGGGCTTGAGAAACGCGTCGAGATTATAGATGCACACTACCATCATTGTACTCTGTACCATACTGATATATGATCATGACTGCAAGAATTCTGTACCAGGTTGTTGTTCATGGCTATTACATGTATGTCCATGCAATTTATGATGTTCATATCTGCCAATAAAATTGGTTTACTTTTATACTCCTTTCATGTGTGTTGGCCTTATACATGCCTCATCTAGAGTCACATGGGGCATAAAACTGTTTTTGTTCATGAAATGTATTCTCTAATGTTCTTGGGAAAAACATTAATCTTGCTGAGCCTGAGGCAGAGGAGCCCCATAGATTGTAAGCTTGACAGGGAAGGAATTTTGCACACATACTTAATGGTAATACAGTGAGTCACCGTCTATTCTATAGGGACAAAAGCTAAATAGCATTGTTATTGCAGAAATTAAGTTTTAATAAAAGTGCTGTACTTGAACTCAGAATAATAACAAGTGCTTTATCAGCACTTGAGTCATACATCTTTGTATTCTAAGACTACTGTTCAGTGTGCTCATGACGTAACAAAAGAACCCTTACCATAAAAAGCATTGAATGTGACATGACCATGCCTGCCACGAGGTGTACTTAAAGCCCTGATCAATAGAACTTTACATGATTAGTAGATGATAAGGTATACTATTTTGGGACTAAGATGTGCATCTGCATTGTAATATACTTGGATAAACCTACAACAAACTGCTGAATCGTTTTAAAAAAATGTACAGTTTTTGTTTTACTTTTAAATTACCTTAAGTCATACATATAAAAGAGATCAACTTGATGACAATATTCCTACTGGATTCTTTTGCATTCT
The DNA here is from genome assembly GCA_018402905.1 of Glandirana rugosa. Lineage (NCBI taxonomy): Eukaryota > Metazoa > Chordata > Amphibia > Anura > Ranidae > Glandirana > Glandirana rugosa. Next base: position 430,163 of record BLSH010511469.1, on the reverse strand, counting down.
TAAAAAAAATGTACAGTTTTTGTTTTACTTTTAAATTACCTTTTGTCATACATATAAAAGAGTTCAACCTGATGCCCATATTTCTACTGTATTCTTTTGGAAATCTTGTATGTATGTATAGCATGTAATTATATACAGTAAGTGTGAGCAAACATATTTGCTGATTTCTGTGCAGGTTTTGTTTCCAGTGCTACACAATAGATGTCTTTTAGGCCTCATTCAGATGGGTGCTGACACAATGTAAATCTATTTTTGCAGAAATTGCCCAATGATCCTACTGCTGCCTTAACCAGCAAAAAGGCAGTCTGCGTTTAGGGCCGTTCACCTGCCCCTGTGGGATTGTCAAATTGAAATAAACATGTGTCGGCGCAGCCGCTGCGTCACAATAGACATGAATAGGCTGCCTGCACACAGCACCTGGTGGTTCAATCTGCATAAAGAAGGCAATCATTCACGGGCTACGGTTGTCAGTGCCCATCTGACTGAGGTCTTGCTACTCCTTGTCACAATAAAGCAAATTCACAGTCTATGGCTAGCTTTAGTGTCCAACAGGAGCCAACACTGGGGATTCTGGTGCTGGCTGAGGCAGGGGAACGCAGCCAAGGGTCAGGGGACCTTTACACAGACAATGTCACGTTGCCCTAGATCAGTGGTTCTCAACTCCTGTCCTTGGAACCCACTAAAAGGCCAGGTTTGCAGGATAACTGAAATACATCATAGGTGATATCATTTGCTGCTCAGTGATTGCAATATTCTAGTCTGCATCTCTCCAAGGTAATACTTAAAATCTGGCCTGTTGATGGGTCCTGAGGACCGGAGTTGAGAACCCCTGCCCTAGATGGACAAGGTACAATTTACTGTTTAAAGCAATTTGGCACAGTCATTATAGTATATTATGTATCCTGACCCCAGTAGCTAATATATGAGTCTTTAAATGCAAGCCGTTAAATTACAGTAGATGTAAATACTAACTGAATGAGATTCAGTTTTCTAAAGCACTATGGGGGTGCTTTGCTAAACGGGTGCACACAAAATCGGATGCACCTGTTCATAGTAACCAATCAGCTTCTAGGTTTTATTGTTAAAACTTTAGGCTGGGTTCACACTAGTCCGATTCTCGGACCGACATTAGGAGCACAAGTCGCATTACGTCACAAAAACAATGATTCCCTATGAAAGCCATCTTAACTGGTCCGACTTGTGTTTTTCAAAGTCGGACCGACTTTGAAAAAGGTTCCTGTACTTTTGTCCAACTTTGATCCCACTTTAGCTCATTGAAAAGCATTGTAGCCGAATGAAAGTAGGATCATTGTCTTCACTGATCCGACTTTGGCTGCGACTTGTGCTCTGAGGATCTTGAAGGGGAACTCCACGCCAAATTAAAAAAAAAAAACTGGCGTGGGATCCCCCTCCAAGAGCATACCAGGCCCTTTGGTCTGGTACGGATCTTAAGGGGAACCCACGTGTAGAAAAAATGGCGTGGGCACCCCCCAAAATCCATACCAGACCCTTATCCGAGCACGCAGCCTGGTAGGCCAGGAAAGGGGGTGGGGACAAGCGAGCGCGCCCCCCCTCCTGGACCATACCAGGCCACGTGCCCTCAACATGGGGAGTATGGGTGCTTTGGGGCAGGGGGGGCTCTGCGCCCCCCACCTCAAAGCATCTTGTCCTCATGTTGATGAGGACAAGGGCCTCCTCCCGACAACCCTTGCCGGGGGCCCCTTGTTAACCCCTTCCTTACCGGGCACTTAAACCCCCCTCCTGCCCAGACCAATTTTTGGCTTTCAGCGCTGTCGCATTTTGAATGACAATTGCGCGGTCGTGCGACGTTGTACCCAAATAAAATTTGCGTCCTTTTTTTCCCACAAATAGAGCTTTCTTTTGGTGGTATTTGATCACCTCTGCGTCATTTCTGATCGCCGCTATAAACAAAAAATGAGCGACAATTTTGCAAAAAAGAACAATATTTTTTACTTTTTGCTAAAGTACAAATCCATTAAAAAAAATATTCATCAGTTTTGGCCGATATATATTCTTCTACATATTTTTGGTAAAAAAAAAATCGCAATCGGCGTATATTGATTGGTTTGCGCAAAAGTTATCGCGTCTACAAACTGGGAATTGATTTATGGCGTTTTTATTATTTTTTTTTTTTTT
>BLSH010511469.1:400125-411462 GCA_018402905.1 Glandirana rugosa | reverse complement strand
CATGTTGCCAGCATGTTGTCGAACAACATGCTAGTAGGCTGGTAATGATGCGCGCCAATCTTGTCGACTGCACGTTGACAGTATGTTGTCTTCAACCTACTCGTCTGATCTTTTGAAAACAACATGTTGTTCCGCAGTATGCTGACAACATGGAACACATGTCTCTTCCACCCGGTTGTTTCGACATGTACGTTTTGTGCGTACGAGTCTTCAGTCCTTGCGGGCCTTCACAAGCAAGCACATTTGGATGCAAGGATTAAGTGTTTAGTGTGCGTGGACTTGAAGGAGAAATATGTCTCACGTACTGATGTGCACTAAGCGATCGTACGACCAAGCCTAACATGGTGATGTGCTACGAGCGTATAAAGAGGAAGTTCAGGTGCGTGTGATTTGTGAATTAGGAACGTAGGTTTACACGAACGAACACTTCCGGGCGTTCCTGACTTCTGAGCATGCGTGTTTTGCATGTACAGCTTTGTTGGCCCACCTTCTCTGTACACAAGGTACAACAGTCGTATGACGCCTTGTTGTACAACAAAAGTTTTCTAGTCTGCTCATCCAACTTCTGTTGTATGACAGTTGCACGTCAGCTGTTCTAACCGCGCGTAGTAATGGTCGGATGATCGTACAACAAGCTGTTGTACGACCGTTGTACCGTGTGTACAGGCCTTTACATTCCCACCATTGTCAAGTCTGACAATGCTGCTGTCCAAAGTTACCCCTATGCTCCTTTATCCAGAGTGAGGGCACTCTAATACAGGAAGTGTTACTGGCCAGGTCACCCAGTGAAAAGAGAGGGGGAAAAAAAACCTAAGAAAAGAAAATGAATGCAGCCACCACATCTCATGATTGGTAATCTGCAATATATTAAGTTTTTGGTTTTGGGTTTAATACCGCTTTAAACTCTCAGAAAAAGCATATTTCCTGACTCTTTCGATGGCAGCTCCTCCCTCGCTCCTACCCCATAGGACCCACTCCTATAAAGTTTGAGACCGAGCCAGAGGCCGCATTCCTTTTTTGTCCTCTTCCTAAGATCCATCATGTTTGAAGTTTTTCCTACCTTTTGGAAGGATTATCACAGAGTCCCCAGCCATCAACGGGGTGGTGTTTGACACACATATGCAGAGGATCGTTACCCGGAAAAGTTGGCCCTGCTATCTGTGGGCATTTGCATTGGCTGGATGCCTATCAGCGGATGGCCTTCAGGTGTGCCCAGTGTGGATTCTGCAGCAGGTTTTCGGCCCTGGCTACGCAACCACAGCACTGGATGCATTGCCAGAGGGGATGTATGTCGGGTAGTGATGTCATCCCAGTGGGGAATTTAAACTTCACAGGTTCCTTATTGCTTTGGGAACTCTGCAAGTACGCTGTAGCGGTTTTCCCCTACACTCCTTTGTCTGGTGGTTGCTGGACAATGCCTGGTTTTCTGACTATAGGTTGCTGCTGCTGCCCTTGCTGCACTGTGCTATGGATGCGCCACCGTCCCCCTGTGGTCAGCCCTTACGTAGCAGGGAGGATAGTGCATTTTTTTTCTTCCTTTTCCTCCTCTCATGGAGCCCCAGCAATTATTGTTTCTTCCTTCTCCTTTCTGGTGCATAGCCCTTCTAGCTCTGACCATCAGTTCTCGTCATGGTTAGAAAGGGACTTTCCTATGTCGCAAGGACATGGGTCCCCTTCAAGATCAAGACATAACAGATCTCTGTCAAGATCCAGGCATCACAGGAGATGCTCAAGATTCTCTTCTAAGCAATGCTCTCAATCCCATCCTAGTCACTCCAAGCCTGGAGCTTCTTAGGAGTGTGGCTTTCAGGCCAGAAAGGGAGAGCGATGACTAACAGATGGTGTCTCTGGCCAAGTGAGAGATGCAAGAACCGTTGAAAGACCGGAGTGCTGGCTGGATTGGCAAGTTCCCCACCTAAAGATAGCCACAAGAAGAGCCATCCCAACCTAGCCATTCCACAATGAGGTGCCTGGATAATGAAAAAAATGAGGATGACATTCATGCGGGTTTCAGCTTCTCATTAGTTGCTTCTCTGGTGTGGGCAGTTAAAGAGGTTCTGATGTTGGAGGAGCCAGTGGAGTCTCCCTCAAAATAGAACTAGTATTTTAAACCTCCAAAGGACCAGTGTATCTTCCTATTGTTACTACAACTCAAGGATGTCATCATGCATGAATGGAGCTAGACGGAAAGGAAAATGTCCTTGCAAAGCAGGCTGTTAAAGTTTATACTCTAAAAGCAGAGAATGTATGGCAATTAGACTCTGACCCCTTGGTAGATGTGGCCCTTATGAGACTTGCCAAACATGTCACACTGCCATTGGAAGACACTGCCTCATTCAAGGATAGGGAGACCATAAATTGATTTTTTTTCCAAAATGAATTTTAAAATAAAAATCATTTTTCATAATTTTTATTATTGGTTCTGTTTTATATTTTTATATATATGTATTAATTTCATATATTGTCAGTTATACCCATTATTTATTTTTATGGTCTTGATGAACTACTTCTGGACCTTAATTTTAGTGGGGTTTTTACCCCACATTCGCTGCAAATGATGCTGCATGTATTGCCAGTTCGAGGGGAGAATATAGCACATAATGACACTCAGTGTGGGCATACTTTCCAGGTTGCAATATGGCCGCCTACGCCTCGCACCTAGGTCATGCGGCATATATAATCTGGTGGCTCAGCGGCGCGCCCTATCCCCGGACGACGTCATTTGTGACGAAACGTACGTCGGGAGGACGCACTGACGTCACCAGTTGCTGAGGATTGCCGGCTTTTATTATACACGCGTGTTTTAAGATATTGATGTGAGTACAATACTTTATCTTTATCTAAATAAAATAGTTACTGTACTTCACTATATTGAGTCCTTCTTTCCCCTGGTGCACGGACACGTATATGGGATTTCTGCTTATATGCTAACCTGCCCTGCTGTGAGTGAGCGGCTGCTGATGTTCAACTTATACCTGGTCGAGGCTGATTCTATGTGTATTCAGTGGAGGAGTGAGTGAAACCTGATAACAACATAAGCTGGGCTCCCAGCGGTGTCTGGTAAGCCCCCTCATTACACGGTGGTGGATTCACTTAAGTGTGCTGTGCACGGGGTGTTTTGAACAACATCTGACAAGTTGTGCTTTTTGAGGACTTATTTCCAGCGCGGCTTTACTATTGACATTCTAGCCTGGATAAACAGATCAATACACATCGTAAGAGGATCTATGTGACAGCAGGGTCAGCCTGTAAACCGGCTCTGGTTCTAGTGGCCATGTCTAAGGCTATGGAGGTCTGAGTTGATGAAGTGGATTCCTCTCCTTGAAGAATGTTTTGGAGAAAACAGCTAAGGGCTCGGCTATTTAAGAGCTGAAGCTGGCGTTGGTGTCCTTGGGTGAGGCCCTGACTGATAATATCTGTTCTGTGACTCGAGTTATGTTCTGGTCCATTACAGCCAATCGTGCATTGTGGTTGCGGCCCTGGCTTGCCGATTCTGCCTCAAAGCAGGCCTGGTGTAAGATCCCCTTTAAAGGAACGTTACTTTTTGGTAATAAGGTGAACAGTGCGATAGCCCAGGCCACAGGGGGTAAATCGGGGGTTCTTGCCCCAGAAACCTCGCTTGCTAGGTCATAAGAGGTCTGGGAGGAAAAGTTCAGACCATTCAAGAAAGGGACAAGAGTTTAGGAAGAACTGGAGGAGAGGCCAGTCATCTTTTCAGAAGTCAACCAAGAGATCAGCTTCAGAACGCCAAGAGGCTTCAAAGCCCTTTTGAGATTGGGCCCATCCAGGCATGACCGGTGCTGGCTCGTTTGCTCCACTTCCGACTTATTTTGGCGGGCTCAGTCTCGGATGCCTGGACCATCAGGAAGGTCTCCTCAAGGCATGCGTGGGTCTTAAATCCTCCCTTGCTAAGATTTGAACCTATGGAGCTGATCCACTTCAGTAGGAAGAAACAAATATGTCTATCATATGAAATGTCCTTGGTGTCGCAAGATGCTGTAGTACCAGTTCCGGTGCACAAAAGATTTCAGGGCATGTATTCACCCCTGGTCAACAAAAAATCTAGATCATGGAGATCAGTCATTGACCTCACACAACTAAACAGATTTATCAAAAAAAGAAAGGTTCAAGATGGAAACGCTATTTTCTATCCAACACATGGTTCAGCCAGGGCGACTAGCTCATCTCTATAAATCTGAAAGGTAACTACTTTCACGTGCCCAATGTGGGCACCTTCCAGAAATTTCTCTGAATTGCGGTGAGTCAGTAACACCTTCAGTTTACATGCCTGCGGTTTGGGCTCTCAATATCGCCTCGTTTATTCTACAAAGTCTTGCGATGGCCTTGATCAGGAAGAGAGGCATACGCCTGCACTATTACTTGGACGATCTCCTCTTACTGTCTCACAAGGGACTACTTTTGAGAAACAGAGATCAGGTTCTCGATGTACTTCAGAAGTTCAGCTGGCTGGTAAATTTAAAAAGAGCCACCTAAGTCCCATGCAGTCTCTCGTGTACCTGGGGGGCCCAGTGTGATAGGGCTCAAGGCACTATTGCTTTGCCTCTGGAGAAGGTTCCAGTGATCCGGAGCATGACCTCTTTGGCCCTGGCGTCCTCTCATCTTTGGGCATTCCAGTGCCTGATGATCATCGGCACCATGGTTTCCACTGCACCAATGCTCAAATGGGTCGTAATGGAGAATGTGTCCATTCCAGAGAGGGTTCCTCCAGCAATAGAGATTGAGAAGCAATAGTCAGATTATCCAAATTTCCCTTTCATTGAGGGGAAGCCTGCTGTGGTGTGTCCTGAAGGAGCCATCACAGGGGCTCAATTGTCACTCAGTTACTCCCACCAATTGGCTCACGATCACTGCCAATGCCAACAGCAAAGTTCAGGCTAGACAATCCCACGGCAATCTCCTAATAAAGAGGCAAGGGGGAACTCGCAGTCTGAGCCTCCTGTAAGAGGTAAAAATGATTATGTTGTGGGCTCAGAAAAATCTTTCCCACATCTATGCAGTCTACGTACCAAGGGCCCAGAATTTCCAGGTGGATTTCCTGTCTGGCTTTCCATTAGATGAGTGGTCCCTACACCCGGATGTCTTCAAGTGGATCCTTACCCTGGGAGAGATCCCGGAAATAGATCTGTTCACTTCCCCATGCAACAACAAGCTGGAGAAATTCTACACAAGGGGTCAGTGCCCTCAGGACCCCGGGGTAGATGCACTGATGGACCAGTGGAGGTTTCACAGAGCGTATGCATTCCCTCCAGTTCTGCCCATACTCAGATTCCTCTGGAGGCTCAGGTCCGAAAGGCAGATATAGTGGCTGTAATTCCATACTGACCGACCAGGCTCTGGTTCCCTCTACTGTGACAACTCAGCTACCTGGACCCAGTACCTCTACCTCTCAGATCGAATCTCCTCGTGCAGGGCATAACTCCATACCCGTGTCCAGCAAGCCTCTGCCTAAGGGTCTGGTTCTTGACAGGGAAAGGCTAGTGACTCTAGGCTGTTTCTTCGGAGTTGTCTCTACCTTGATGAGTGCCAGAAAGGTCAGCACAAAATAAGTCTATGGTAGGATCTGGGCAAGATTTGTGAAATTTGTAACTGCTTCAGGCACGTCATGCATTAAGCCCCAGATTCATGACATTTTGGATTTCCTGCAACCTAGCCTTGGATCTTGGCTCAAGTGTCATCTCACTCAGAGTGCAAGCATTGGCTCTCTCAGCTTTTAACAGCGTGTCATGGACAAGTCACCCACTGGTGGCGCAGTTCTTCAAAGGAGCAGTCAGATGTAGGCCTCAGAGAAAGCCAAGATTTCCTAAGTGGGATTTAACTCTGGTACTCAACTTTTTTCAGATCCTGCATTTGGTCAATCCCAGTCGGCCTCCATTAGTGATCTATCCATTAAGTTGGCATTCCTAATGGCCATGACATCCACTGAGAGGTTCCGAGATTGGAGCAATTGGATGCAAGCATCCCTTCTTGACCCTTTCTACAGATCGGGTGGTCTTGATCCCTATACTAGATTCAGATCCAAATTTCACACTGGTATTTCACGAAAAACAGGAAATAGTCCTTCCCACTTTTAAGACAACGGAGAATGGCAATACACATCCTTTGGATGTGGAGGAGATACTACAAGCTTACCAGCGGGCTACAGCCTCATTCAGGCCCATTGATTGTCTGTTTGTGCTCTTCGTGGGGAAAAACAGAGGGAAACAAGCTTCCTCCAGAACCATTGCTGCCTGGATCATGAAAGCCAGTCATCATCAAGCTTATAGGGCTTAGGGCTTGGCTCCCCTGGAGGCAGTGACTGCACACTCTACCAGAGCTGTGTTAATGTCATGGGCGGCTTTTTGTTATGTGGCTCCTGAGGTGATCTGCAGAGCAGCTTCTTGGTCGTCCATTAATACATTTATGGTTCACTAGTGTGTGGAGCCCGAGTCTTTATCTTCTATTAATTTTGGCCTGAAAGTGCTGTATGTTAATGGGTGAAATTAAACTTATTATTTAGCACTCCAGCCCATGTTGTTTTTGTAGTTAGTTAATTCCCAAACATATGCTGCCATGGAGTTTCTCAGGAAAACTAAAAATTTCCTATCAAATACTTAACGTAATTTTCCTTTCTTGATTGACTCCGTGGCAGCAGGAGTCCCCTCCCAGTTCTATGAGTAGGCTAGTTACGGAACATGGCCTCTGGCTCAGCCTCAAAATTTATGGAAGTGGGGTCCTATGGGGTAAGAGCGAGGGTGGAGCTACCCAAAGGTATGCTGCCATGGGGTCCATCAGGAAAAGAAAATTACAGTAAATATTTGATAGGAAATTTTCGGTTTTCCCTTCAGCTGTACATGTCTATGAATAATTGCCAGTTCCTATGCATTCTGTCTTTGCAAAGCTTCCTGGAACTCTAGACGTGCACACTATTCATGTCAACAGAGCCATTGTACATCAATGCCCACATGGGAGCAGCTAGGGAGTTGCTTTGGTGCTATCTGTGGGTGTCAGAGCAAGGAGAGTTAGCTTGTCAATCTGTAGATACAGTCTAAAAATGCACAAAAGGATAGCTACACTGGGGCTCCTGGAGGACCCTGCAAGGTAGCATACCCACCCAATAACTGCCAATAACTGGGATAGAGATTTCACTGTCAAACTGTCCTACAAGGAGATGCTTGACAAAAAAAGACAGCAGCAATGCAAGTACTAGAGGTATGCATCTACAAATACATTTCTTTTTAAGTTGGGTTACAAGGAGGAGCTGCTACTTAGGTCTGGGTAAAATGCAGTTCACATCACACAAAAAAAAAAAATACACAGGTCACTCACTGGCAGTATTCTGTTTCTGCTATAGAACAAAAACTGTGGAATGACAGATTGCAAACAAATCCAGACAGAAAGACAGAGCTTCAGATCTGTTTAATTAGTACAGTTATTACTAACATCTTAATTATTCTTTATTACACAATACACACATACATCTCAATGAAAAAATAATTTACTGGTACTTCTTTATATGAACACTAAAAAAAGCAATGTTTGCCTCTTATAAACTTGAGAAAATACAATGACCTATTGCACAAGGACCTAATGAACTTTTGTTAGTAAAAATCAATGTGTGGCCCTTATTTGAAGAGTATTTTTCTAAGAGTTTAATTATCTTTAAGCCCCAGGCATCGAGTGCTACTTGCTGATTTAATCCATCCACAATATTAATACCAAGTTCCTGTCATCTGCCGATCACTAGCATTTCAATTGTACTACTCACCCACCCCAGCAGCTTACCTTGCCATACACAATGTGTAGTCAAAGTCTTAGTCATTTTTAGTACAAAGATGTAACAGCAAGCCATGCAAACAATGCCTACAGGATACCACAACATAAAACTTCAGTAACTGTGTTGTTGGTAAAAGTACCACAGTAGCATTGCTACTACTAATACATTTTTAAACATTAGAGGCTGATTGTGAACACAAAGCGCATAAAACTATACACTCTTCTATATACTCTGCTAGAAAACAGCTATCATGGCCCACATTTTACAGCTTATACATAAAACACAGCGTACAGCGTAAAGCCTGTGATGCTCAACAGGGTTCTCTGTGCTTAACGCAGAAGAGGAAGCTCTGTGAATTAAGGGGGCCCGAGCCATTCATGTGACTTTTACAGGTAAATTGACCAGCTCCCCTCACAACTCTTTACCCCTACCCCTTTCATTCTTTTTATTTTATTACTAGCAGATCACAATGCACATTTGTAAAGTACACCGCTAAGCTTTATAAATTTACTTTTTTTATGACCACACCATTGTATTTAAAATGGACGCCTTAGTGTTAAAGATGCATGTTTTAGAATTTGTATTTAAAAAGGGAAATGCCAGGATAACACTTGAATATATAATTAAAATGCATATAGAAGAGAGATGGTTTACCTGCTAAAAAATATTGACTTTGACCAGTCCCGAGATTTACACACAGTAACACAGCTTTATTAAAGCTGCATACACACTATACAATTTTCTGTAGATTTTTTCCTTCAGATTTACCAAAACCATATAATATGAGGTCAAACCTTAAGAGTTTCAATGTTATCAGGCAGACCCTTGCACTACATGGTTTTGGTAAATCTAAAGGAAATCTGAGAACAAAAGTTGGATAGTGTGTATGGGGTATAAAGCTGGATACACACTATCCAATTTTCTGTATTTGTTAATTCTGAAGGAAAAAAATCTACAGAAAATTGGATAGTTAAGCCGGGTATACACGATCAGATTATTGGACGAATTTTCGTCCGTTTTTTGTTGGATGCTAGTCTTATATCGAGTCTGAAAAGGTTACTAAACATCCGAAAATTCTCGTACGACAAAATGCCAGAATTGATGTAACGTGTTGAATAGTTTTGTATGTGTTCTTTCGTTTCATAGCATGCGTAGTCTTGCTCTAGCGATCTTTTTTGGACGAAAACTTTACTAAGTAAACGAAAATTGGACGTTGTGTTCAAAAAGCGACAAAAATTTTCGAGCCTGCACATCAGTTTTTGCCGTCCGAAAATTTGGAATTGGCTGTTGAAAGCACCATACTAATGATCAGAAAATCGGCAGATCATTTGTCGGACAATATTTTTCTTCAGATTTTCTGATCGTGTGTACGGGCCTTTACTCTCAGTCCCCAGCCTGTGATTTGGCAGCAAAGACCATTATATCAACAAGATTGTGTGTCTCCTACTCTCAACTGGATACTTGTCAGAAATGAAACATCCAGCGAAGCCTGACTGGTAATGACCCTTCCTCTTACAATCTAGTGGAAAATTTTGCAAATAAATAATCTTTATTCATACATTTAGGCCAAAATCCAAAATGTATTCTGCTACATTTCTTTGGTAAAAATAACCCAAATCAGTGTATATTAGTCTGTGTGACAGTTATATAGTCTACAAACTATTATTATTGTTATACAGGATTTATAGAGCGCCGACAGTTTGCTCATCGCTTTACAACATAAGGGCAGACAGTACAATTACAAAACAATTCAATTCAATACAGGAAGAATAAGAGGGCCCTGCTCGCTAGCGCTTACAATCTAGGAGGGAGGGTCAAGTGATACGAAAGGGTAAACTTTGGTATATAGATTTAAAAATTGATCAATCCTGATGTACTGACTCCCTATCTCATTTCTTGAGGCCATATAAAATGACAGGACATTAAGACAGTTCAAGTTAAGAGGCCTGGTGAGTTTTTTGAAGTTGTAATTTTTTTCGAAAATTAAGAAATTTAGAAAAATGTGTTTTTTTCACAAAGGTGTAATTTTAACAAGGTGACATAACTTCACACACAGCATAGGCATACTTAAAATTACGAAAAAAAGAAGGTAAGTATTTCCGCACTATGGACTATAAAAGGAATTGTAGCCGCTGCCTCCACGCATACCAACCCTCAAGTGGCTGGTCACGGTGGATAGTAGATGGTAAGGGGAAGGTGGAAAATGGCGCTGCTAATGTAAATATAAATTAATTATGTGTGTAAACAAACCTAGATATTAACCCCTTGCCGACCGCCGATCGGCAATTGACGGCGGCAAGGTGGCTCGTGAGCGCAAATCGCCGTCATCGCGCTCACTGTGTTCGGGGAGGGCCAGGGAGCGGGTGCGGCAACTTCGATTGCCGCCGGCTACCCGCGATGGCCCCCCCGAGCGGAGGAGCGGAGGAACGGAGGTCCGTGTAAGTAAACACGGACCTCCGCTCTGTGTGAAGGGGGAAGGGCTGTGATCACAGCCTTCCTGTATACGAAGGCTGTGACCACTTCCCTTCCCCAGCCAGGGCAGTCCCCCTACAGTTAGAACACGCCCAGGGAACATATTTAACTCTTAGAGCGCCCCCTGCAGGTTAACCCCTTCACTGCCAATGGCATTTACACAGTAATCAGTGCATTTTTATAGCACTGATCGCTGTATAAATGCCAATGGTCCCAAAAAAGTGTCAAAATAGTCCGACATGTCCGCTGAAATATCACAGTACCGCTAAAAATCGCAGATCGCCGCCATTACTAGTAAAAAAAAAATTAAAACCCCAAAAATGAATTCTCATCATCTGTAAACGCGACCACTTTTGCGCAAACCAATCAATAAACGCTGATTGCGATTTTTTTTTATCGCAAATATGAGGAAGAATATAAATCGGCCAAAAACGGTGAAAAAAATGTTTTTTTATATTTTTTTTTGGATTTGTATTTTAGCAAAAAGTAAGAAATTTGGGTTTTTTTGCAAAATTGTCGCTCTTCTTTTTTTTATAGCGGCGATCAGAAATGACGCAGAGGGGATCAAATACCACCAAAAGAAAGCTCTATTTGTGGGAAAAAAAGGACGCAAATTTCGTTTGGGTACAACGCCACACGACTGCGCAATTGTCAGTTAAAGCGACGCAGTGCCGAATCGCAAAAACGGCTCCGGTCCTAAAGCAGGAAATCCTTCCGGGGCTGAAGTGGTTAAAGTGCTAAGTGCAAAATTGTGGTCAATCCCCCAATTAGATTGCTAAATACAATACTGATCAGACAAATAGCAATGATAAATTACCTATCTATAGACAAATGAAACCTTAATGACAAAGTGCTCCGTGCAGGTGCAAATTGCTTATGTAATTAATCATAGGTAAAGTGCAATTTGAAAAGAATAACAGTGATAAATTTCATATAGTGATCACATAAAAAAATTAACAAGAAAATTTATAATGATAAAGTGCTCAGTGCAAGTACAAATTGTTCATGTACCCAGTCATAAAGAGCCATGGTGCAAAAAACCAAACACAGATCAAAGGCTGGTGTTAAATAGTCCAGGACGCTAAGCCGTG
>BLSH010511469.1:369523-379874 GCA_018402905.1 Glandirana rugosa | reverse complement strand
ATTCAGTTTTTTAGGTCAAAAAGTACAGGGGGCGACCACGAGGACCGGGGATAGAAGACGGCTTACGCGGGATCTTTCGACGAACGGTAGGTCCCTACAGGAGTGTGTCGCCACACTAGGACACTAACGACATAAGCCACCTGTGTCACCTAGCGTTACGAACCATGGGTCGATGACTCTCCTCGTCTCCATAGTACACTAGCGACACCGGTAGTGTCGTTAGTGTAGTACTTTTTATTTGTGTTGACAGTACTTACTGAATGTACGTACTGTCGAAAGAATAATAACACTAGAAACACCAGCTAGTGTCACTAGTGTATCATCGCGCGCCCCCTGGTGGCCAAATGCGAATCGCCGCTTATTTACGGCGATTCGCGCAGGGCTCCCCGACTGCCGCCGTGAAAAGACGGCGCGCGGTCGGGAACCAGTTAATTAATGTCAGCCATCTTACTATTGTGATTGATGTGATTGGCTAACAGCTATCACATGGTGTAGGTCCGCTGTGAATGGCCCTGTACTATGTGATCACTGTGATCGACCACAAAGATCACAATAATAAGAAAGCTGTCATGCATGTAAGTCATTCATGACAGTTGTGTTTATTTTTCATGATGTGATTGCTGTGATGGCCACAGCGATCACATGATACCTCTGCTCCTCTCAGTAGCTGGGTACCAAGCATTGCGATCCACTGTGTCCACCGAATACAGCAATCACAGGATCACACCGCTGTGTGAGGACATCCCTGGATGGCAAGCAGCTTTCTAGGGCGCATTCGGCAGAAGATAGGGGCCAGGAGCACCAGCGGGGGACATGAAAAACTGGATTTTTTGACTTACCGTAAAATCCCTTTCTCTGAGTTCGGCGACAGGCACAGCTACTCTTAGGACTAAGTGGGTTATACTGCGCTCTTCAGGAGTTTACTAGGCATAACAGGCAGTTCTAACAGCAAAAAGAACAGTAACAGACACTGCCCCTCCCAGGGGGCAGTCCCCACTGGCAGATAACCCCACACCCAGCTCTGCTAGCTCAGTTCATAACAAGTAGTGCAACATCCAGAGGGGTGGGTGATGTGCCTGTCGACGAACTCAGAGAAAGGGATTTTACGGTAAGTCAAAAAATCTCATTTTCTCTTTCGTACATCGACAGGCACAGCGACTCTTAGGACTAAGTGGGACGTCCAAAAGCAGTGCCAAAAAATTAGGGATGGGTAACAGAACAACAACAGAAACTACACCCAACTGAACCCTCAGTGAGGAACCACACGTGTCTCACACGGCCGCCTGCAAAACTTTGCGGCCAAACGCAGCATCCGAGGATGCTAAAACATCAACTTTGCAAAACTTTGAGAAGGTGTGCACAGAGGTCCAAGTAGCCGCTTTGCACACCTGAGACACAGACGCCTGATGTTGAAAAGCCCAGGAAGTGCTAATCGCCCTGGTAGAGTGAGCCGTAACCAGGAAGGGAGGCTCCAGACCCCGAACAGCATAAGCTTGGGTCACCATCTGTCTAATCCAACGTGAGATAGTGGCCGATGAGGCCGCCAAACCTCTGCGTGGGCCATCCACCACGACAAAAAGAGCGCCTGACCTCCAAAAGGAGGCCGTGGACGCCAGATACACCTGCAGGGCCTGAACAACATCCAGGGAGTGCAAAGCGACCTCCTTAGGGTGAGACGGGCGTGGACAAAGTTAAGGAAGAACAATGTCCTCATTGATGTGGAAAAATGACACCATCTTCGGCAAAAAAGAAGGAGACGGGCGCAAAACTGCCTTATCCTTGAGTAGGACCAGATAAGGAGACCTACAAGACAGAGCCGCCAACTCAGACACCCACCGGGCGGATGTGATAGCCACCAGGAAAGCCACTTTCTGCGAAAGCAATTGCAGAGAGATTTCCCTAATGTTCTCAAAAGGCGGCTTCTGAAATACCGAGAGGACCAAATTGAGATCCCATGGCGCCAAAGGCGACCGTACCTGGGGGGCGACATGCCGAACCCCCTGCATTTAAGTACGGATAAACGAATGCGTCGCCAAAGGATGCTGAAAAAAGATCGCCAGAGCAGAAACCTGACCCTTGATAGTGCTCAACGCCAGTTTCTGGTCAAGGCCCTTCTGCAGGAAGGCCAGAACCCGAGATACCGAGAAGGAGCGAGGGTTCCACCCCCCAGCCTTACACCAGGCGATGTAAGCCTTCCAGGTGCGGTGGTACATCTTATGTGAAGTAGCCTTACATGTCTTCAACATGGTAGGAATCACCGAGTCCGAGACCCCCCGATCCCTCAACACCTGGGATTCAATAGCCAGGTCGTTAAAGCCAGAGAGGGTAAAGCAGGGTGCAAGATGGGCCCCTGGGACAGAAGATCCTCGTGAAGCGGGAGTCGCCAGGGGACGTCCACCACCATCCGCACTACGTCGGCGTACCAAGGACGCCTTGGCCAATCTGGAGCTACCAGAATGGTCAGAATGCCTTCCGCCTCTATCCTGCGCAGGAGGCGCGGAAGCAGCTTGAGAGGAGGAAAGGCATTGATGAGTCCATACCGAGCCCACAGAGCCACAAGAGCATCCACCGCGTCCACCAAGGAATCCCTTGTCCTGCTCACGAAGGCCTGCACCTTCCGATTGAGACGGGACGCGAGCAGGTCCACGTCCGGGACACCCCATCTCAGGCAAATCTGATTAAACACATCCGGGTGTAGGGATCACTCTCCCTGGTCAAGACGCTGACTGATATAGTCCGCCTGCCAATTTTCTACGCCCGGTACGTGACTTTCTGTCCACCGCAGGATGGGGGCTACCTCCGAGGCTGCAGCCAAGTTTCTCGTCCCGCCCTGGTGGTTTACGTATGCTACGGCCGTGGCATTGTCCGACTGAATCCGGACAGGGCACCCGTGTAGCCTCGACGTCCAATGGGAGAGGCAGCACCAAATCGCCCGCAATTCCAAGACATTGATCGGGAGACTAAACTCCTCTGGGGACCACCGTCCCTGGGCCGAAAGCAGCCCCAGGACTCCACCCCAGCCTGTCAGGCTGGTGTCCGTCGTAATCACTGTCCAGTGAAGGGGGAGGAAGGACTTCTCCGACCGAAGAGCCGGGGACCGCAGCCACCAGGGCAGCGAGGCCCTAACTGGGTGATCCATCCTGATCACCCGATCCAGGGAAAATGGGGACCTGTCCCATCTCAGGAGAATCTCCCGTTGCAGAGCCTGGATGTGATACTAAGCATAAGGGACCGCCTCGAAGGAGGCCACCATTAGGCCCAGGACCCGCATGCAAAACCGAAGTGAGGCCCATTTCTGGGACAGCAGACCGACCGAACCACCGACTGAACAGATGGGCACAGATGGGAACATGCAGGTACGCATATTTAAATGTCGAGGGAGGCCAGGAAGTCGCCCTGGTGCAGGGCCCGCTACTACCGAGCGGACCGACTCCATGCGAAACCTGCAAACCCTGCGAACCCGTACAAACCTGTTGAGGTCTTTCAGATCCAGAATGGGACGAACCCCATCCTTCGGAACCACGAAAATGTTGGAATAAAACCCTTGGGTAAGTTCCGCCCAAAGAATCACCCCTTGACCTAGCAGGTCCTTCTATGCTGTACCCCGAGGAGACCACCTCGAGCACCCAGCGGTCCGAGATGCAGGAAGACCACCTGTCCGTGAACCCCAGGAGACATCCCCCCACCTAAACACCGGGCGGGGGCAAAAGTTTCATGCAGAGGAGACCCTGTTCTCTGCCTTGGTGTGCTTGCAAGGCCAGGGACGCTTCTGTCCACCCGCGGGGGCCTTGGCGGGCTGTGAACCCTTGCCCGGGGCGCGGGAGGAACGAAAAAGCCGCCTATAGGCCAGAAAGGAAGGCCCCTGACGGGGACGGGTGTCCGAACTCCTGCTGGGCTCCGGGAGGAAGGTGCTCCTCCCTCCGGTGAAATTTTTGATCATCTCGTCCAAGGAGTGACCGAAGAGCCGCCCCCCCCCGGAAAGGCAAATCCGCCAGGGTCTTCTTAGAAGGCACGTAAGCAGACCAGCACTTCAGCCAAAGCCAACGCCTGGCCACCACAGAGGCCGCGGACGCCTTGGATATTAGGGGGCTGCGTCCAGGGCAGCATCGCACAGATACTGAGCCACCTGGACCATCCGGTCAGCAAGGTCCACACACTCAGGAGAAGCCTGAGTCCTGCTCAATTCGCTGTGCAACAGCTTTGCCCATTCAGTGAGCGTTTGCGACGCCAGCGCAGAAGCCACCACGGGCCACATGGCCGATCCCGTCAGAACAAACAGGGACCTGACACAAGCCTCAGCCTTCCTGTCAGCTGGGTCCTTAACCACTTCCCGACCAGCGCCTTAAATAGGCGGCGGTCGGTTTTGAACGGCTCTACCGGGACATAGCCTGCAGCTGCAGGCTATATCCCGGGATCATTTTTTAGAGCGGGCGGTCGGCTATCCAGGGGTAACGACCGATCTGGCTCGGGAGCCGCTCGGTCGTTACCCCAGGGGGAGGAAGGGGACATCCTCCCCTCCCGCCGCCTTCCGCCTCTCTTCTCCGGCCTCCCGTCCCACCAGGAGACCGGAGCAAAGATCCGGGGCCTCCGCCGGCTAGAAGGAGACCTGATAGAATCGGCTCAGATCGGTTTCCCTTCGGCAAATTCCGGAAGCGACGTCACAACGTCACTTCTGGTTTACTCGGCGGCTAACGGCGCCAATTTAAAAAAAAATGACAGTATTCAGAATCGCCTTTTTGGCGATCTGAATACTGTGAAGTGCAAAGGAGGGATGGGGGGTCTTTTTGACCCCCAGCCCTCCAAAAAGTGTACCTGTCACCATATATTCCTTGTGATAGCAATAAAAGTGATCAGATTTTTTTTTTTAAAGGAACAGTGTTAAAAATAAAAAAATAAATAAAATTGAAAAAAATAAAAAATTTAAAGCCCCACTGTCCCCGCGAGCTCACGCAGCACAGAAAACGCATACGTAAGTCGCGCCCACACATGAAAACGGTGTTCAAACCACACATGTGAGGTATCGCCGCGATCGCCAGAGTGTGAGCAGTAATTCTAGTAAAAGACCTCCTCTGCACCTCTAACCTGGTAACCGATACATTTTTTTAAAGCGTTGTCTATGAAACTTTTTAAATAACGGACTTTGTCGCCATTCCACGAGTGCGCGCAATTTTCAACCGTGTCATGTATGGTATCTATTTACTCGGCGTAACATCCTCTTTCACAATATACAAAAAAATTGCACTAACTTTACTGTTGTCTTATTTTTTAACTCAAAAGAGTGAAATTTTTCTAAAAAAATTGCGCTTGAAAGACCGCTGCGCAAATACAGTGTGACAAAAAGTATTGCAACGATCGCCATTTTATTCTCTAGGGTGTTTGAAAAAAAATATATAATGTTTGGGGGTTCTAAGTAATTTTCTAGCAAAAAAAACTGTTTTTAGTTAGTAACCAACAAAGGTAAAAAAGGGGCCCGGTTAGTAAGTGGTAAAAGGACGGCGTGCCTTCCACCGGGATAGTGGTCGACCTGCACAGGCAGGACACCGGTGGGTCAACCACGGGGGGGGGTGATGCCCAATTCTTCAACAATTTATCCTCAAAGGGATAATGCACAGCGAAACACTTCGGGATGGGAAGGGAGCTCTAAAGCCGAACCCAATCCTTATAAACTAACTTATTGAGAAAGTCCACATATGGAAAGACCTTAGCCGCAGGGCCTGTTCTATGTGACCCGAAGGCAACGGGCACCCTTCGAGAGGGTCCCGCCGTTTCTTCCAATCGCAGGGTCTCACGCACTGAGGTGATCAGAGCGTCTGCGAAAGCCTCCTCTTGCGCAGCAGCGGACGGCTCAGACTCATCCCCGCTATCAGGAGCGTCGGGAACCTCACCATCCGACAGCTTGAGGGGGTCCCTGCAACTGAGGAGTCCCCCTCACGCTCCGAGTCCTCCCCCAAAGAAGGGGGGCAAGGGGCGATTTTTGGCGTCCCTGCGGTCCAACAGTGACTCTACTTGTCTCCAGGACCGTTGACATTGCGTCTACTAGAGCCCCTGAAGTGCTGGCTGCAGGCACGGAGAGGTCCGGTGGGGATGCACACGCCTCGGCTGCCATACTGTCACCCACCCTGGCAATGCCAACGAAATAAGGCCTATTGCTGGGAGACCACTGCACCCCTCACCCCACAGCTGAGCAAGACTGGGCAAAAGGGGCACCCCGAAGGGACTCACCACCCGACCCAGAGAGGAGCTGCCTGCTGCTGCTGTCCACAGCTGTCGCTGCCTTCACCAGCTGCCTTCACCAGCTCCTGTTGCCCACTGCCGCTGTGCTCAGAGCCGCTGCCAGGGAGAACCGCGCCGTGCTGAGTGGTAAATCAGCACCAAAAACCGGCCAGGACCGCCCCCAAGCCACACATCCACGTGTAGACAGAGGGAAAATGGCCACCCTGCACAGTAGAGGCCAAACACCCCTGTAACAGGGCCGCGGCTACATAAAAATGGCCGCCGGCGCTCCCTAGGCCTAAACAGTGCAGCCAGCTACAAGAAAATGGCCGCCGAGCACGCCGACCGCCGAGCACAAGGCGGGGGGGAGGGAGAGGCAGTGGGCGCCCTGCCCCAGAGAAACCCCCCGGGAAGCCCCCATGGGGGGGTGCGACAGCGGGGTCCGGAGGGATGGGGGGACACTAGTGAGGAAGAGGGGGGAACCACCCATCGCGCTCACCCCAGAGGGGGGGAACCCGCCAGCCCCCCCCGGACCCCCGAGGGGGAGGGGGGCTTACTTACTCCACCTAGACGGGCGGTGCAGGGATCCCACCCGAGACAGTGTTCGCGATCCTGGCTAGGCCGGAGGGAGCCGTCGGCCCAGGGCGCACTGCGTGCGACGGCGGAGCGTTTAACCCATCCCGTCCAGTTCGGGGCTTGTCGCGTTCGACCCAGCGTGAAGCATTCGGTCTAGCACGTGATGGCCGGCTGGGGAGACTATCTGGGTCCAAGACCCAGCCTCTTGCCCAGCACGGCTGCTTGATTGAAGTCTTCATCTGTGAAGCTGTCTCCTGACAGCCAAAGTGGACCAGAGAGGTACCACAGATCCCAACAGGGAGCCTAGGTCTAACTGCTTGCACGAGGCAGAAAAAAACTGAGCTACCAGAGCTGGGTGTGGGGTTATCTGCCAGTGGGGACTGCCCCCTGGGAGGGGCTGTGTCTGTTACTGTTCTTTTTGCTGTTAGAACTGCCTGTTATGCCTAGTAAACTCCTGAAGAGGGCAGTATAACCCACTTAGTCCTAAGAGTTGCTGTGCCTGTCGACGAACGAAAGAGAAAGAGGAGCCCCGGCAAAACCACTGCACAGAGCAGGTAAGTATGGCATGTTTGTTATTTTTACAAAATAAAAACTGAGCCTTTAGTATCACTTTAAAGCGCAACTCTGGGCAGGGAGGTAAAATAAAAAATAGCCCACATCAACCCCTTTAACTAATCTACAGCTTTTATTTAAAAACAAAACTACATACAGTAATTTATTACCATCCATGGTCAAGTGGTTCCTGGGGGGTTTTTTTTCAGATTTGTGGTGTGGTAGGGTTCTTCATTGAGTGCCTATGTCACACTCAGATGAAAACCGGCTATGAAAAGAGTCCACCATCCTGGCTATCAATATTTCAAGAGGTGCCATGATGTTATGGGTGGTGGCAAGGCTGGTTGGCTGGGTGTTGACTGCAAAGGTGTATCACCAATCTCTATTACATCATGAGACACCACAGACGGCGTGATGACAGTAAATAGAAAAAGGTGTTAAACTCTCATTTCTTTTTTAAATTTGTGAATAGGTGAGAAGGATTCGAGGGGTTGATTTTACCCAAAGATGGGATTATATGTCAAGAGACATTATATAATAAAAAAACAGACAAAAGTATTTATTTATTCACTGTGGAAAAATATCACATTTTTCTTTAAATTTCAATTGAAAACATTTATGAGGGGGCAAACAATTTTTGAGAGTTATTGCCCTTTAAATAAAAAGTGAACAAAATAATAATATTCCTGTGTGAATATGCATCATTTAAAGCATTATTTAAAATTAAAGCAATATTTAATATCGGTAGGATTATGAATGACCACTGCAGTAATTAACATTTCATCAAAATGGGGTGATTAAGTTGTGATGAGGCTGCTCTTCTGTATAACCAGCATACCCTTACTTTATGTTTTAAATAGATTTCATTTTCTCTAGTACAGCAATTTACAGATTTGTCTCAAGTACTGCTAGAATGCTAAGGGTATCCTTGTCTGAACACAAATGGGATAATTACAAACTCAGTCAATTACACTAATTCACATGTGCACAGACAGTGATAGCATTACCACGCACTAGACGTGGAGGTTGATTAGGGGCTGAGAAACATAATTTAGCATGTGGTGCCATTACATAAAAGGAGAACTAGTTCTTAGCCTGGGAATTGTACATGAAGCTGCAATGATTACTAGGTGACCATATTCAGAAATGCAGTATATTTCAAAGTATTACTAAGTGATGGTGTACAGAGGTACATTTCACCATATAAAATGGGATGGCTTAATGGAGGCATGGATTTTACTTTATTACCATACCTTTACATAATCTTTCATGAGCTGGAGTGCTAATAACTCAAACACTAATAGTTTCTGCGAAGATATACAGTATGTTATTCCCTTCATTAAAGCTGAACTCCAGGACTCTAGAAGTTTATTATTTTCATATCCTCTCCCCAGCAGCTATAAAAAAACATTCACAAAGTTTAAATCAATATATCTTACTTTTTTTTGTAATCCTTGATTTTTGGGACCCTGTGATGTCATCTTGCTAGAAAAAAAAATCTCTGCTTCCACTCTGAGAGGAGGACTTTCTGCACTCAATATATACACAAATCCCAAATTACATAGCATAAATATGACTGCCAATAAGATAAAACATGAATGATAATAGATCATAAAATAGTGAATAAGTGATAAATCAGTCTTTGTGAAAAAGTCCCACAATAGTCCTGGTTCAAGGATCCTTCCTTAGACACTTCACTTCAATGTGTGCCTCGTGGTCATATAATTCAGTGATACAAAACCACCACCTCCACCGCCAGATGAATTGCCCACTCACCTTAAGAAAAGACCCCACGGGTCTATTCACGCCTTTGGTAAAATCATCTTTAATAACCCTGAAAAGGAAACACCACTGTGTCTTTATGGTCCTCTGTATCTCCTCCTGTGCGCTAACAAAGCTGTTTCTCTGAAGTGGCTCAGAGCAAAACAAAAACTTTAATCGAGCAAACATGCGTCAATATATGTGTTCTTCTTTTCCTTGAAAAAGTGACGTGATCAGTGACGCAACGCGTCGGGACGAACCAGTGACGTTCCTTCCGGTGTCTCGGGAACCCAGAAGAGGTGAGGAGACAAGCCTTTCATTGTAAGATCGTTCAGAGCGTTGTACAAGATGATAACTGACATAATGTGAGTGGGCAAATTTATGTTTAATAAAACACATATATTTAACCACTTCCCGACTGCCGTATGCAAAATGACGGCCGGGAAGTGGCTTAGTTATCCAGACTGGACGTCATATGACGTCCTCAGGATAACAAGCCGCCGCGCACCCGGGGGACGCGCATTGCGGCGATCGGTGGTGTGGGAGGTCAGTCTGACCCCCCGCAATACCGATCTCGGTAAAGCGCTTCGATCCGAAGCACTTTACCATGTGACCAGCCATGACCAATCACGGCTGGTCACAGTGTAATACAGGAAAGCCGTTTATCGGCTTTCCTGTACTCAGGTCTGCAGACCTGATGAGGGGAGAGCTGATCGGCTGCATCCCTGACAGGGAGGGTTTGTGCTGATGATTTATCAGCACAGCCCTCCCTCGGATCACCACCCTAGACCACCAGGGAGCCTGCCCAGGGAACACCAGAGATGCGCCCACCCAGGACCACCAGGGAGCCGATCTGGACCACCAGGGAGACCCCCCTAGACCACCAGGTAAGTGACATACTGCCCAATGTGGATGGCACTACCCGTCATACAGTGAATGGACCACCAGATCCCCCCAGAGGGACCACCAGGTCTAGCCGAGGGACCACCAGGACCCACCCGCGTAGAGACCACAAGGGACCCGTCCGAGGGACCACCAGATCCCACCACTAGGCTCCCTCCCGACACGACTATTTAGTAGTCGTGTTTGGGAGGGACAGTCCCTACGTCGGCTAGTCGAGAGGGGAGTAGTCCAGACGTCTGGACTCATGTCCTTTCGGCTATTTGCCGAAAGGACATAATGTGACACTGGTCGGCACTAACCAGTACCGACCAGTGTACCATTTCACGAAGCCTAGCTTCGCGAAATG
>BLSH010511469.1:328892-344902 GCA_018402905.1 Glandirana rugosa | reverse complement strand
CGTAGGTGCCTCATCCCACTTTCATCGGAAAATATCTACGATTATAGGGTTTCACGTCACATAAACTACAAAATATGTGACTGAAAGAAAAGGAGACGGTCGAAGACGACCGTAGTGAAAGGTAGAGGTCCGACGATCTTTCCAGGGTCCACTTCACGTAAACCATAGTGAGACGGACCTTGTCGTCGGTCACCTTCGTAGTTGAATACGTCGAGGACGAAGGAAACACTGGTGGACGAAGGAGGCGATGGTCGTGGTCGAGCTATGTGACTACGAGACCCTACCGCCCAACCGTTCGGGTCTAGTGTTAGTTGTCCAACGGTTGGGGTCGGTACCCGAATGCTGGCAGAGGAAAAGAAAGTCAGTGTATAAAACATCAAATACACTGCACTTTGGGATATTAGCATCTATAAAAGGCTACTTTCACCCTACTCCGTGGATGCAGCACAGTGTACCTTCAGCTTTCCTGTGGGTTAGCTGCAATGAGCCATAGACTATTACATCCTGTGGGTTTGGTGCGCTTTCTGAAAGGGGACCAAAACTCCTAAACTCTGCGGGTGCCGTATAGTGCACCTGGGGCTTTCCTATGGGTTAGCTGCACTGAACCAAAGACTTCTATTACATTCTGCAGGTTTGGTGCACTTTCCAAAAGCGCATCAAAATGGTTTCAGGCCCAGGGAGTGTATCTGGCAATGCCTAAATGTAAATGATTTGATGTTCTGCTAGATGAAACATCAGGAGCTAGGCCTCCTGGGCCCCATGTATATATGCAAGGACAAATACAACTTCTAATCTAAGTGATGCATGTATAAGGATCTGACTCTAATACAGTTGTGCTCATAAGTTTACATACCCTGGCAGAATTTATGATTTCTTGGCCATTTTTCAGAGAATATGAATGATTACACAAAATCTTTTCTTTCACTCATGGATACTGTGTAGGTGAAGCCATTTATTATCAATCATCTATGTTTACTCTTTTTAAATCATAATGACAACAGAAACTACCCAAATGACCGTGATCAAAAGTTTACATACTCCAGTTCTTAATACCGTGTATTGCCCCCTTTAACATCAATGACAGCTTGTCAGTCAAGAAATCATAAATTCTCCCAGGGTATGTAAACTTATGCGCACAACTGTATCATGCATATAAAATGTGCATGTAAGGTATCCAAAGTAAGGCCCCCCCGGCCACCTCACATATGCCACTCGATCTCAAATCAGTGGACGAAGATCACTCCCTGAAGATCACTCCGCCAGGGAAGGCAATGGGCAGCTGCAGTGGCATACAGCCGGTACTTGAGCAGCCAAAATATGGGCGGGCACAGAGTGCACATGCGCCCGACATTGAAGAAAAAGTCCCTCCACTGCTCTGTCACATCACATCATCAGAGGGGCCCAGGAAATACACACCCAAAGCTACTAGGAGTGGTCGAGAGGGGGTATAATTGAGAAAGCCCTTTTTTTTTAAATTCTGCACACAACTGTCTGTGAAGCTGCCCGGGCCCCCCTTGCTGAGCTGATGAGGCTGGGCCTGGTACAACAGGGCCGGTTGCACTGGCCTATCAGCAGCCCTGGACCTAGGTATAACCTGCTCTCTGGTTACCAATGCATTATACTATACATCATTCCAGTGGAGATACTGATTGGAGTTCCGGGTGAAAGAAATCTAAGGTTCAGCACAATAACTTGTTTGTATACTAGATAGTGGTAACCTATAATAAAAACAGCTTTCACCCATAGACCTGGACATAACCAAATGTTTAGTTGGAATGGAAGCAAGTATAGGTCACCTGAATACTACTTATTTAATCATACATATTGAACAAGGATTACCCCAATACGTAGTTATATAGTTCATTAGTCAGGATGAAAAAAAGAGCAACCTGTTTACCCAGTAGAAAAAAAAAAAGCTAGAGTTATTACCTGATAACACCTTTTCCAGGAATCCTCCAGGAGGGTCACATGAGAGATAGGCTTTGCCTCCTGCAGGAAACACAGGCATATACAAATTTAAAAGGCCTCCCCTAGGCTGGTCTGCAAGTTATTATAAAGATTCCTGTAGACCAGTACAACGTTCTCGATATATGTTTTTTAATATCTTACATTAGGGTGGGGGTCCACTGTCCTGGAGGATTCCTGGAAAAGGAGTTATCCGGTAATAACTCTAGCTTTCCCAACTCATCCTCCAGGATAGTCACGAGACCACGAAGATTCATACCTAGGGTGGGACTACCGCTTGCAAGACCTTTCTCCCAAAGGACAGATCTTGGGCGGAGACCAGATCGATTCTATAGGGTCTCACAAATGTGGAATCCCTAGACCAGCTGGCCACTTGGCAGATTTGATCAATGGAGGCCCCAGCTCTCTCTGCCCAGGATGTGGTGACTGCGCTCTTAGGTTTGGAGGAACCATTTGGCTTTGTGAAGCATAAGCTTCTTTGATAGCTAATTTGATCCATCTGCTTATCAAACTCTTGGATGCCTGGTTTCCTTTGTGAGCCCCCCCAAATGTGATAAATAGGTTTGGCTTTTTTCTAAATGGTTTCTGTGTTCTATAAGACACATCTTCTTTTGCCCAATGTTGCGAAAACTTATTCTCATTGGTTAGCTGGGTTTTGACAGAAGGAGAGTAATATCACTTTCTGTGTCCGATGGAATGTTTACGCGACTTTTGGTAGGAAAAGTGGATCTGTTCTCAGGATAAACTTGTCTGCAAAGATTGTAAAAAACTGTTCCTTGATGGAAAGAGCTTGTAATTCACTAATGCGCCTAGCTGATGTGATTGCCACCAAGAATGCCGCTTTCAAAGTTAGAAATTTTGGAGAAATGTTCGGGAGTGGCTCGAATGGCTCTTGGGTTAGTGCTTTTAGTACTAAGGAGAGGTCCCAACGTGCTACTTTAATACCTTCAGCGGGTCGAATCGTGGTGATGGCCTTAAAAAAAAAGTTTAACTAGCGGGTTATCCCCTAGTGGGGTATCTAGAAAGAAAGACAGCGCCCCTTAGAGCGCTTTAAGTGTGCTTACTGCTAGGCCGGTCTCTGCTCCTCCCAAGAGAAAATCTAGCACTGTCCCTATGTCTTGTAGGTCTTTGTTTCTAGATGACATCTTTGAAGTGTACTTCCTCCACATTTTCCTGTAAATTTTTCTTGTTACTGGCTTCCTGCTTTGAAGCAGTGTTTCTACCAGAGAGATGCTCAGCTGTAGGTTAATTGCCAGTGCTCAGCTTCAACAGTTACTCACCTGTTGATCATATCCTGCTCGTCAAAGCAGCACTGCTGGCTATTTAAACTGCCTGGATCAGATCTATGCCTTCTCCTTGGTCAACATATCAGGATTCTCTCTGCTGTGTTTTCCTGTTAAAGACTTTGCCTGGCCGACGTCCCTTCTGGTTCCTGTTCCTGCTTGCTGCTTGTGACTATGCTGATCTCTGGATTAAAGCCTTGCTTGGATGACTTCTCTTCTGGTACCTGGCCCTGGCTTCAGCTTCTGGCTCAGTGATCTCTGGATTCTTGTTTTACTAGCTTGTTCTGACTATCCGTTCTGGTTACCAAACCCTGACTATGTTTTGACCATGTTTACTCTATTTATACTATTTTATCATTTTATTAAAAAGTGTGATTTTTACTGCACTTCTGTCTTTGTCGGATTCATGGTTCCTGACAGTAGGCGAAGGCCATGAATTCAGAAGATGCAGGCAATTCACTTGCTGGTAATATTTTTTCCAGATTGGGTGAGCAAGATCACCGGATGGATCAGTTTGACGCTCCTGCACACTCCACTACTGCTGCCAGTAGCCTCATGTCCATTAAGCAGGGTATGAGAACTGCTGCTGATTACGCCATTGAAATTCATACTCTGGCAGAAGAGGTTGTTTGAAACAATGAGGCTCTCATGGCTGCTTTTTCTCATGGTCTCTCGGATAACATCAAAGATGAGATAGCAGCTCGAGACATACCCACTGAGCTGGAGAGGTTGATCATGTTTGCCATTCTCATTGACTCCAGACTCTGAGAGACCTTCCTTTAAGGAACGCTTGTGGAAGCCTCCTGTACATTTGGCTCCAAGCTTTGTAGTCCCACCCGTGCCTCCCTCACCTCCCATACCTCCTGGTACCGAGCCTGTCAGTGAAGTAGAGCCCATGCAATTGGGCTTCACACATCTCAGTAGAGGAGAGAGCCTTTAAGAGGAGGAAGAGATTGTGCCTTTATTGTGGCCAGGCAGGTCACTTCTTGAAGTTTTGTCCTACCCATCCGGGAAAAGAATTGCACCTGAGGTCCTGTAGGGGATAGACCTTAGGTGGCGTTGTTACATCAACCAGTTATCCTGAAGGATAAGCCCCTGGTTCCAGTTACCCTTTCTTGCTCTGACTCGTCCATCAAGATACAGGCTCTAATAGACTCTGGGGCTGCAGGCATGTTCATAGATGGTGCCTTTGCGTCTAAGCACTGGATTCTGCTGCAGCTTCGGGCCACTCCACTTGTCATTGAGGCTATTGATGGGAGACCTCTACAGCCTGCCCATGTTACCCATGAGGCTGCTCCGCTGACCATGGCCGTAGGGGCTCTTCACCATGAGATAATCCAATTCCAAGTCATTTCCTCACCTCATTTCCAGGTGGTTACTGGTTATCCTTGGTTACAGAGGCACAACCCCTGTTTTGATTGGCTTTGTGGTGAGGTTCTTTCCTGGTCGCTACAATGCAAGACATGTTTTCAGAGAGTGGCTAAGGTTTTGTGCACCTCTTCACTCTCCTTCCTGCCAGAGGAGTACTGCGAATTTAGCGATGTCTTTGATAAAGGTCAAGCCAGTAGTTTGCCTCCACACCAGTCGTATGAGTGCGGAACTGACCTTAAACCTGGTGCCATAGCCCCTCGTGGCTGGGTTTACCCTTTGTCTGTCTCGGAGGATAAAGCCATGGAGGTGTATGTTGCCGACGCACTTTCGCGAGGGTTCATCCGCAAATCCTCGTCTCCTGATGGTGCTGGCTTCTTCTTTGAAGAAAAAAAAAAGGGTGGCGAACTGAGACCTTGTATTGATTATAGGTGTCTCAATCAATTCACGATTAAAAATGCTTATCCGATTACATTGATTATGGAGTTATTTGACCGCTTCAAGGAAGCAACGGTTTTCACGAAGCTTGATACGAGAGAAGCATACAATCTCATGAGGATCAAGGAGTGCGATGAGTGGAAGACTGCCTTTAATACCAGGATAGGCCATTACAAATACCTACCTCATAATGCGGTTTGGTCTTTGCAACGCTCTGGCAGTTTTTCAGGAATTCATCAACAATGTCCTTCGAGATTTGTTGCAGTAATATGTAGTGGTTTACCTTGACGATATCCTCATATATTCCAAGTCCCTAGAGAGCCACCACACAGATGTCTGTCATGTGCTTCAGAGGCTGAGAGATAATAACCTGTATTGTAAATTGGAGAAGTGCGAGTTCCATCGTGAACAGGTTAAATTCCTGAGTGATTTCATTTCTACTGCTTGTTTTTTGATGGACCTAGAGAAACTACTGGCAGTTCTACAGTGGCCAGGACCCGTGGGTTTACGTCCTCTACATTTTCTTGGCTTTGCCAATTATCAAAAGTTTATTCGTAACTTCTCGTCTCTGGTCAAATCCCTAACTGATATGATCAGAAAGGACAGTAACCCACACAATTTGTCTCCAGAGTCCATTAAGACCTTTGAAAGTCTCAAGGCTGCCTTTGTTTCTACTCCTGTGTTGGCACAACCTGATCCTCCGTAACCCTTCATCCTTGAGGTTGATGCATCTGAGACTGTAGTTGGTGCCCTTCTGTCTCAACTTCCCACCTGCAAGAGCGCTATGCATCCTTGTGGCTACTTTTCCAAGAAGTTGTCTCCTGCGGAATGCAATTACGAGATTAGGGACAGAGAATTGTTAGGGATCATTTTAGCCCTTAAAGAATGGAGGCATCTCCTCGAGGGTACCACTGTGCCATTCTCATTTTGACTGACCACAAGAATCCCACATTCTTGTCTGAATTCATGTCTGAAGGTAAACACCTCTCCCCCAGAAGGTGGGCTCTGTGCTTGTCAAGCTTCAATTACATAGTCTCATTCTTACCCGGTTCTAAGAATGTAAGGGCTGATGCGTTGTTGTGACAGTTTTCCGCTTCCAAGATGGAGTCGGTTGCTGTTCGTGCGATACCTCCTGATGGTATTTCTGGCTATGGTTCGTACCAGTCTCGCTTCACCTTTGGGTGACAAGATCCTTGCCGCTCAGATTCGTTCTCCTCCCAAGTAACCTTGTGACTGCTGCTTTGTCCCTGAGAGTCTCCGTACTGCTGTGCTCATGACTTACCATTCTCCCAAGGCTGCTGGCCATCCAGGGAAAAATCAACTCATTTGGGCTATTTCCCAACAATTCTGGTGGCCTAGTCTCTGCGCTGTTGTAGCCACCTTTTCCGTGTGTGCTCAGAACAAGACACCAGTGGGCCTTCTACAACCCATACCCAATGGAGAGAGGCCTTGGACCCACCTGTCTATGGATTTTATTGCAGAGTTACCCAACTCTCAGGGCAACACAGTTATCCTTATGGTGGTTGACCGGTTCTCGAAAATGTCACGTTGTATTCCACTTAAGAAGTTGCCCACGTCCAAGGAACTGGCATCCATTTTTGCTTGGGAGATCTTTCGCTTACATGGGTTAGCCATGGTTATTGTCTCGGACAGGGGTAGCCAGTTTGTGTCCAGGTTTTGGCGAGCCTTTTGTGCACAGTTGGAAAATCAGCTTTCTTCTCTTCTGCATATCACCCGCAGTCTAATGGGGCCGCAGAATGAGCCAACTAGTCCTTGGAACAGTTTTTACTTTGCTATATTTCTGACCACCATAACAACTGGCCTGACCTGTTACCTTGGGTGGAGTTTGCTCACAATAGTGCCGTCAATACCACTTCCCGATTGTCTCAGTTTATGGCGAATTATGGTTCCCAATCATCCATGTTGCCTGACTCATTTTGTTCCTCAGAGAATTCCTGCCTTGGAGGAGCATCTCCGCGGTCTTCGTTCCACTTGGGTACAGGTCAAAGAGTCCTTGCGACGTGCCAATAATAGGTGCGGACGCCTACCTGCACCTTCCTACCAAGTTGGGGAGATGATCTGGCTGTCATCTTGCAACTGCCGACTCAGTGTTCCCTCATTGAAGCTGGCACAAGCTTGTTTATTGGGCCTTTCCGTATTCTCTTTTTGATCAACACAGTGGCTTACACTTTAGATCTGCCTTCTAATATGCATATTTCCAATGTATTCCATGTCTCCTTACTAAAACCTTTGGTATGCAACCTCTTCACCACCTCTGTACCACGTCCTCAGACTAGTCAGGTTGAGAACCAAGAGGAGTATGAAATACAATCTATCGACTCCCGTAGGTTCCGTGGGCACATACAGTACCTGGTTCATTTGGGAAGGGTGCGGTCCGGAGGAGTGCTCTTGGGTCTCATCCTCGGATGTACATGCTCCTGTCCTCCGTAGTTTCCATAGACGGTTTCCCCTCAAACCCGGGGGCCCTCCAAGGGGGGGGGTTGCTGAGGAGTGGGTACCGTCAGGGCTGGGATCAGCCCTCCCTTCTCTGAGAAGGCTGCTCAGCTGTCGGTTAATTGCCAGTGCTCAACTTCCACAGTTACTCACCTGTTGATCATATCCTGCTCATCAAGCCAGCTCTGGCTATTTAAACTGCCTGGATCAGATCTTCTATGCATTCGCCTTGGTCAACATATTCGGATTCGCTCTGCTGTGTTTTCCTGTTAAAAAGACTTTGCCTGGCCGATGTCCCTTCTGGTTCCTGTTCCTGCTTGTGACTATGCTGATCTCTGGATTATAGACTTTTGCTTGGACGACTTCCCTTCTGGTACCTGACCCTGGCTTTAGCTTCTGGCTCACTGATCTCTGGATTCTTGTTTTACTGGCTTGTTCTGACTACCCGCTCTGGTTACCAAACCCTGGCAATTTTTTTACCTAGTTTACTCTATTTATACTATTTTACCATCTTTATTAAAAAGTGTGATTTTTACTGCACTTCTGTCTTTGTCTGATTCATGGTTCCTGACAAGAGGCCTTTATTTAGTAGTATGTTCTGTTCACAATCCAGGCTGACAACCTCAGGTTTTGAGGTTGTGGGTGATGTGCTCCTGACGGTACCAGGAAGTCGTCCCTCTTCGGTAAGATCCATGGGTCCTCTCCTGCCATCTTTTTTAGGGCTGGGTACCAGGATCTTTTTGGCCAGAATGGTGCCAGTAGTATTACTCTTGCCCTCTCCACCTGAATTTTCCTGATTACTCTGGGGAGGATTTGTACTGGAGGGAAGGCGTACCCCAGGTTGAACTTTCATGGGAATCCCAGGGAGTCTACCCCTAGTGCGCCTGCTTCCCTTTTCAGAGAAAATACATCTTTCACTTTGTTCTTTGCAGTGGCAAAAAGGTCGACCTCCGATAGACCCCATTTTATCATGAAACTGCAAATATCTTCCGGTTTAGTTCCCACTCTGCTGGGTCCAGCTGAGATTGACTTAGAAAATCTGCTAGGATGTTGCATGAGCTTTTTATATGTACCGCCGTCAGAGATAGCAAGTGGTTTTCTGCCCATGAGAGGAGTTGGTGTGTTGTCCTCATGAGGGGGTTTTGACCTGGTTCCCCCCTGGTGGTTGATGTATGTCACTGTGGTGATGTTGTCCAAGAGGATCAAGACATGTTTCTCCATGAGGATCAAGACATATTTCTCCATCACCGATTCTTGGAAAGCAAGCAGCGAACTGCTGTCAGTTCCCTGAGATTGGATGAGGCTTTCAACATTGCTGGTTCCCAGGACCCCTGTATGGCGTGTCGTTCTATATCAGCCCCCCAGCCATATGCCCTTGCATCCGTCGTAATCCAGATTTGGTGTGGTGGGTGCCATAGTCTGACTGTCGCGAGATTGATCCTTTCCTGCCACCAGGTTAGCGATTTCCTTACTGCTTTGGGGATGTGAATCACTTCTTGTAGTGAATCTAATTTTCCGTCCCAATTATCCAGAAGATGGTGCTGTAAGGCTCTCATGTGAAGCTGCCCCCAGTGAACTGCTGGGATGGAAGCAGGCATGAGCCCCAAAAGGGACACGATGACTCTTCTTTTACCTTGTCCTGAAGCAATTATTTCTGGCATCAAGTCGGTTAATTTGTCTATTTTCTTCTCCGGAAGGATGATTTTTTGTGTCTTCGTGTCTATTATATAGCCAAGGAAAGTAATGGCTTGAGAATCCTGACCAATTTTTCTAAATTGATCTTCCATCCTAGACTGGTGAGGAAATCTTTGGTCGTCTGCAGGGCTGTGGTGACTCCTTCCTGAGTCTGCCCGTGGATTAGAAAATTGTTCAGATATGGTCTTATGTGGACCCCCCCTCAATCTGAGTTCTTGCATCACTTCTGACATGATCTTTGTGAATATCTGTGGTGCTGACGAGATTCCGAATGGAAGGGCTGGTATTGGAAGTGTCGGGTTCTTTCCACCTCTTGGGTAGCAAACCTCAGGAACTTTTGATGATTGGCATGGATTGGCACATGAATATATGCATCCTTTAAGTCGAGCGTTACCAACAACGCCGCTTCCGGGAGAAGAGATTTTACTGTCAAAATCTACTCCATTTTGAATTTTCTGTAAAGAATGGCCCTGTTGAGTCTCTTTAGGATTAGAATCAGGCGATGTTTGCCCGTGGGTTTTGTTCTCAGAACATGTGGGAGTAAAAACCCATTGTCTGGTGTTCCGGATAGACTTCTGTGATTACTACTTCTTCCAATAAGTCAGCAATTGCTTGTTTCACAGCTGCGTTTTGTTGTGACGTAGTTGGCATTTTTTTGGCTCAGAATTCGGATGGGGGTCTTGACATGAATTTTATCCTGTATCCTTCAGCTATTATCTGGAGGATAAATTGATTTGAGCAGAAGGCTTGCCATTGTGGAAGGAATTGCCGTAATCTTGCTCCCACCTTGCTATCGGCATCATTGCGACCTGCTGGTGGACAGGAAATTTGGGAAGGTCGTATTGGACTTCCCCTTGTTTTCATTGTAAACCCTTCTGCGTTGGGATTGTGGTTTTTCATTCTTCGTCTGTATTTCTCTTCTGGGGCGACGAAAAAATGTATTTTCCTTTGGCTTCGTTTTTTTAAACGGGAACCCTTTTGTTTTGCCAGCTGACCTTTCTAGGGTTTCTTTAGTTCTGGACCGAACAATAGACTTCCGTTAAAAGGGATGTTACATAATTTGCTTTTGGAGGTGTAGTCTCCCTCCCAGGTTTTGAGTCATAAGGCCCTTCTGGCTGAGTGCACCAGGCCTGTGGTGCATGCTGAAATTCTTACTGCTTCAGCAGAAGCATTGTCCATGTATGATGCTCCTTTCTCAATAAGAACAAGAGCGTCCAGTGCTTCCTCTGTCCCTGGGATTTTCTCTAGGTGTTCTCTGAGTTGATTGATCCAAAACCCCCTGCTTGCAACGCAGGTGTTAGCCAGATTAGGTTGAAGGCCTGCTGCCCCTGCTTCATAGGATCTCCTAAGGGAAACTTCTATTTTCTTGTCCATTGGGTCTTTTAATTGAGCCATATCCTCAAACGATAGATCACATCTTTTTGATACCTTAGCTAGGGATGTGTCTATCTTCGGTCATTTAGTGATGACGCTTTGCTCTTCAAGTGGGAATCTTCTTTTTAGCGCTTTAGGAAAAAGCAACTTGTTTTCCGGGCTCTTCCACTCTTTCTCTCTGATCCCCTTGATAGATTGGTGAACTGGGAATGATCTCCGTTTGGTCTCTTGAAGTCCCTGTACAGCCTATCCCGGACAGAAACTGTCGGCTGGATCTCTTGGATCTCCTCGGTTATGTAGATTGCTCTTAGGAGTTCCTCAGTTTCCTCCACCGGAAAGAGGTGTTTGGAAAATTTCTGAGGCTCCGTACTATCCTCATCTTTTGAGTCAGATGTGTCTTTGTACATAACCTCTCCTTCCTCCTCTGAACCTGAAGAGCTTGAGAGTGGTTGGGGAATAGGCTTTCTCTATCTATCTTTCCCTTTTTTGGCCCCATGCAATGAGGTGGGTGGTTGATCTTCCCCCTTTATCTCCTCAATAGTTGTTTTTAATGATTTCAAAGTGGATGCAATTTATTTTTTGATATCCAAAAAATCTTTCGCCAGGGGTTCGTCTCTTCGTTTACGATCTTCTTAATACATTTATGACAGAGTAACTGGTCACTGTCTGAAGGCATTTTTACTCTGCATGTCCTGCAGTACTTTTTCTTTTTTGCTCTGTTGTCCCCGTCTGTAGGTTCCTGTGTTTTGGCCTGCATAGGGAGCATACAGAGAAAGAGGAGGGATAACGAGACACCCCCATTACAGGGGAAAACAGGAGCGAGGGAGGAAAAAAAGGAGGGGGAGAGAGAGAGAAGAAAGGAGATCACCCGGGGTCTGTACTGTCCCAGGGAACCCCCTCTTTCCTGCCTGGAGTGGGTACAAAACACTTCAGGGAGCTAGTGCCCTCCCCCTGGGGGGGGGGGATAGCCCTGCTTCCTCCCCTCCTCCTTACTGAGAGAGAGTTGGGGCCCTATTATGCAGCCTCCGGTATAGTGCATTGGTCCTCCACCACTTGGACCACCTGGAGGGGAAGGAGCATGCCTGTCTGCTGCTGTTAGAGGTTGCCATCCTGCTCGTCTGGTGTTTTAAGGCCGCATACGCTATGCTGGGGGCCGCCCGGCGTCTCTCGCACGTTTGCCCTCATTCAGTATGGCTGCTTGCCCACTTCATGTGGCAGCGCCAAGATGGCCGCTGTCATGTAAGACTTGTTTGTCCCCCTCTGGCACCATCACCCCCCTGACTTTAGTCCAAAGGCAGGGGTGGGCGAAAAGGATTTAGCAGAAACCCCCTGCTGGGCCGGATATTCACCTCCTCTTGCTGGATAGGTTTAGGGGGTTCCTGAGCCGGAGTTTCTTCTCAGTGACTCCTAGTTGTGTCCCCTTCCCTCCCTGCATGGACCTGTGACTGGCTGCCCTGCCAGCTATCGCACAGGGGGAAAGAAGGGGAGAACCAGGGACACCTGCCCCATAAAAATAAATTTCTGTCAAAAAACAACAAACTGGGAGTTTGTCAGACCCCCTTCAGTGCCGGTGTTTGCAGGAAGCAGGAAACACAAGAACTGACAGGCCAGCTTAGGGGGGGCCTTTTAAACTTGTACGTGCTTGTGTTTCCTGAAGGAGGCAGAGCCCATCTCTCATGTGACCGTCCTAGAGGATCACTTCGGAAATTTACTGAAGTAACCCTGAGTATCTTTATATAGTCCTCAGAGACAGCTCTTCAGGTTTTATGTGCAGATCTAGTAATGAATTACTGCTGGTTCACACCAGATGCAGTCCAGTGTAACAAAAAAGTGCATGCATCCAGAACACAGAAATTGTGGTGTGAACCGATCCTTAAGGGGGGCTTCACACTGCCCTGATGTGGTCCTGCTGTGCTTTGGACAAATTGCTGCTAACCTACTTTGCTACAGACTTATGATATCCCACAGTTTCGGTGTGGTTTCATAAAGCGCATCAAAGATGCAGCATGCAGGAGTTTTGGTGCACGTTCTGAAACCGCACCAAAACCGCAGGACCTCATAGAAGTCTATGGGTAAGAATAGGTAACCTGCACGAAAAATGCAGATTAGCTGCGCTTTAGCTCAGACCCCATACGCACTATTAGATTTTCTGCAGATTTTTGTCTTCAAATTTACCAAAACCAAATAATATGAGGTCAAACCTTAAGAGTTTAAATTTGTATGCAATCAGGCAGGCCCTTATACTACATGGTTTTGGTAAATCTGAAGGAAAAAATCTGCAGAAAATCTAATAGTGTGTATGAGGTCTTATGCCTCGTACACACATTCAGATTATCGTACGACTTATCATACGCATTTAGTTGTATAATACTTATATCGAATGCAACAGTGCATTTAAGCACTGTACTAAAAGTATGGGTTTTTTTTTTGTACGATTCTTGAAAAGCTTCCTGTTTGTGTAGCTACATATCTGAAACGATCCGGTTTGTGTAGCTACGTTCATGATCATGCGTAGGGTTTGTCCATCGATTTTTAGCGGATACATACTGTACTGATTAAACGATTATCGTTCGCTGGGCTGTCGTCCAAGCAAAGTTTTCGTGTTAGTCCCTTCAGATATTGTTGGACGGACTGTCGTGATCGGCTGTGGAAAGCTCTGTACTAATGATCAGACTATCGTACGATTATTCCAAAAGCGATTTTTATCATTCGATAATCTGAACGTGTGTACGAGGCATTAAGATTCTGAAACCCTGAGCCTGGAAGTATAACCAGAGCAATCAGAAGACCAACACCTGAAGGCATTAACAAGCAATCATTAAACACAGGTTTGTCCATGCAGTGCCTGCATAGGGGTTTAGTCCAGGAACCTGTCAATTGAATGTTGCAGGATATACAATTTATGTTAGTACAGCCTAATGGTGGGTTATTGCCCAAACTTAAGCATAGAAAACTAATTAAACCCCAGCAGACCCTCCTAGATTGACAACTCGCCTTGCTGAAAAAAAAAAAAAAGAGCGTGTAATCAACGGTCAAAATGGAGTAAGCAGGCCCCGTACGACTGCACAAATGTAGGAAAGGGTTAACAGGTTGCAGGTTCTGTTTAACCCTCACCTGCTGGCACTTTGCTCTGCAGCTTTGGCCTACAACAGGAATACAAAGCACATTCACCCTGCGCTTGTAAGAGGCACACAAACACGCATAGCAGCCAAAACCCAAAGAGAGGATCTCCTCCCATGGCTACCCCATACTGTGCCTCCCCACTGCATGGGTCTAGCAGGAAGGAGAGCTGTAAGAAATAAACTCCAACCAACCTACTTTGGAGCCATCTGCCAATATTGTGGCAGGTGTCATGGCAGTATCAGACTGCGTGATGTAGCAGGATAAAGTCTGCTGTAAAACTCCTGGGAAGATCCAAGTCCACCAACTGATCCATCCCCCACCCACTTATGGTCCAACTCTGGTGCCTGTGGATCCCAGCACCAGGGTATACTAACACACTCACCATATTCCTGACAGCTCAGGGGAACCTGCGGCGGAGCAGGCTGCATTTCACCTGAAGAAACACAGGGGGGCCTTTGAGCCTGACCAAATGTAAGTAAGGGAGGGCTCCACTAGAGCCTCTGTGATCACTGGGATAGTTGCTTCTCCAACAGTGGAGAAGGGACCTTGGGGAGCACCAAGAAGGTGGTGAAGAGGGAAGATCCCACAAGTAAGATACAAACAAAAGTAGCCTAGAGAAAACTCTGATATGCAACCCCTCCAAGTCCACTTTCCCTGGAATCACAGGGAAGGCCCCTCCAACTAGCACAATGGCCTAAAACATACAGTCAGGTCCATAAATATTGGGACATCGACACAATTCTTATCTTTTTGTCTCTGTGCACCACCATAATGGATTTGAAATGAAACGGACAAGATGTGCTTTAACTGCAGACTTTCAGCTTTAATGTGAGGGTATTTGAATTCAAATCAGGTGAACGGTGTAGGAATTACAACAGTTTGTATATGTGCCTCCCACTTTTTAAGGGACCAATAGTAATGGGACAGATTAACAATCATAAGTCAAACTTTCACTTTTTAATACTTGGTTGCAAATCCTTTGCAGTCAATTACAGCCTGAAGTCTGGAACGCATAGACATCACCAGACGCTGGGTTTCTTCCCTGGTGATGCTATGCCATGCCTCTACTGCAATTGTCTTCAGTTCCTGCTTGTTCTTGGGGCATTTTCCCTTCAGTTTTGTCTTCAGCAAGTGAAATGCATGCTCAATCGGATTCAGGTCAGGTGATTGGCTTGGCCATTGCATAACATTCCACTTCTTTCCCTTAAAAAAAATCTTTGGTTGCTTTCGCAGTATGCTTCGGGTCATTGTCCGTCTGCACTGCGAAGCACCGTCCAATGAGTTCTGAAGCATTTGACTAAATATGAGCAGATAATATTGCCCGAAACACTTCAGAATTCATCCTGCTGCTTTTGTCAGCAGTCACATCAATAAATACAAGAGAACCAGTTCCAATGGCAGCCATACATGCCCACGCCATGACACTACCACCACCATGCTTCACTGATGAGCTGGTATGCTTTGGATCATGAGCAGTTCCTTTCCTTCTCCATACTCTTCTCTTCCCATCACTCTGGTACAAGTTGATCTTGGTCTCATCTGTCCATAGGATGTTGTTCCAGAACTGTGAAGGCTTTTTTAGATGTTGTTTGGCAAACTCTAATCTGATCTTTCTGTTTTTGAGGCTCACCAATGGTTTACATCTTGTGATGAACCCTCTGTATTCACTCTGGTGAAGTCTTCTCTTGATTGTTGACTTTGACACACATACACCTACTTCCTGGAGAGTGTTCTTGATCTGGCCTACTGTTGTGAAGGGTGTTTTCTTCACTCGGGAAAGAATTCTTCGGTCATCCACACAGGTCTTTTGGTGTTGCTGAGCTCACCGTTGCGCTCTTTCTTTTTAAGGATGTTCCAAACAGTTGATTTGGCCACACCTAATGTTTTTGCGATCTCTCTGATGGGTTTGTTTTGTTTTTTCAGCCTAATGATGGCTTGCTTCCCTGATAGTGACAGCTCTTTGGATTGCATATTGAGAGTTGACAGCAACAGATTCCAAATGCAAATAGCACACTTGAAATGAACTCTGGACCTTTTATCTGCTCCTTGTAAATGGGATAATGAGGGAATAACACACACATGGCCATGGAACAGCTGAGCAGCCAATTGTCCCATTACTTTTGGTCCCTTAAAAAGTGGGAGGCACATATACAAACTGTTATAATTCCTACACCATTCACCTGATTTGGATGTAAATACCCTGAAATTAAAGCTGAAAGTCTGCAGTTAAAGCACATTACTACACGAAATTGACGTCTGAAAGTCGAAATTAAAGTCCCATAAATGTAGGTTTAGTCCACTTACCACATC
>BLSH010511469.1:259642-285884 GCA_018402905.1 Glandirana rugosa | reverse complement strand
GGAGTGACGTCAGGCGACTCCGGCCAGTCACAGAGCCGGAGTCCGCGGCCCCGGAAGGAAAAAGGGCAGTCATGGATGCGGCCTGCAGCAGGGACAGCGCGGGCTTCGAATGCAGGTAAGTGACACATATTTGGCTAGTATGCAATGCATACTAGCCATTATGCTTTTACTTTGCAGGGTAATAAAAAGGAAGTAAAACCCATCAGGATTTACTTCCTCTTTAAATACAATTGTAAAGCAAGTGGCACTTAGTGCTCATACAAATAATGTGAACCATGTAATGAAAACACCAAAATTATGAATAACTAACAGTAATCATAATAAAAAAGTCCAATAGCATGATATGCAAACAAAGTCCATATGTGATAAATCCCAAAACCAAACGAATTGCTTCTATATGTGGATAACTCTTAGTTATTTCACCACAGGTGCTCAATGGAAAGATGGCAACTCACCAGAGGTGTTTGACCCCTTTTTACAGGCAGGTCAAAAAATGCATTTGGAAAACCAGATTGTTTCCACTGCTGGCACCCCTCCGCTCCACTGTTCCCTCAGAACTAGGATGTGAAAATGACTCCACAGGAGACATGTGAAAAGTCTCATAATGCAGTGTATTTTTTTATTTGGTATAAAAGCAGTGAGGTAATTGATGCACTCAGATGTATAAGTGCCTATGTACCGGCACTAGGTGTATACAGCATGTGCAGATATGGCTATTTCCTCCGGCTCTAGTGTGTGCTGCAAGCCTCGCTCTAGATGGTAGTGCCAATAGGGTAATACAAACAAAGATTCAAACAGCGCAGTCCTTTCAATTACATTAGCAGCTGAACGCTAAAAGGTAATTTATCACAACCCTCCAAAAATGTCCATATTTAGAAGAAAGTGCAGCGCTTAGAATAACAGTCCTCTGGATAGAAGGCACCCAGTGCGATACAACAAGTGAGTACAATCGGACATAGGTGCTCTGGTGACACACTTCCTCCACCTTCCACACTAGGACGTCCTGGCAATTGATTTTTACATGTTTTAATACCCGGCACTTGGTCATAAGTGCCTCTTATGTGAGTATATGCTTTTTACTTGAATAAATATCGTGGTATACAGTGAGCACTAGATTTGGCTCTGTTTACTT
Source organism: Glandirana rugosa (assembly GCA_018402905.1). NCBI lineage: Eukaryota > Metazoa > Chordata > Amphibia > Anura > Ranidae > Glandirana > Glandirana rugosa. Next base: position 284,752 of record BLSH010511469.1, on the reverse strand, counting down.
TCATGCTATCGTGAGCTGGAGTGGAGGATCCCTATTGCAGTGGCTCTGAAGGGGAGGTAGTGGCATTGTCTGTTCATCTGGAGTGGTGGATCCCTATTGGAGTGGCTCAGAAGGGGAGTGAATGACATCTTCTGTTCATGGGGATCTCTTTACCTGATGATTTGGTTATTACAACATGCGCTATTGGGCTCCTGTAATAAGAGCCTGATAGGGAAGGTGAACTGCTAGTGTGGAAGGTGGAGGAAGTGTGTCACCAGAGCACCTATGTCCGATTGTTTGAACACTCACTTGTTGTATCGCACTGGGTGCCTTCTATCCAGAGGACTGTTATTCTAAGCGCTGCACTTTCTTCTAAAAATAGTGCCAATAGGGTATCTCACAGGATCCGGGAGTGACGATGCCCCCTCTCTGATGTACATTTCGCCATGCTTAGTGTCTTCTGGAAGTGACGCAACACCATTCCGATTTGCTTTTAAAGCAATGGGAAGTTTTGTGATTGGTAAGACTGCTCCAATATGGAGGAGGGAACAAATATATAAAAGGAAAAACTGCCTCTAGAAATGCTGCTTTGCAAATGCTGATCGCACTGCACAACAGTAAACAGCAATGTCTAAAACATATGTAAAAGCCTAGAAAAATTGCCCCTAGGGGAATCGTCACTTCCAGGTCCTGTGAGATACCCTAATGGCACTACCATCCAGAGCGAGGCTTGCAGCACACGCTAGAGCCAGAGGAAATAGCCATATCTGCGCATGCTGTATACACCTAGTGACGGGACACATATACGGTATCTCACAAAAGTGCGTACACCCCTCAAATTTTTGTAATTATTTTATGCCAAGAAAATGTCCAAATTGGGCTCCCCGGTGTCATGTGACTCTTTAGTGTTACAATGTCTCAGGTGTGAATGGAGAGCAGGTGTTTTAAATTTGGTGTTATCGCTCTCACACTCTCAGATGTGATAAAATATTTACAAAAATGTGAGGGATGTACTCACTTTTGTAAGATACTTTATGTGAGTGCATTAATTACCTTTACTGCTTTTATACCAAATAATAAAATATTCTGCACTATGTGACTTTTCACATCTCCTGTGGAGATTTATCATATGGACTTTATGTTTGCATATCATGTTATTGGACTTTTTTATTATGATTACTGTTATTCATAATTTTGGATAATTATGGTATTTTCATCACATAGTTCACATTATTTGTAGGAGCACTAAGCAACAACTTACTTTACAATTGTACTTAATATTTGCATTTGATGGTGGCTTCCCCTCCTTGGACACCCAGATGTGCCTGGGAACTGCTTTAACGAAGTCATCCCACTTGAATCATTGGAAAAAGCTTGATGATCACAGAACATCTAATACACTCCTCAGGTGTGTCACTGCACTTGACACTTCCTACAGCTCTCCAACTGAAAGTCTGTACCTTGGAGAGCTGAAAGAAGAGTCTGCATGAACATACCATTGCACTAATGATCTACTTATCATGGCTGCAATGCTTTGCAAGTTAATTTGCAAGAAAAGGATAGATGCACATATTTTTACTGCACATAAACAATATGTGCATGTATTGTTATATATATGATTGTATTTTTTTTTTCATAAAATATGAGCTTAACCTTTAATTTTGCAGAGAGCAAGTCTAGAAGGATATTGCCTGGAGTACTCACAGAGGTGAAAAACTGCAGAAACTGTGGCAAATCAGGCCCAAACTGAACTGAGAACATTGTACATTCATATTTTGTACGACTTTAAAAGGCCAACCTGTGTTAGAAAGATGACAATTTGGCTTGCTACTATATGTAACACCTCAGATTCCATTACAGTGGGTGTTTTTGAGAAAATCTTGTTAGACAGCAAAAAAATGATGGCAGAAACATTGTACTTTAATTTATAGATGCTGGGAAACTAAAGAACAATGCACATCATTGCCAAGTAAAACAAAGTACACCTACAATGTATCTTGGGATCTAACACAAATACTGTGAAAAAAAACATCCTCTGTTGCTACTTTTCATCTGTATCCAATATCAGAACCTGCGTAGCAGTGATTGATGTTCTCCTACCCCCTGCAACTCAATGCTCCTGTCACATTCCTGATAGATCAGCTTCAAGGAGAATGGAGCTAAAGGGGGCAGACTGCATACGGAAACTACTGTACTGTGTTATTCAGGGGAAAAAGATACAGCAAGCTTGTTTATTTGCATCTCAAAAGGTAAAATAACAATGTTGCAAACAAATAATACATTTTTTACAGAAATATAAGCTTGTCATATTTAGCAAAAAAAAAAAAAAAAAAGAAAAAAAGGTATCCATCACAAAATAGAGCATTTATTGGTGGCTGTTATATTGCACCCTTGATTACAAAAATAAATAATCTGCCAAATTTGTGTTGAACCTCCAGTCTCTTTCAGGCAAAGAAATAATTTGTACAGAACCCCAATTTACAGGCTGAGCCAGAACAACTCTGGTGGAACACAATGATCTTGTACACTCAGGATAATGTTATTTGCCAACAATATAAAAATATTAATAGTGTGGTCTGGTATTCAGCAGACAAGCTAACAGCAAGACCAGTGAAATCAAGCATTCATTTCAAGAGTAATATCAAATATTACAGTCCACTTGGGATGCCGAAGAATGAGAGATTACTTTACCCTTTTTTCCAAGAACGCGGTTCTTTCATTGTGTAAAATTATTGCAAAAGTACTATTGTATTTTTTTATTAGTTTTATGAATAACATATCATCTCCAAGTCATCACCAAGTGTAGGTTATTTTATTAGAATCTTCAGCCTAAATCTTCAGTTGTGCCCAGATATTGGCACAAGTTTCTGATGAAATAAAATGTCCATGCTTCCAAATGTTGGCTATAAAATTATTCATCCGCTGTCATGATATTCAATAAATGAATGGCACTCTACATTGCTCCAGTTGTGTTCACTGTAATGGCTAACTACATTGTCTAGATCAGCTTTCCTCAACTCAACAGTGGAGGAACCTTTAAAACAGGGCTTGACAAATTTGCTTAGAATCTAGGAGCCAGCTAAAAAAGTTAGGAGCCAGTTTTCAGAATTGCTCAAGCATAGTGCCAAACAAAAAAAGACCGAAAATTTAAAACAAACAACTTTTTTTTTTGTTATAAGATTTTGAAAATAAGTCACTGATGAGGCAGCACTGATGGGTATTAATGAGGTGGCGCTGATGAGGCAGCACTGATAGGCTGCACTGATGGCAACGGACAGGCAACACTGATGGGCTGCACTGATGAGGTGGCACTGATAGGAGGCACTAACAGGTGGCACTGATGGACACTGATAGGAAGCACTGACAGGTGGCACTGACGGACACGCATTACAGCACTGCCCACCACAGGAGGGCTCCGGTTCGCACAATGGAGCGTGTATCCCACTCCAGCAGGCCGCAAAGCTGCGGCCTCAATTATCGGCTGGCCTGACCTTGATCTGCGCAGCCACAGGAGAAATCCAGACCGCTGCTGCTTTGTAGCCCAGGTGCCAGGAAGCAATTTCCAGTCGCCATTGTGACCTGGCGCCTGGGTTTTGTCAAGCCCTGCTTTAAAATAATTTTCAGATCTCAGAGAACCACTGCTAAAATGATTACAGTATCTCACAAAAGTGAGTACACGCCTCACATTTTTGTTAATATTTTATTATATCTTTTCATGTGACAACACTGAAGAAATGACACTTTGCTACAATGTAAAGTAGTGAGTGCACAGCTTGTATAACAGTGTACATTTGCTGTCCTCTCAAAATAACTCAACACAAAGCCATTCATTTCTAAACCGTTGGCAACAAAAGTGAGTTAACACCTAAGTGAAAATGTCCAAATTGGGCCCAATTAGCCAATTTCCCTCCCCGGTGTCATGTGACTCATTAGTGTTACATGGTCTCAGGTGTGAAAGGGGTGCAGGTGTGTTAAATTTGGTTTTATTGCCCTCACTCTCTCATACTGGTCACTGGAAAATCAACATAGTTACATAGTTAGTCAAGTTGAAAAAAGACATAAGTCCATCCAGTTCAACCAAAAAAAACAAAAAACATTTTTATATATATGTATATATATATACACACATATATACACATACACAACCCAAATAATCCCATATACAATCCTTCAGCCACAGTTGATCCAGAGGAAGGCAAAAAACCCCAGCAAAGCATGGATCCAATTTGCTATAACTGGGGAAAAAATTCCTTCCTGATTCCCCGAGAGGCAATCGGATTCACCCTGGATCAACTTTACCTAAAAATGTTAGTACCCAGTTATATTATTTACATTAAGGAAAGAATCCAGACCTTTTTTAAAGCAATCTACTGTGCTGGCCAAAACCACCTCTGGAGGGAGTCTATTCCACATTTTCACAGCTCTTACTGTGAAGAAACCTTTCCATATTTGTAGATGAAATCTTTTTTCCTCTAGACGTAAAGAGTGCCCCCTTGTCCTTTGTGCTGACCTTAAAGTAAATAACTCCACACCAAGTTCACTATATGGACCACTTATATACTTGTACATGTTGATCATATCCCCCCTTAATCTCCTCTTCTCAAGTGAGAATAAAACATGGCACTTCATGGCAAAGAACTCTCTGAGGATGTGAAAACAAAGAATTATTGCTCTACATAAAGATTGCCTAGGCTATAAGAGGATTGCCAAGACCCTGAAACTGAGCTGCTGCACGGTGGCCAAGACCATACAGCGGTTTAACAGGATAGGTTTGACTCAGAACAGGCCTCGCCATGGTCGACCAAATAGGTTGAGTGCACATGCTCAGCGTCATATCCAGAGGTTGTCTTTGGGAAATCGATGTAGGAGTGCTGCCAGCATTGTTGCAGAGGTTGAAGGGTGGGGGTTCTGCCTGTCAGTGCTCAGACCATACACTGCACACTACATCTTCTAAAGATGATGGACAAGAAAGCCCACAGTTTGCTCAAGAGAAGTAGACTAAGGACATGGATTACTGGAACCATATTATGTGGTCTGATGAGACCAAGATAAACTTATTTGGTTCAGATGGTGTCAAGCGTGTGTGGCAGCAGCCAGGTGAGGAGTACAAAGACAAGTGTGTCAAGCATGGTGGTGGGAGTGTCATGGTCTGGGGCTGCATGAGTGCTGCTGGCACTGGGGAGCTACAGTTCATTGGGGGAACCATGAATATTGACATGTACTGTGACATACCGAAGCAGAGTATGATCCCCTACCTTCGGAGACTGGGACACAGGGCAGTATTCCAACATGATAAAGACCCCAAACACACCTCCAAGACAACCACTGCCTTGCTATAGAAGTTGAGGGTAATGTGATTGACTGGCCAAGCAGGTCTCCAGACCTAAACCCTATTGAGCATCTGCGGGGCATCCTCAAAGGAAGGTGGAGGAGCGCAAGGTTTCTAACATCCACCTGCTCTGTGATGTCGTCACGGAGGAGTGGAAGAGGCCCCAGTGGCAACCTGTGAAGCTCTGGTGAACGCTATGCCCGAGAGGGTTAAGGCAATGCTGGAAAATAATGGTGTTCAAACAAAATATTGACACTTTGGGCCCAATTTGGACATTTTTTTAGAGCAATAATTCTTTTTTTTCAGATCCTCAGAGTTCTTTGCCATGAGGTGCCAGGTTGAACTTCCAGTGACCAGTATGAGAGTGTGAGAGCGGTAACACCAAATTTAACACACCTGCTCCCCATTCACACCTGAGACATTGTAACACTAACGAGTCACATCACATCGGGGAGGGAAAATGGCTAATTGAGCCCAATTTGGACATTTGCACTTAGGGGTGTACTCACTTATGTTGCCAGCAGTTTAGACATTAATGGCTGTGTGTTGAGTTATTTTGAGGGGACAGCAAATTTACACTGTTAAACAAGCTGTACACTCACTACTTTACATTGTAGCAAAGTGTAATTTCTAAAGTGTTGTCACATGAAAATATATAATAAAATATTTACAAAGATGTGAGGGGTGTACTGACTTTTGTGAGATACTGTATATCTACAGCCTAGAACATTAAGGTGGAACTTCACTCTCTCAATCAATATTTACTAGTTTTAATTCTTATGCTGCTAGCATTAGTAAATACAGTCAGGTCCATAAATATTGGGACATTGACACAGTTCTAATATTTTTGGCTCTATACAGCACCACAATGGATTTGAAATGAAACAAACAAGATGTGCTTTAACTGCAGACTTTCAGCTTTAATTTGAGGGTATTTACATCCAAATCAGGTGAACGGTGTAGGAATTACAACAGTTTGTATATGTGCCTCCCACTTTTTAAGGGACTAAAAGTAATGGGACAGATTAACAATCATAAATCAAACTTTCACTTTTTAATACTTGGTTGCAAATCCTTTGCAGCCAATTACAGCCTGAAGTCTGGAACGCATATACATCACCAGATGCTGGGTTTCATCCCTGGTGATGCTCTGCCAGGCCTCTACTGCAACTGTCTTCAGTTCCTGCTTGTTCTTGGGGCATTTTCCCTTCAGTTTTGTCTTCAGCAAGAGAAATGCATGCTCAATCGGATTCAGGTCAGGTGATTTACTTGGCCATTGCATAACATTCCACTTCTTTCCCTGAAAAACTCTTTGGTTGCTTTCGCAGTATGCTTCGGGTCACTGTCCGTCTGCACTGTGAAGTGCCATCCAATGAGTTCTGAAGCATTTGGCTGAATATGAGCAGATAATATTGTCCGAAACACTTCAGAATTCATCCTGCTGCTTTTGTCAGCAGTCACATCCTCAATAAATACAAGAAAACCAGTTCCATTGGCAGCCATACATGCCCACGTCATGACACTACCACCACCATGCTTCACTGACGAGGTGGTATGCTTTGGATCATGAGAAGTTCCTTTCCTTCTCCATGCTCTTCTCTTCCCATCACTCTGGTACAAGTTGATCTTGGTCTCATCTGTCCACAGGATGTTGTTCCAGAACTGTGAAGGCTTTTTTAGATGTTGTTTGGCAAACTCTAATCTGGCCTTCCTGTTTTTGAGGCTCACCAATGGTTTACATCTTGTGGTGAACCTGCTGTATTCACTCTGGTGAAGTCTTCTCTTGATTGTTGACTTTGACACACATACCCCTACCTCCTGGAGAGAGTGTTCTTGATCTGGCCAACTGTTGTGAAGAGTGTTTTCTTCACCAGGGAAAGAATTCTTTGGTCATCCACCACAGTTGTGTTCTGTGGTCTTACGGGTCTTTTGGTGTTGCTGAGCTCACCGGTGCATTATTTCTTTTTATGGATGTTCCAAACAGTTGATTTGGCCACACCTAATGTTTTTGCTATCTCTCTGATGGGGTTGTTTTGTTCTTTCAGCCTAATGATTACTTGCTTCACTGATCGTGACAGCTTTTTGGATCTCATATTGAGAGTTGACAGCAACAGATTCCAAATGCAAATAGCACACTTGAAATGAACTCTGGACCTTTTATCTGCTCCTTGTAAATGGGATAATGAGGGAATAACACACACCTGCCCATGGAACAGCTGAGCAACCAAATGTCCCATTACTTTTGGTCCCTTAAAAAGCGGGAGGCACATATACAAACTGTTGTAATTCCTACACCGTTCACCTGATTTGGATGTAAATACCCTCAAATTAAAGATGAAAGTCTGCAGTTAAATCGTATCTTGTTTGTTTCATTTCAAATTTATTGTGGTGGTGTATAGAGCCTAAAAGAATAGAATTGTGTCGATGTCCCAATATTTATGGACCCGACTGTAGATAGGAAAGTATATCATTTACTTGTTTTAAACCTTTTTTTTTTACATCTCTTCAGTTACTTCCTGGTTTCCAGGCCAGGCAAACAATGTCATACATCCCAGGAGTCTTTAGGAGGGGCTTTCTCAGATAAGCACATCCTCCTATCTGCATGCCTGACCTGCCTTTACTTAAGATAGCCATGTCCAGAAATGCAATAGTGTAAATAATGCATGTAGATAGTGTTTGACACTCAAAGAAAATTTTTAATACCCCCGCCTGCACACACAAACACTTTATAACAAAATTATTTTCAGTAATTACCATAAAATTCAAGAATATTAATAGCTAACAGAAAAGAAACAATGCAGTGAAAGCTGCAGTGGAGAAGTACCCTATATACTCGAGTATTAGCCGTCTCGAATATAAGCCGAGGCACCTAATTTTACCACAAAAAACTGGGAAAAGTTATTGACCCGAGTATAAGCCTAGGGTGGGAAATGCAGCAGCCAGAACACAGGAATTGTAGCCAGAACACAGGGACAGGGAGCCAGAACACAGGGACAGGGAGCCAGAACACAGGGACAGGGAGCCAGAACACAGGGATTGTAGCCAGGACACAGGGATTTAAGCCAGGACACAGAGACTGTAGCCAGAACACATAAGGGATGAGTAAGGTAGATTCACATTAAACAGAGCCACGCTGCTTCTAAGAGCCCTTCTGTGCATCTGTGACTAATCACATTGGAATGCAGAGAATGCTGAGAGAGCTGCAGATCTTCACTGAGATCAGGAGGTGGGCGGGACTGAACAGCTAACACCCGCGTGTCTCGCCCACCTCCCCGACATCAAGATGAAAATCTGACACCTCTCTCAGCATTCTCTACATTCCAATGTGATTAGTCACAGTTACATGCATAGAACTTCTCTTAGAAGCAGCACGGCTCTGTTTAATGTGAATCTACTCATCACCCACAGACACTAACTCGAGTATAAGCCGAGGGGGGTCTTTTTCAGCACAAAAAAGTGCTGAAAAACTCGGCTTATACTCGAGTATATACGGTACCTCCTTGAGGTGGTGTCCAAAACAAGATATTCAAAGATGAGCAGGGAGCTTGCAGACTTGCAAGCATAGTCAGATGAAGGAAAACATCATACCAGCTCAATGGTTCTGGCAAGACGGCACCCACACAGCAAGGATTCCCTCAATGGGCACCCAACAGTAGTTCAAACTATAGAAATGCAAAGAGGAGGGCCAGCTCAAAACTGGATATGAGAGTCCAAGGCAGTTTTAATTGTTGGTAAAAAAAAGTAAAAAAAACAACCAACGTGTTTTTGGGGCAACACCACTTCCCCTTCATCAGGGCTCAACACAGGATAAAATGGATGGACTTCAGGAAGCACTGACTTCAAATGTCTATTGTAGAACCGGTATTGAATTCGCTACACAAAGTAGCAACTTGACAGTAGTTGCTGAGTAGCAATGGAGGCTCACAACAGTTACCATTACTGCCTATCATGGGCTGTTTCAGGTGCTCAATCACCATGTCCCATATTTATTTTTATTTAGTGTGGCAGCAACCTTTGTGCAGGCCAAACTTTGGCAGTCTGGCCCAAGTGTTTCAGGGTTGTGCCACCTTTCTCTGCTCCCCTATACATCTTCTCAACCCTGCCACTGGCTTGTGGGCTACCTCTGGCCTGATGTGCACTTGTCCCAAGTAGGAAACGTGTGGGTTGTCAATTTATTTTTATTTAATACAGTGGTTCTCAACTCCGGTCCTCAGGACCCACTAACAGGCCAGATTTTAAGTAATACCTTGGGGAGACGCAGACTAGAATACTGCAATCACCGAGCAGCAAATTATATCACCTGTGATGTATTTCAGTTATCCTGCAAACCTGGCCTGTTAGTGGGTCCCGAGGACAGGAGTTGAGAACCACTGATTTAATAAATGTAACACAATTTTTTCATTGTCACCTTTCTAGTTCGTGGATGCCCTCCAATTGTGGGGGAGCTGCAAGATCAAGTACATAATAATCTTTCAGCTTATGAACACTTCCCATCCTGCAACAAATTGCTACAGACCTTCATCATTCGCTTACTCCAGAGGATATGGCTTATAAAGTACTGTGCACTTTTTTTCCTGACTTTACTTTTAATTGTTAGATTTGTAGCTCAGCTGTAGTACAGAAAAGCCAGGTCACCTTAGCTGCTGGGAACTAATTGAAAATTGTAAACATCGATGTGCAGCTAATACCACTATATAACAAAAATACCACTATAACCTAACATATGTCTCTTTGCTAGTGACTCATAACCTGACTTTAATTATTTAAGATGTAGAAAAAAGTAATTTTATATACGATCATTGTTTTCCTTCTCTTAGCCATCTTTTTTGCTGAAGATGAAGTTGAATAAGTTGTACGCTTCAATCCTTTCTTTGGGTGTGGCTCTGCTACCCATTGGGGTGTCCCTGGAATCACCCTGCCGGAGATGCATAAAGGCAGCACAGATAGGCTGCTCAAAAACAAAACAATTTTCCACCCACCAGCTGTAGACTGACAGCTGCTCTTGACTCCAGCATTCTTCTCACTGAACAGTACCATGGGTGTGCACAGGATCATGGGACATGTAGTCCCAGGGTCAGGTGTCCTTTCTGCATGTTCCCCGTCCAGAAGTTCAGGGAAATGGTCACGTACCTGGTGGTAGGGTATGATTTATGCAGAGGGCAACCTCTCTTACGGCCCTGGTTCCAGAACCCCTGGTAGAGCAGACAGGTAGTTCTAGAGCGTAACATGCAGGCAACGCGGTACCGGAGGAGCAGGCAGTCGGGTGGTCGGGTGCAAGCAGGTTCGGTAATGGGCAGAAAACTGAAGTACCAAGGGGTCAGGCAGAAGGATGGTTGTAGGCAAGCCGGGGGTCAGTGCAGGCAGAGTTCAAGCAGGTATAGGTCAAGCTGGGTCACACGTAAATAGGAGGTCTTAAGAACAGATCGCTATGGAACACGGGAACGCTGTAGAACTGACAGCAGCGATTGCAGGGTGCTGTCAGCTTAAATGGCCGTTTGGGAGCCCGTGCCGGCACATGCATACGCGCACAGGCGCACATGCCCCGGCACGCCCTAGCGCACACAGGTGCGCGCAAACGCTACGTACTCCCGTGCACAGGTCTCCTGGCCCGAATTCCAGGGGCGGAGGTGGTCTCCTGACATTGCCCCCCCCCCCAAGGGGCAGCCTCCGGATGCCCAAACGGGCTCTTAGCTCTGGGTGTCTTCTCCAAAAAGATTCAACAAGTTCTTCATGGTGGATGTGGTCCTCGGGTTCCTGTGAACTTACTTCTGGCCCGCACCCCTTCCCCTTGACCAGGAACTGGGTGGACCCACCCCTTTTCCTGTAATCAAGGATGGCTTCCACTTCAAATTCTTTCTCGCCATCCACAAGAATTGGCTCTGGTGGGGCCGACTTCCGACCCGGGAAGGGGTCCTGGGTTATGGGTTTTAACAAGTTGACATGGAATACCAGGTGGACTCTCAGGAAAGGAGGAAGGTCCAGCTAGTATGCCACCCTGTTGATCTTCCTTCTCACAGGGAAGGGCCCGATGAACCTTGGGCCCAACTTCCTGGAAGGGCATGACAGCCTCAAGTTCTTGGTGGCCAACCACCCTCTTGTTGCACTCCTGCGTATGAGCCAGAGTTTCCTGTAGCAGTTTGTTATTCTTTGTCAAGAATTCTGCAGTCTTCTGTACGGCAGGTAAAATACTTTCCAGGACTAGGTTAGGTATGAACGTAGGATGATAACCCAGGTTTGCCCAGATCGGGCACCGCTTGGTGGCTGAATGTATGGTGTTATTATATGCAAATTCAGCCATAGGTAGCAGCGATACCCAATCATCTTAGGCGAAGGACGAGTAGCATCAAATATATTGTTCCAAGGTCTGGTTAGTCCTCTCTGTCTGGCCATTTGTCTGGGGGTGATAGGCAGAAGAGAAAGCCAGTTCGATCTTAATGTAGAACACAAGGCTTTCCAGACCCGGGAGGTGACCTGCACCCCACGATCCGAGACAACATTAACAGGAAGCCCGTGAAGTTGGACCACTTCTTTGATAAATGTCTCTGCGGGGGTGCTTTTCATCGGGATGAAGTGGGCCATTTTAGTAAGGCAATCCACAATTACAAAAATGGAATTAAATCCTCCAGATGGGGTAACTCAACTATAAAATCCATTGATATGTGGGACCAGGGGCATTCAGGAATGGGGAGTGGGTTCAACAGACCCCACGCTTTAGCCCGGCTGATCTTGTGTTGGGCACAGGCCGGACAGGCGCTGACGTACTTTCGACAGTCCTCGTCAGCGGAAGGCCACCAAAAGGAGCGCGACAGCAGCTCCAAAGTCTTGCAACCTCCAAAGTGTCCAGCCAATTGGTGGTCGTGGCAGAGTTCCAGGACAGTTAGACATTGCTCTGCTGGGATGTAGAGCTTGTCTTGGAACCACCACAGCCCATCCTTCATTGCTAGTCTGGGGTCAGGAGACATGGTTGATCCGGCCAGGGATCTTTTAATCCGAGACAGCAGATCTTCCTGCATTAACAAGAAGCTCCGGGATAGGAGGATGGTATCCGGTAGAGTGGAGTCTCCAGGCTTGCTGAACATTCTAGACAGAGCATCCGGCTTTACATTCTTCGACCCGGGCCTGTAAGTAATGTGCAACTGAAAGCGGGAGAAAAATAGAGCCCATCGTGCCTGGCGTGGCTTTAGCCTTTTAGCTGTGCGCAGGTACTCTAAGTTTTTATGGGTGGTGAAGACCATGACAGGATGTAGAGCTCCCTCCAGCAGATACCGCCATTTCTCCAGGGCGGACTTAATCGGCAGAAGTTCCTGGTCCCCCACATCGTAATTTTTTTCTCTGGTGCCGTAAGCTTTCAGGAGAAAAAGGCGATGGGGTGTAGTAGAACTGCTCCCACTGCAGTCTCCGAAGCATCCACCTCCAGGATGTAAGGCAGGGCTGAATCCGGATGCTTTAGAACAGGTACGGTAGTAAATAGTTCCTTGAGCTTCAGAAAGGCCATTTGGGCCTCGGGAGACCAGTGGAAGTGGGAGCCTTGTTTAGTGAGTTGGGTAATGGGTGAGATGACAGCAGAAAACCCCTTAATAAAGTTCCTGTAAAAATTGCCGAAGCCTACAAACCGTTGGACCCCTTTCCTGTCAACGGGAGCTGGCCAATCCAAGATTGCGGAGACTTCTGTGGGTCCATGGTGACTCCAGTGGCTGAAATGTCAAAGCCCAAGAAAGTGATGCTGGAGCACTCAAAGGCACACTTTTCAGCCTTAGCATAGAGTCCATGCTGATGCAGGCGTTGCAAGACGCACCCAACATGCCTGCGGTGTTCTTCCAGAGAGGCCGAAAAGATGAGGATGCCATCGAGGTAAATGATGACGAATTGGTCCAGGTAGTCAAGGAACACATCATTCACCAGGTGCTGTAATGTGGCTGGAGCATTACAGAGCCCGAAGGGCATCACTAGGTATTCATAGTGACCGAAGCATGTCCGGAAAGCGGTCTTCCATTAGTCACCCTTTCGGATGCGAATGAGGTTATAGGCTCCACGAAGATCCAGTTTGGTGAATACAGAAGCTGTTCCAAGTCTTTGAAATGGTTCAGGGACCAATGGTAAGGGATATCGGTTTTTAACCATAATCTTATTAAGGTCCCTATAATCTATGCAGGATCTGAAAGAGTGGTCCTTCTTCTCCACAAAGAATATTCCAGCCCCTGCAGGTGATGTGGAGGGCCGAATAAAACCTTTTTTAAGGTTGTCATCAAGATAAGCCTTAAGGGCTTTCAGTTCCAACTCAGAGAGCGGGTAGATGCGGCCGAAAGGTACTTCTGCCCCGGGTAGCAGTTCTATAGGGCAGTCGTAAGACCTATGAGGTGGGAGTTCATCTGCCCCTTTTTTGCTGAACACATCCAGGAACTCGTGGTAGACGAATGGAACAGTGAGACGGGTTCCCGGATGAGAGTCAGAGTTCAGACAGAGCACAGGAGGAGGAGATTCCGGAGCCGGCGGTAGGCAGTTGCGTAGGCAATAAGAGGAGGAAAACTGAACTTCTCCAACAGACCAATCAACAGTGGGGCAGTGTGCCCTGAGCCATGGCAGTCCCAGAATGACCGGGAAGAGGGGGGACGTAATGGCATCCAACAGGTGTTCCAAATGGCCGCTCATTGTCCGGGCAAGAAGAGGGACAGTTTCATGGGTGACTGCTCTAGATTTAATGGTGGACCCATCAGCTAAGTGGATAACCATCCAATGGGTCTTAGGTTTGAGGGGAATTTGATGTTGAGCTGCAAAGGCCAGATCGACAAAGCAGCTGCAGGCTCCAGAGTCCCAGATGGCTGGGACTTGGATATTCCCATCAGGAAGCTGAAGATGCAGGAGAAGAACAAGGTGGTTAGAGAAACTGGGTAAGGATAAGAGTCCTCCTGTGGTAGTGTGGGGGCCCTTCCCACACTTGACAGGACAGGACCTAACAAGATGTCCGGGGCCTTCGCAGTAGAGGCAGAGGTTATGGGTCAGGCGCCTGTGTCTCTCTTCAGGAGAGAGTGAGGGACGTAGAAGTCCAGGTTTCGGCAGGGCTTGTGGAGCTGGTCCCGGGTAGCTGGGCACTCTGGGTACCATCCGGGTAGGTCGTGCAGATCCTGCAGCTTCTTCAGCTCTACGTTCCCACAGACGTTGGTCAACCTGGATGGCCAGGTTGATCAGGGTATCCAGAGTCCAGGGAACACCCACACGGGCCAGCTCATCTTTGAGCGGCTCTGAGAGCCCCAGCCTGAACTGATGACAGAGCGCTGCATCATTCCAGGCTGTGTCTGCGCTCCAGCACCGGAACTCCACTACGTAATCTTCCACTGTACGGCGGCCTTGCTGGAGCGTGTGGAGAACAGCCTCTGCAGTGGCAGCTTGATGGGGATCCTTCGCACAGCCGGGCCATGGACTGAAAGAAGAGGACAAGGTTGGTGGTTTCGGGAGCCTTTTGTTCCAGCAGCCAGTGGGCTCAGGCTTGGGGTTCATCTAGTAGAAACCAGATGACCAATCCCACCTTGGTGGCTTCCAGAGAGAAGGTGCGGGGTTGTAGGAAGAAATATAACTTGCATGCATTGCGAAAGGCCGGAAACTTCCGGCGGTCCCCCATGAACCGCTCGGGCAAAGGTACCTCTGGTTCTATAGGCAAGGTGACAGTGGTGTGGGCAGCCGGTTGGCTGGCAATGGGTGGAGCTGGAAAGGTGATTTCCAGGACTCTATTTCCCAACCGGGTGTACTCGACTTGTAAGTCCTTCACCGTTTGGGTGAGCCCAGCTAAGTGCACACTTAGATCCTCCATCAGAGAGGGCCCCTGCGCACTCGGAATGGCTTTCCGTTGCTGTCACATACCTGGAGGTAGAGTCTGACTTATGCAGAGGGAAACCTCTCTTACGGCCCTGGTTCCAGAACCCCTGGTAGAGCAGACAGCGAGTTCTAGAGCCCAGGGGTACACGGGGGATGGATCGGACACAGATGGTGATGTCGTCCAGAGGTTCATGCAAGACTGAAGTGAGACAGGACGGGTCGGTAACATGCAGGCAAGGTGGTACAAGGCGACCAGGCAGTCGGGTGGTCGGGTGCAAGCCGGTTCGGTAATGGGCAGACAACTGAAGTACCTAGGGGTCAGGCAGAAGGATGGTCGTAGGCAAGCCGGGGGTTTGGTGCAGGCAGAGTTCAAGCAGGTATAGGTCAAGCAGGGTCACAGGTAAACAGGAAGTCTTCAGAACAGATTGCTATGGAACACGGGAACGCTGTAGAATGGACAGCACCGAATGCAGGGTGTTGTCAGCTTAAATGGCCATTTGGGAGCCCGTGCCGGCGCATATACGCGTGCGCAAATGCTACGTGCGCCCGCGCACAGGTCTCCTGGCCCGAATTCCGGGGCGGAGGTGGTCTCCTGACGGAAACGCTGCAAGAGAGAAACAGAGGAAGTCAGATCTGGGATAAGCAGGAAAGAACTTTAAAAATTAGTTCTATGAAAAATAAAGGCATAGTGCAACAACACTAATATCTGAAAGTGAACTTTAATATTTTTGATAATGGTTTAACGGTGCTTTAAGTATTCATATGTTTCCACGAATTGAGACACATATAAAGAATAAGAAACTACACAAATTCTGCAGAACATCTTGTTCTAAAATTTTTTTTTTCAATTTTGTTTTAAAGTATATTAAAAATTTACAGAGAATGCAAGAATCATATCCCATAGAGATTAATAAAAGAGTTCAATGTTCT
This sequence comes from Glandirana rugosa, assembly GCA_018402905.1. Lineage (NCBI taxonomy): Eukaryota > Metazoa > Chordata > Amphibia > Anura > Ranidae > Glandirana > Glandirana rugosa. The sequence goes on along the minus strand of BLSH010511469.1, from coordinate 268,704 downwards.
TTAGTCATCTGTTATCACAACTGACAAAAAGAATTGCAGATGCCTTTCTATTGACTGAAACAAAAGGAAAACGTTTTAACGATTTATACACTCTTTAATTTAAAGAAATGTATTGTCAGTGTTTATAATTACCAAAACATTCATCTAGAACAATGCAAGCAAGATGAGAATCTGGAAGAATTAATTTAGCTTTTTTAAAAGCATGTTTTTCACTTTCAGGTTCGGATTGCATCCACTCAAAGCTGCTGAAAAGTGCTTAGAATTACAGCTCCTCAGAGCAGTAGTTATAATGCTGAACATGCTGTCAGTGAGTGGCTTGGAACATTTTTTTAATTACTTATAATTTGTAGGTACCACCACTTCTGACCAGACTTGGTTTTGCACACCACTGTTGGGGTGCTTCCTCTCTCCTCACTGCATAGGTCAGATGACTACCATCATTTGGCCATGCAATCTATTTTCATGCATTTATCAGGCAGCACAATTCGAAATCTATCCACAGCCTCATTAACCTGGGCATCAAAAACAGCACTGAGCAGTGGTTTTACCAACCAACAAAAAAATAATATGCAACTGCTTGAGGTAACACGTGCCACAGCACATACTATACTCCATGCCACATTGGGTGGGTAGTACCACTGCCAAATGTGGCCCATTTAAGTAAATGGGGCCACGCAACAACCTCAAGCTAAACACTTGGCTCGTCGTTGCAGCAGGGTATTCACATCCTTGAAAATCCTTGTTCGGCTGCCAAAAAAAAGGAGGAGGCAGCAATATTGCTTCTATACCTTCCTCTAAAAACCTTCAGGGACACAATGCCTGCCAGAGGTATAAACATGCCATTAAGGTGAAATGATTCAAATCAGAAGAAACATTAATAGAAGCATCAGAAGTACTTACAATGTAGAAGGGGTTCCATGCAGGAAATGTCTGATAAAAGAAAGCTAGTTTTGGGTGGTATGAGATATTTCTCTCCCAGAAGTTGAATGACTTGTGGCCACTCTGACCTGTTCTCTGTAATGTGTGATAGCCAATCCATGTTTTCAAGTGATTGCTGGTCACTACCAATGATGTTCACAGTGTGTTCGTAGACACCAAAGGAAGCCAGCTCCTTGCTCATATTGCAGAGTTCAGCCAGGTTGCTGCTTCTTACACAAACCTCTGAAATCACTTTACAATTTTCCTCTTCATTCTGTGTGTAGGCACGGAGTAGCCCATTCTTTAATCCCTCTTGAATCAATACTTGTGATCCTTTCAAAATAAGGTCACATATCTGCAAGACAATAAATACATAAGAAAATAAATATGGATACACAAAGAGTAAGGAAACACTAAAAATTTTTTTTTAACTGGTGTGAATCACAGATGCAGAAATCTGCTGATTCCTGCTGCTGTTTCAGACACCTGTGAGTAGCTAGTTGCGGCCACTGCACCCTGTACATTTCAATGAACACTGCAGCTATTTGTGGCTGTCTGCCAAGCCAGCGAGTACCTGAAGTGATCACTGCTGACCGCATTTTTGCAGCGATACCTCACATGTGTGGTACAATCACTGTTTACATATGCATGTGAGACCTACGTGTGCATTTGCATTTACATGTGAGCCTGGGGGGAATGGGGGATCTATACATTTTTTTATTACTGGTTTTATTTACATGTATTCATTATTTTACACTATTTCTTTAAATCATTTTTTTTTTATTTAACTTAATTGCTATCACAAGGTGCTATGAACAACATCCCTTGAGATAACTGGACGATGACAGGTACTCTTTAGTAAGAGATCAGGGATGTATAAGACCCCTGATCCCTTCTCTGCCCTCCAAAGCATCTGATCAAACTAAGCTTGGTTTGATGAGATGCTTGCCTGGCCGTTAACAGCCAGTACACAAACAACCAAAACCAGAAGTCTGCAACCGGCCTGACCCCAGGCTTGTAAAAGTGACTGGGAATCTGTAGAGCTACTCGTATGACTTTTACATGAAAGCTCACCACCTGCTACAACTTTTGATACCAGGATCATGGTACAGTTGTATGCAAAAGTTTAGGAACCCCTGACAATTTCCATGATTGTCATTTATAAATATTTGGGTGTTTGGATCAGCAATTTCATTTTGATCTATCAAATAACTGAAGGACACAGTAATATTTCAGTAGTGAAATGAGGTTTATTGGATTAACAGAAAATGTGCAATATGCATCAAAATTAAATTAGACAGGTGCATAAATTTGGGCACCCTTGTCATTTTGTTGATTTGAATACCTGTAACTACTTACCACTGATTAATTGGAACACACAATTGGTTTGGTGAGCTCATTAAGCCTTGAACCTTTATAGTCAGGGGCATCCAATCATGAGAAAAGGTATTTAAGGTGGCCAATTGTAAGTTGTTGTTCTCTTTGCCTCTCCTCTGAAGAGTGGCAACATGGGGGCCTCAAAACAACTGTCAAATGACCTGAAAACAAAGATTGTTCTACATTATGGTTTAGGGGAAGGCTACAAAAAGTTATCGCAGAGATATAAGCTGTCAGTGTCCACTGCGAGGAACATAGTGAGGAAATGGAAGACCACAGGCACAGTTCTTGTTAAGGCCAGAAGTGGCAGGCCACATAAAATATTGGAGAGGCAAAGGCGAAGGATGGTGAGAATGGTCATAAACAGCCCACAGACCACCTCCAAAGGCCTACAACATCAACTTGCTGCAGATGGTGTCACTGTGCATCGTTCAACAATTCAGCGCACTTTGCACAGGGAGAAGTTGTATGGGAGAGTAATGCGAAAGAAGCCTTTTCTGCACACACACACCACAAACGGAATTGCTTGAGGTATGCAAGCGCACATTTGGACAAGCCAGATTAATTTTGGAATAAGGTGCTGTGGACTGATGAAACAAAGATTGAGTTATTTGGTCATAACAAGGGGCGTTATGCATGGTGGCAAAAGAACACAGCTTTCCAAGAAAAACACTTGCTACCCACAGTAAAATGGAAGTTCCATCATGCTGTGGGCCTGTATGGCCAGTGCCGGTACTGGGAATCTGGTTAAAGTTGAGGGTCGCATGGATTCCACTCAATATCAGCAGATTCTTGAGAATAATGTTGAGGAATCAGTCACAAAGTTGAAGCTAAGCCGGGGCTGGATATTTCAACAAGACAACGACCCAAAACACTGCTCAAAATCTACTCGGGCATTTATGCAGAGGAACAAGTACAATGTTCTGGAATGGTCATCCCAGTCCCCAGACCTGAATATCATTGAACATCTGTGGGGTGATGTGAAGCGGGCTGTCCATGCTCGGCAACCATCAAACCTAACTCAACTGGAGATGTTTTGTAAGGAGGAATGGTCCAAAATACATTCATCCAGAATGCAGACACTCATTGCAGGCTATAGGAAGCGTCTAGAGGCTATTTCTGCTAAAGGAGGCTCTACTAAATATTGATGTGATTTTTATGTTGGGGTGCCTAAATTCATGTGTCTAATTTCGTTTTGATGCATATTGCGCATTTTCTGTTAATCCAATAAACCTCATTTCACTACTGAAATTCTACCGTGTCCTTCAGTTATTTGATAGATCAAAATGAAATTGCTGATCCAAACAAACAAATATTTATAAATGAGAATCATGGAAATTGTCAGGGGTTCCTAAACTTTTGCATACAACTGTATAACTGCTTCCACCCAAGGACATACAGGTACGTCATAAGGGCTGGAGTTGTTTACATGAACCATAAGCAGACACTATGTAAGAACTCACAAACATTCATTGATCTCTTTAAGGCAATCCAAATCTTGGGAGGCAGAGATGGACATTTTGATTGTGTGACCGCTGTGACATCCAATCATAGCGGTCACATAATCAGAATGTCCGTCTCTGCCTCCCAAGATTTGGATTGCCTTAAAGAGATCAATGAATGTTTGGAACTGGAAGTTCCTGATCACAAGTATGCATCAGGAGCTTCCTGTGACATTTTAGTTCCTGTGCTGAGAGTGCTCTCAGCATAGTAAACTGTTCCCTATGGTCGCATAAATGCTGTCGCTGTTAATACTTCTTTACCTAGTTTGGATCTTTGGAGCTATTATATATATGTACAGCCAAAGAGTGAACCATTAATCACAAGTTGATGTGAAAGTGATGCGGTGGATGTATAGCCGGCAATCACTTTCACAGAAAGGGCTGCGGTCCACTCCATTCCCTTCCCCAGGCTGGCGTCCCTCTGCGTGGTCAAGATAACACAAATGGGCCTTCAGGTTGGAGAGCGGGGGTTAAAGACCAAGGCACATCCATGCCTCAATCTCCTCTGTCCTAAATTAAACTGGAAGAGACAACGATTTTGTCACTTCTGGTTTCAGATCTGCCATTCACTGGCCAGTATAGCCAGGAAAACAACGTTGAACCAAGCAGATCTTTGGGCTACTATACCCCAAATGTCTCTGTAAAAAGTACCCTTTGCCAGCAGACCTGACAAATTAGAACATGCGGATGTCTTCGCACAGCTGCTTGGTCCCTATAGAGTAGCATAAGCTGCCTGCATGAGGCTCCAGCTGCGTAAAAAAACTGCTCATCATGCTGTACGGGGCAGAGTACCCGTATGATTGAGACCAGTGTATGCCTGTGCAAGAGCTGTGTTTTCCCACACGGAGATGCATAGGTGTTCCATGCATCGTTGTGCAGGCAGTCCTATTCATGTCAATTGAGACACAAAGGCTACACAGAAACAGCCACTGCGTCCCAATTGACATGAGACTGCATGCACATGGATGCACAGATGCCTCTGCACGGGTGAACAGTGTAGTATGCTCATGTGAATAGCCCTTTGTGTTATATATATATATATATATATATTCATTCTTTTTTTTTTTTTCATTTTAATTAAAGTGGAGTTCCACCATTTTAAAAGTCTGCAGCTACAAAAAGTGTAGCTGCTGACCCTTAATAATGGGACACTCACCTGTCCCACGGTCCAGCGATGTGGCCGCCCGCTGCCTCACTCCTCTCCACCTCCTTGGTGTGGCGTCGGCATAGCAAGCGTGCACAGCTTTGGCGTGCTGTGAAAGGCCGGGCAATCTTCTGGGACCTGTGACGTGTCCCAGAAGATTGCCGGGAGGGAGGGGGGAGAGGTGAAAGAAAGAGAGGGCTTGGGTGGAACTCCGCTTTAATGCATTCTATGCATTAAGCTAAAAAAAACACCTGTGTGCAGCTCTCCCCAGTTTCCCCCATGCTTACTCGAGTCCCATCTCGATCCAGCGCTGAGCCAGAGAGCAGGGTCTCTCTTCGGTCTCCTCCACATCACAGGGCAGATTGATAGCAGTGGGAGCCATTGTCTTCTGCTACGGTCAATCAAATCAATACGGTCAATCAAATCTTATGAAGCGGGGGGCAGGCCGCACTGTCTGTGTCTTTAAACGCAGACAATGCAGCTTGGGATCGAAGCCGCAGAAGTGCCACAATGGGAAGCAGCTTCCTATGGTGGCATGCCGAGAAGAGGAGAAGCCAGAAGTACCATCGGGGGACCCGAGAAGTAGAGGACCGGGGCTGCTCTGTGCAAAACCACTGCACAGAGCAGGTAGGTAAAACATGTTTGTTATTATAAAAAAAAAAAAAAAAGTTGGTTTACAATCACTTTAATGCCTTGTAGTCTGGGCCCCCTGGCTGCACTTGTAGTAGTGTTGTTTAATTTGAACAGTATAGACAAAAAAGCAAAAAGAAACAGGGATTTTGTGTTAAACTGTAGTGAGTCTACCCCTAGTTTTCTTATTATTCTATTTTTATTATTTTGTTTTTGTTATACATTAATACATTTATGTACAGTGCAATCGGAAAGTATTCACAGTGCTTCACTTTTCCCACATTTTGCTATGTTACTGCCTTATTCCAAAATGGATTAAAGTGGTTGTCAAGTCATGACAACAAATTTAAACTACAAGTAAGCCTATAATAAGGCTTACCTGTAGGTACCCTGCATTTCTCCCAAACCTGCACGGTTTAGGAGATATACAGTGTAAATGCATGTGCCGACATCATCAGCACATGCGCAGTGAAGAAACGGCCGACTGGGCCGTTTCTTCAAGAAGTGTGCCGTAAATGACGGCTCCCGTGCGCATGCGCGGGAGTGACGTCAGAGCGGCTCCTGCCAATCACAGCGCTGGAGTCCGCGCTGTGATTGCTCGGCGCCTGGGATCCCAGAAGAAGACGGACTCAGCATGTCGCCGGTCACAGCGGTGCTCAGGGATGCTGCTAGAGCGTCGATCTAAGCTAAGCATTTCATAATGAGCTAGTATGCGATGCATACTCGTTTATTATGCCTTTCGTTTGTAGATGTTTTTTTTTTTTTTTGTTTTAACTTGACAACCACTTTAAATTCATTATTTTCCTCAAAATTCTACAAACAATACCCCCATAATGACAACGTGAAAGAAGTTTGTTTGAAATCTTTGCAAATTTATTAAAAATAAAAAATGAAAGAAAACACATTTACCTATGTATTCATAGCCTTTGCCCAATACTTTGTTGAAGCACCTTTGGCACCAATTACAGCCTCAAGTCTTTTTGAGTATGATGCTACAAGCTTGGCACAACTATTTTTGGGCAGATTCTCCCATTCTTCTTTGCAGGACCTCTCAAGCTCCATCAGGTTGGGGGGGAGCGCCGGTGCACAGCCATTTTCAGATCTCTCCAGAGATGTTCAATCAGGTTCAAGTCTGGGCTCTAGCTGGGCCACTCAAGGGCATTCAGAGTTGTCACGTAGCCAGTCCTTTGTTATTTTATCGTGCTTTGGGTCGTTGTCCTGTTGAAAGATGAACCATGCCCTGGTCTGAGGTCCAGAGCTCTCTGGAGCAGGTTTTCATCAAGGATGTCTCTGTACATTGCTGCATTAATTTTTCCCCCTATCCTGGCTAGTCTCCCAGTTCCTGCTGCTGAAAAATATCTCCACAGCATGATGCTGCCACCCCCATGCTTCACTGTAGGGATGGTATTGGTCAGGTGATGAGCGGTGCCTGGTTTCCTCCAGACATGACGCTTGCCATTCAGGCCAAAGAGTTTTTGTTAAATCAGACTAGAGAATTGGTTTGGGTGGAACTCCGCGTTAATGCATTCTATGCATTAAGCTAAAAAACACCTGTGTGCAGCTCTCCCCAGTCCCCCTCATGCTTACCCGAGTCCCATCTCGATCCAGCGCTGAGCCAGAGAGCAGGCTCTCCCTTCGGTCTCCCCCACATCACAGGGCAGATTGATAGCAGCGGGAGCCATTGTCTTCTGCAATGAGGGTGAGGGGGTTAATATATTTACTAGGAACTTCCTTTCCTGAATGAACACAGTGAGTGATTGGTACCAGACTGCATCCTGTTCATTAATTTCAGTACAGGGGTAAAGAAAGGGGTTGAGGGTTGTATTTCTCAATCCCTTTCTTTGTCCCAAAAGCAAGACATCAGGGGTCTTAGACCCTTGATGTTTTACCAAAGCCCCTCCCCCCACCCCAGTAGTTCTATTAAAAATATTAAAGCGAAGTTCCACCCAAAAGTGGAACTTCTGCTTTAAGTGAAGGTGACCCCCCGACAACTTCACCGGGGGGGGGGGGTACCTGTTTTTAACAGGTATCCAGCTCCCACTTCCTCTCCTGGCGCTACGGACCTGGAAGGAAGCTCACCTCTCCCCCCCCCCCAACAATCTTCTGGGACACGTCACAGGTCCCAGGAGATTGCCCGGCCATTCACAGCACGCAGCGCAGTTCACCCATGCTCAGTGCAAGCCCAGCTTTGAAGCCAAAACTGGGCGCCCACACTTGCTATGCTGGCACAGCACGGAGGAGGGGGAGAGGAGCGAGGCAGAGGGCGGCCCGCATTGCTGGACCGTGGGACAGGTGAGTGTCTGATTTTTGTAGCTGCTGACTTTTAAAACGGTGGAACTCCACTTTAAGGTAAAAAAAAAAATACTTTCTACCTTTTGCAAACACTTAAAACCCCCAAAGAAAAACAATGACTCCAGATAAAGCAACATAGATCATTCTAGCACCAATTACTAGCTTGATTCATTTGCACTGTGGACTGATCTGGGATGCATCGTCTCTCCTTTATTCACAAGTCCGTTTTTTTTATGTATGAATTTTAGCCTCATTCATTACTGGGCCTAAGTATTGTAGGGTACCTCCAACTTTTGCACCTTGTTTAAATTTGTACTACACCCATTAGATCTGTACTGTTGTGCATATGTCATACATTATTCATGTATCCTTACCTAGCTCTGTTCAACACAGAGGTCAGTTTGAGCCCCTTGTTAGTTGAAACTATTGATGAAGGACTAGTGATATAAGCATTCTAAAATCCAAAATGCTCTATCTGTTTTTATATAGGCAAAAGGAATACAAGCAAGCCGCCAACTGCTCAGATCCCAGCCACTAGAGGCACCCCCCCCCCCCGATAAAGTAATTCAAAGACAAAACACGTAGGAGTGGAGCCCAACGACGGGAGCTTCGCTAGTCAGTGTCTGTGCTGAACTGTGGCCATGAGAGTTGCCAAGACCTGGGAGGCCAGTGGCTTGCTTATATTCCTTTGCCGACTCTCGTTGTTATCTGGATATTGGTTGTTACACTACAAGCCTGCTTTCATACTGTTTAATGTGGGTATATTACATCAGGTTTTAATAAACCTTCACTGAACGTTATCACACTATGAGAGTTTTTCTTCGATACCTCTATGTCCATCTGAGGGATTGAGGAGCTGGAGGAGGAAAAGAGCAGTGTTTACAGTAGAAGCCTCGGTCAATACCACCTTGTCTGGAAACATACAAGCTGTGTTTGCCTAATCTGTTAAAAGATAGGCACGCACTTTGGACAAGTGCGTTTCCTGAGAGCAGAGGCACATGTTTTGGAAGTTGTTTGAAATGTTAAAGTTTCACATGGTGCTGACATTTTTCTGGATTATGCCTCATTGAACTTTATCCACTTTTTTACATAATATGCGCACAGGGTTTGATATTTTTGCATATATATATATATATATATATATATATATATTTTTTTTTTTTTTTTTTTTTTTTTTATATATATATATATATATATAT
>BLSH010511469.1:124536-135252 GCA_018402905.1 Glandirana rugosa | reverse complement strand
AATATCTCAGATGTTCGATACCACGGTTAGTGACTTATAACTAGTGTGGACTACATGACTACCGGATAGAGTAAAGAACTCCGAGATTGTTCTGTCTTTTCATGTTTATGGGGGGTTTACTGGGGAAAAACCTTTCATCTGTCAGGTTGCATAAATCATTCTCCGTACCGTTCAAAAAACTTCAACAGTAAAAAAGGGTGTTAAGAAACGTTTTACTTCTAAAAAAAAAAGGCTAAAAAAAAGTGTTTTAACGGTATAATTGTCCAATAAAGAGTGTGGGTCGTATACGTATGGTGGTTAATGTGGGGTTTTGTGTAAGACGATGAGGAGGACTCATACCACTATGGTGTACACACTCTGAAAATGTGTCGGACCGGTGTATGTCTCCGGATTGTACGTCCCTCGCGGTAGTCCGCAAGATTCCCGTATTTTGTGGTATCACCATACTCAGGAGGAGTAGCAGAATGTGTTTTGGGGTGTAATTGGTGGTATGCATATGCTGGGTGTGAGAAATAACCTGTTAATATGGCAATTTTGTGAAAAAAAATCGGAAAAAAAAAATCTTCATTTTGCAAAGAATTGTGGGAAAAAATGACAACTTCAAAAAACTTGCCATGCCTCTTACTAAATACGTTGGACTGTCTACTTTCCAAAAAGGGGTCATTTGGGGGGTATTTGTACTTTTCTGTCTTGTTAGAGCCTCAAGAAATGAGATAGGCCATCAGTACATCAGGTGTGATCAATATTCAGTGATTGGCACCATAGCTTGTAGACTCTATAACTTTCACAAAGACCAAATAATATACACTAAGTTGGGTTATTTTTACCAAAGATATATAGCAGTATAAATTTTGGCCAAAATTTATGAAGAAAAGTTGCTAATTTGCAAAATGTTATAACAGAAATAAAGAAAAATGCATTTTTTTACAAAATTTTCGGTATTTTTCCATTTATTGCTCACAAAATAAACACCCCAATGGTGATTAAATACCACCAAAAGAAAGCTCTGTTTGTGGGAAAAAAGGACGAAATTTTCATATGGGTACAATGTTGCATGAGTGAGTAATTATCATTCAAAATGTGAGAGTACTGAAAGCTGAAAATTGGTCTGGTTAGGAAGGGGGTTTAAGTGCCCAGTTGTCAAGTGGTTAAAACGGAAGTAAACCCATTGGTTTGATAGTCTCAGAAAAGAGTTAATATTCCTGGCATGCCGGAAATGCTAGCTGTCTCCTTGGTTGTGCTCTCAACTAAACTGTTAAATCATCCAATGGCTGATGTCATAATGGATCACATGTGCAGCATCATGGCAGTTGCAGATTAGACAGAGGCCAAGATGTCAGCTTCCTTGGCTGAAAACGATAGGAGGGTTTACTCAAACTTTAACCACTTGCCGACCGCCAACCGCAGGTTGACGGCGACAAGGTGGTTCGATATCGCAAAACGCCGTCATACGACGGCGGCTGTGAGATCGAGCACTGTGAGCGCGCGCCCACTGTGTCCGGGGGGGGCAGGGAGTGGGTGCGGCGGACTCGATCTCCGTCGGCTACCCGCGATGCCCCCCCCCTGAGTGAAAAAACGGAGGTCCATGAATGTAAACACGGATCTCCGTTCTGTGAGAGGGGGAAGGGCTGTGATCACAGCCTTCCTCTATATGGAAGCTGTGATCGCTCCCCTTCCCCTGCTAGGGCAGCCCACACACAGTTAGAACACACCCAGGGAACACATTTAACCCTTAGAGCGCCCCCTGCAGGTTAACCCCTTCACTGCCAATGGCATTCACACAGTAATCAGTGCATTTTTATAGCACTGATCGCTGTATAAATGCCAATGGTCCAAAAAAAGTGTCAAAATGGTCCGACATGTCCGTCCCAATATCGCAGTACCGCTAAAAATCGCAGATCGCCGCCATTACTTGTAAAAAAAAAATAAAAAATAAAAACCCCAAAAATTAATTCTCATCATCCATAAACGCGGCAACTTTTGCGCAAACCAATCAATAAACGCCGATTGCGATTTTTTTAATCACAAATATGAGGAAGACTATAAAAACGGCCAAAACCATTGAAAAAAATGTTTTTTTATATTTTTTTTTTGGATTTGTATTTTAGCAAAAAGTAAGAAATTTGGTTTTTTTTTGCAAAATTGTCGCTCTTCTTTTGTTTATAGCGGCGATCAGAAATGACGCAGCGGTGATCAAATACCACCAAAAGAAAGCTCTATTTGTGGGGAAAAAAATTTTGTTTTGGTACAACGTCGCACGACCACGCAATTGTCAGTTAAAGCGACGCAGCACGGAATTGCAAAAAGGGCTCTGGTCCTAAAGTGTGAAATCCTTCCGGGGCTGAAGTAGTTAAGTCGTTGTGAAATAAGACCAAAACGGGCTTTGTAAGGTGTTTAATGAGACAACATATGCCAGTGTGACTATTAACACAACCTCTTTAGGCACTTCATGTTGCCCCCTGTTTATTATAGTTGAATAGCAAGAAGGAGATGCTGTCAAACAAAGGAGGATGGGAAATCTAATTTTGGTACATAGAATCACATAACATCACTACAGAAAGGAAACTACAACTCCAAAAAGGTTTGTGGCTGAGGGGGAGGAGCAAAGCAATGAGGAGGAATGCCTCAGGAAAGTGCTAGGTCTTAGTGGGCAGACTGGAGAAGAAGAAGGATGCAGGAATCTGAGCACCGAGCCTGGTGGATTTGCCTGTCGTGCAGCACAACCAATGCATCTGCTGAGGAGTGGAAAACCGGACTGGAAATCCGATACACAATAATTTAGGAGCGTTGGCAGTCTCAGGCAAGCTACAAGATCTGAATGAAGAAGCTGTTACCCGTAAGTTATATTTGAGATTTACTATCTCTTCATAGATGATATTGGTTAAATTAAAGTTCTTTAACCATAAGTGAAGGCTTCAATACAACAATATAATTTTATTAGTAAATAGCATAAAGATATAAAGAATCTACAGCAATCTATCTATTGTACCTTGCATAGGAAGAAACACATAGGTTAAAATAAAAAGAAATATGTTATATTCCTTAGAACAACAAAATACAATCAACAACACATAACATATATGGCAGACAGGTATACCCATAAAGTGCTGGAAGAAGTTCTGACATTTACCAGTAGTGTTGAGGGCCCAACTTCAGACATATGACTCCTTCTCCTTCCTCTGCTTTTCCCTTAGACTAATAAAGGCCTATCTCTCATTGACTTGCATAGAACCATCCTGATTGGTGGGATGATGTTGCCCCTTACCTCCTTCTGGGTGTATCTCCTAGAAGATTGGACAAAACCTCACTCCCCTAAATTTAGAATAGTTCAGCCCCTCACTAATACCTCCTATCTTGGGAGAAAATTAAATTAAAAGAAAAATTAATTAACAAAAAGGTCATAACCTTCCCTTGAATGGGGCCTTAAGTATGCTAAATTAATTAGGGGGCCAAATGTCCATTCCTAAAACAGATAGCCCTACTCTGCATATCAAAGTGTGTTTTTTTGACGTGGATGAAAAGGGTTCATCAACCAAGATCAAAAGGCCTGATCAAAAGACTGATTACCTCGGCCCTGGAATAGATGTGATTGTTTTCTCACATCTAACTTGCGATGGGTAAATAGCAGAGCTTCTTCCATGTCACATCCACCCAACATTCCTGCACTTCAAAAGGAGCTGGTGAATAAATTAACTCAAGCCTGCCAGCTTAATCCTCTATAGGTGTCCAGATAGCTCTATCAAGCACCAACAATATTTCATACCAACTTACTTATTAAAAGATATATACATATATACAAATATTCACAGATCCTAATGGAGATCACTTATAAACTCTTCATAAGGCAACAGATGGCCCCTTGTGGCCAATTGAGGAATTGAGACTGGCCACACTCAAGGGAGTAACAGTTTATGTCTAATCTCCATTAGTGATTTGAGTTTCTTCCTCTGCCATCTTAGAAGTCGGCCCAGGTACATCACCATGGCCATCAAAAAGAACAGTATCCCACACTGCAATATGAGGAGACCTTTTATTCCCATTTCCACCCAGGTCCTAGTGGTGACTAAGCTGAAATCCCCATCATGTAAAAGTTCATTCAACTTTTTGCCTGTTATCACCATATCATTACTAATTTGAATTATATGGGTATCCTTCCTTGCAAGCAGATTGTTAAGGTTCACTGACAGGAGATGAATTTTGATATCAAAATTGGGTATGTATGCGGTAGGATCTGGGATATCGGGGGTACTTTCTATTGGGTAGTCTTCCGTTAGCACTTGTATGGGGGTTACTACAGTTTCCCCAATGATAGTGTACTCATGTGGAATGAAGCAAATATGTGGATAGGGTATTGGACACGACTGACCCCCATAGAAGAATGTCTTGTGACTGGTAACAATCCAGTACAGTCCATCCATGTGGTAGGTGACCTTAGTGCTTGGTGTTCTCCATTTGGTCAACTTCCCATGGGCTGGTTTCTTGTTGTGGTTGGCGTGGACTTTCCAGTTGGGGGTCCCTCGCTTCTTTGGCTGTGGGATCCTGGTCATTGCTTAGACCACAGACTGGAGTGTCAATTCCAAACACATCACAACGGCATAAGTACCTATTATCCTTGACAGTGCAGCAAGCAGTGTGTGGTGCTTTCCATCCCCTTGAACTTGAATGAGCATTTCGGGGAGGTGCAACCTTTCCTTGTACACATCGTTTTCAAGGTACCCGAGCGAGTGTATGGACGCCATCTTGTTAAAGTAGTCCTTTTGTGGATGGAACACTGGCAGCGACATGGTGAAGGACACATACAGTAGGTTGCGGTAGACGCACAGTGACTGGCTTTTCCTGCAAGCAAATGGCCCTCTATTTGGGTGTGGTGTCACTATCCCTATATTTCGAATTGTGGAGACTGGCAAAGGTTTGCACTTATCTCCAGAGTGTATATTCCTTCCACCACTATTAGCGTGAGTACAATACCATTGGGTCAGATCTGTATATTTTAATATATCAGGGATTTTACCCTCTTGGATGTCGCAGATGACATTAGCGACCTTCGTTAAAACAAAATTCCCATATGCAGTGCATATCACTTCTTTGCCCATACCATCCTCCCTGGCTTTCTTATTATTTATATTTATGCTTTCATTTATTTTCTCCTGTGTCCTTTCAAACTGAGCAATGTCTTTCATATTATAGGCTGTAAACCTTTCCTCCTCTGCAAGCCCCTCAACATCCTGCAGAACAGGTTTCAGCACTTGCCGACCCTCTCTCTGTTCAAAATTACAGATATGCCTGTGAATCGCTGCCAAATCGGCTAGGTTCCAAATGGACATGCCAGATCCAAAAATTCCCGGGATGGACCCAAGTATACTGTCCAGACCCGTTAACGTTCTTGATCTGAAAATGCCCCTCTGAGGAGGGAGGTTTGGTTCTGCAAATGGATCCTGAGTTCGGCTTGCATGGGAAGCAATCAAATCTACTAGCAAGGAAGAATAAAACAGGGGCACATGAGCCGAATTCAGCCATGTTCCACTGGGACAAATTAAGTACCACAGGTACATGAATGAACTTAAAGTTATTAAACAATATTCCGTGGTTTGATGTTGCCGTTAGGCCACTAGGTGGCCCCTCTTGCAGTGATGGGCATTCCAAGGATGTTGGTTTGGAAGAGAGGATTGTAGTTGAACTTTTGGCCAAGGTTGTAGTTGCCGGGGTATTGGTCTTTGGGGACACATGTAAGGTGACTTTTCCTGGGACGCACTGGAGAGTGGATGCATGGGTGTTGCTGGACAAGGGGACTGAGATAACAAAGGAATATTTCCACTCTCCAGCATCACTTAACCGTGTCTCTTGGCTCAACAAGGATCCGTTAGGAAAGCTTCTGACTCTATTCTGGTAGTCCCAGCATTCCCATTCCCATTCCCAGCAACGCCATTGATCCAGACAAGTTGATTATCAATGGGGCTCCACCAATACACTTGCTTCCCCACAGTGCCTACAATTGACACAGGCAGTAAGACAGATTCCCCTTCTTGGCAGTAGACCGGATTCTTGTCAATGATTACGCTGATGATCGATCCAGTCTCCTCTCCCTTGGTTTGTCTGATCAGATGGAGCAAGATAACAATCCACATCGACTTCATGGCTCTAAAAGTAAAGAAAGCGACATATTTTAATTGATTTCTTTGGCTCCCTGGAACAGTTTTAGTTGGTTCGCATGAACCCATTTATCTTGTGTCTTTTTGCCCTCCTCTATTCTGATCTTATACACAGAGGGACTCAATTTGTCAATAATAGGAAATGGGCCTCTCCCCTCTCCATCTTTGGCTTAGACTGTTATCCAGGGAGCGTAATTCTAAGAACATGACTCTGCCTCCTATAGCCCAAGTGCATTCTCGAACCCCTTTGTCAAAATACGCCTTGGCTTTCTTTTGATTTTTACCCATTCGTGCTGCTGCAAATACATGGATCTCTTTCACTGCTTTTTGGCCCATGGAGAGTCTGTCTATGGTAGGGGTATGCATTTCTAGCCAAAGATGTTCTGGGAGTCTCATCTGTCTACCTGTCAACACTTCAAAGGGTGTCAACCGGGTGGAATATGAGGGAGTTGCTCGGATGGCCATGGCCAGTAATGGCAATAGATTATCCCAATTCTTACCATTGATGTGGACAAATTTTTTTAGCATTGTCTTGATCTGCCGATTGGCTCTTTCAACCTGACCTGAAGATTCTGGGTGATATGGAATGTGAATTTTTTGCTCCACCCCTAACATCTCTAAGCATGTTTTCATCACCTGAATATATGTGAAAAATCAGCGCAAATATGTATCAAAAAATTGTGTCAAAATAAATTAAAGAAAGTGAGGATATAATTATAAATCAATAGGTTGAGCTGCTGACACCTGCAATGTGAAACCACCCTATTTCCACCTTAAATCAATAATAATCATTTTTTGATTATTAATGTTTTCATCACCTTCCCAGTAAAATGAGTCCCCTGATCTGACTCTATTGATGATGGGAGCCCCCATCTACTGAACACCTGCTCCACCAAAATCTTAGCAGTATTCTGTGCAGTGTTACTTTTGGCTGGGAAGATCTCTACCCATTTAGAAAACAGATCTGTGACTACCAAAATATATCTGTTGTTTCTAGAAGTGACTGGCAAGGGTCCCATGTAATCCATCTGCAAGGCATTCCATGGCCCTTCTTTCAGTCATATTCTTAAAGGGGCATTGATCTTCCTTGGTGCGGGGTTAACCTGTGCACATACAATACAATTGTCACAATACTGCTTCACGTCTGACACCATGGAAGGCCACCATCCTATGTTCTTGAGCCTCTCAACTGTTTTCTCTGACCTTTGATGGCCACCAGTAGGCAGGTCATGCACTAAGTAAATCATTTCATTTCGGTATTTTTCAGGAACCATCCAAGTTATTTAATCTCCATGATGCAACAATACCTTTTCATCTCCTGATAATGTGAGGTGTTTTATGTACTTTGCCAAAGTATTCCATTCTGATAGTTCCAGGGTCTCATTTCTCAGTTTCTGCATTATTTCTTTAATGTTGTCATCCTGCCTTTGTATGTCCGAAATATCCGGAACTTCTATGCAGGATTTTGTAAGGGCACAAACAATGGGGCACAAGACTGGGTTTGATGAAATCGAAGGAATTTCCCAGATCTCCCCTCCTTGTGCACCTTGTTTGGCCAAGCAATCCGCCACCTCATTTTGTTCCCAGTATGGGGCATTACCTGAATGACCTTTTACCTTGCACACCCATGGCTTGACTGGCAACTTTTGCACCAATGATACAATGTATCTCAAAAGGGATGCCTGTTTAAGTGGAGACCCATCTGAGGACATGTACTGGTGGGTGTGCCAAAAGGGCAGAAATTCTTTAAGAGCATTACATACCCAAGCAGAATCTGAGAATAAGATAATTTCCAAGTCCCCTTTCATCAACTCTAGGGCATGAGCGATTGTAGCCATCTCAGCAAATTGTGCTGATTTGACTTGACATGCCAGAGAAATTGATGATTGGGTCTTTGCTTGTGTATTGATAATGTATAGTCCAAATCCTGCATGTGGGGAACCCTCCATATAAAAACATGATCTATCTGTGAAAATTTGGACTGCATTTTCAGGGACTTTTTCCTTTGCTGACAAAGGTCTAAAGAATTGTCCTGCTTTTTGTGGGGTGATGTCACATCCGTGTGGTACTCCCTGGTACAGGAGGCCATGGGCCCTAGTGGAAGGATTATTTGTGTGTTTGACTTTGATGTCTCGATCTTGGAGCAAAAGAGCCCAATGCGCCAATCTGGCATTGGATACTTTGCCATCCTTCACCCTGTCTGTGAGTAGAAACTTGGTGGGAGTGTGAGATGTGTGCAAGATGACTGGGTTAAGTCCTATGATGTATGTGAAGTATTTCACTGCCCAAAACGTAACAAGAAGGTATTTTTCACATAGAGAGTACTTCATTTCCACAGGAGATAATACTTTAGAAGCATATGATACGGGTCTCTGTTGCCCATGGATTTCCTGTGACAGAACAGCTGACATGGCTGTTTCTGATATGGCAGTCTCAATGTGAAAGGGCAGTTGGTACTCTGGATTGGCTAACGCTGTCGCTTGCGCTAAGGCTTCTTTAAGCTCCTGTACTGCGTTGGTGTGTTGCTCAGTCCAGTGCCATTGGTTATTCTTTTTTAACAAATCATACATTGGCGCAGACTTTTGTGCAAACTCTGGGACAAACGCACGTGAATAATTCACCAATCCTAGAAAAGATCTCAGAGTGGGGATGCCCACTGGAAGCGGTAATTGCAAAATTATTTTTACCTTCTCAGTTGATATTTTACGACCCTATGCTGTCATTGTAATCCCCAGAAAAGACAATTTAACAATTGTGCCTTAATGGGATTACACTTCAGTCCAGCTTTTCCTAGGATCCGCAGGAGTTCCTCCAATAGCCGCAAATGCACTTCTTTGTCGCTTGTAGCCAACAACAAATCATCAACGTACTGGAAAAGATTCTTTGGAGAAGAAAAATCAGCTAAAATATCTCTCATGGTTGCATGGAATAAAGAAGGGGAGTTATGAAAGCCTTGAAGGGCACAATTGAAGGTATATTGTTTTCCCAAAATTGTAAATGCAAATTTGTATTGACATTCTTCTGACAAGGGGAGTGACCAAAACCCGTTTGATATATCCAGCACCGTGAAATGTTTGTGATTGGGATTCAACATGCTCAAGACATCCAGGACAGATGCCACTGTGGGGGCACAATTGTTTGTAACGCTATTCAATTTGCAGTAATCGATTGTTAATCTCCACCAATTGTCAGAACTTTTGCGAATCAGCCATATTGCCGCATTTGTTGTGGATACACATGGCCTGATGACATTTTGGTCAAGCAGTGAGTCTATGGTCTCCTGAATGTAACTGACAGCTTCCTTTGGAAAGGGGCATTATTTTTGCGGAAGTGGGTCTGGCCCACTGATGTGTATTACTGTGTCTACCTTTCCACAGTCATGTTTATGTGTTGCAAATGCTCCCTGATCCCTTTCTATCACAGGCTGCAGCAGCTGATGTTCTGGGTGATCTTTTATGATCTGCAGTATGTCATATTTGGAATCATTGCGTTTGATGGCTGCAGTTGTGTGTGAATCAGGTATCACTATGGTGCTAGCCTGATCCGTTGGAACCCCTTGCCATAGTAAAAGGTTGGTCAGATCTAACATACAACCATTGGGAATTAAGAAGTCTGAACCCAGGAGGCTGGTTTCATTTGGCAAAGGCATTAATGCAAATGGCTGTTTTAGGGATAAATCACCAATGTGGATTGTCAGTGGCTTGGATAAGGCCGATTCAACATTATGACCAGCAAAGCTCTGAAGATTTAATGGCTTTCCTGAAGACACTGTTGAGTTTAAGGGATCTTTGTCATGCAGAATTGAAATGGCAGCTCCTGTATCTAAAACCATAGTACATTGACGGCCCCTAATCAATGCTGAAACTAGAGGGCGCCCACACCTATCCAGAGAGATAGGTGCTAAAAATTTGGGGCCTTGTAATTGTCAACATTGAAAGTGGTCAGCCCCTGTCTGGGAGGCTACCTGTACTTCCTTTCCTGAACTGTCTTGTTGCCTTAACTCTGCATATTTAGGAGCTCTTTGCATCTCATTAATATGCTTTATGGGTGGCTATGAGAGTTTCGTCTTCCTCTATAAGCTGACTTCCCCCTAAATCCCCTCCCTCGTAAACTTCTGTTCCAGTCAGTGTCGTATGGAGGATTGGGTTTTCCTGGGGCATGGGGACCTTCTATGGTGGTAGTCCTGCATTGTAATGCAGCCACCTTCCTAAACGACCTTGTCTTCAAATGCTCCCTCCCCTAAATCCCCCTTCAGTCGAATATCTCCTTCTGCTTTGAGAGTATCGGTGGGTATTTCGTATAATTACTCTACGTTTCTCGAGGATTTATACGTCTCAATTCCGTTGTTCTGTCAAGTCCTTTCCTTCATGTCCATCGGAGGGTCTGTCCCCGACTGGTGAAAGTTACAACTGTTAATGTTCCGGGGTTTAAAAATCGTGGATAGAGAGACCTATCCACACCCGCGGGAGATCAAAGTCGTAACTAATCCCCGGCAGTTACATGATACCAAAATCTATGTCCTCGACGGTAAAGTTAAGACGTACTGTTTCTAGGGAATTTGAGTTGT
>BLSH010511469.1:108374-120383 GCA_018402905.1 Glandirana rugosa | reverse complement strand
AACGTATACGTCTTTGTGTATCCAATTCGATATCCTTAATCCAATATAAGAAATTTTGTTGGTGTATGTTTGTTGGTTTGTGTATTGTATATTCTGGTAGTTTATCTAGTATCAATGGTATGACGACGTGTCCCGTCGGGGTAAGACGACTGATGGAAATTTTCTCTCACACAAAGGATGGGAGATCAGACCTACTCAAATTCCCTGAAAATGTAGTTGCATTAAAGGGGGGCTGACTTAGGCAAACTATAGGGATTGAGGATTAGCCAATCATAAAGGAATAGGGAGGCCCACCAATCAGGGAAATTCCAGGCCAACCAATGAGGCACCGGCCTAGAATGATATACCCAGACTAGAGGGTAGGAAACACACTCTCTTTTAAAGGTAGTCAGCAGAATGGGGCTGCCCTGTGCAGCAGTATGGTAACTATGATCTATTTGATGGTCTTATATGTTATGTGTTTGGTTGTTTGTATGTGGTTGTTTTAAAGAATATAACCTAATTCCTATAGCTTAACCTATGTGTTTCTGCATATGCAAGGTATACTAGATATATTACTGTATAATTTTTAGAACTTCCTACTATTTACTAATAAATGTTATTGTTGTGTTGAAGCCTTCACTTATGGTCAAAGAACTTTCATTTAACCTAAATCATATATGAAGAGATATTACATCTCAAATATAACGTACGGGTAACACCCCCCTTTGTACCCATATCATGTACTTCATCACATAGACATGCCATTTGACCTTTGGATATTTTTAGTTTGTTACCTTTTATTTTTTATATAGATATGTTTGCGGGGGGCGTGGCTAGCGGTTCATGGTGGCAGACGTGTCTGGAGAGAGCTCCGAGACCACGAGCCTGGTACAGACAGATTTAGACGAGGAGACAGGAGCCGAAGGTGACACACCGGCATTGCGGGCGTCCCGACAACATTGCAGAGCGGTGGAGCCCTGGCTGGAGCCGATCGGCACCCGGAAAACCACCCGGTACGAGCGGATCACGCGACACCGCGGCCGCGGCCTAACACGAGGAGAGGACCGGTAAGATAAGAACACTCATACACCGGTCCCAGACGCACCACAAGCCTCCTAGAACGCCGGCAGACAGCTGGGTCCCCACGATCACACCGCCAGTTTAGTGGCGACGGGAGCTAGGAAAGAGCCCAGGCTCATACGGGGCCTACTAAGGCCATTAAGCCACACGGTCACACCATTACCCATAAGGGTTTAAAAGCCTCTCCTACCTCACAACATCTGCAATAGGGCCCATCCACATCATAGACCTATACCGCAGAGACATTCCACAACTTAATAAGGATATAAGCCCTTAAAAACCAGGATAGAGGATCAATCACTGAAGCGGCCATCTTGGTACACCCAACTTCTCTATTGCAGAGAATAGGGCAAACGCCATCTTGGAATCTCTAGCAGCAATCCCCTTATCAACTCACATACACAGGGGAAAGAGACAAAGACTGAATATCTTGCTTAATAGATTCCTTAACCCCACTGATAGAGGGAAGATGACAATGTCATAATCTCACCAGAGAGGCCACCACACACCCAGTTGTTAATACACGGTTGGGACCAATTAGAAGATGGGCAAATCTCAAAAAACAAGTTCACAATCAGGATCGCAGACACGATATCAACGCTCTTTAGCAGGGTCCTCCTGCCCTGACATTGCGGACATTTTCAAAAATCAATCACAAAGAAATAGAAGCATGACAGGGTCTAAGAACCCACCGCAAGATTACACAGATGAAGAGGATTATGATGATGAATCAATAGCTACCTCAGACGGACCGACAAAAACAACAATAAACCACGATCACCCCTTGACTTATGGGGATATGACAGAAATAGCTGCTGACATCAAAAAATCCTTTTCTTCTGCAATCACTGATCTCAAAGCGGACATACTTGTACTAACGGAGCAAATAGCAGCCAATGAAAAAACTGGGAAACAGAGAGACAAAGCCATAAAAAGATTAGATCAAGTTGCGGCCACCCACTCTATGCACTTAATTAATTTAAACAGACAAGTAGAAGACTTGGATAACAGAGGGAGAAGGAAAAATATAAGACTCAGAGGCATCCCAGAAACAATTAATCCAGAGGAAATAAAACCTGTACTCACTTCCATTTTTAACAATGTCTTGGAAAGATCCATAGACTCTACAATCAAATTCGAAAGAGCCCACAGAGCCTTACGCCCAAAAGGCCCAGAGACAGCACCACCCAGAGACATCATTTTTTGCCTCACCAGTTTCCCTCTAAAAGAAGAAATACTGAAGAAAGCCAGACAAAACGACCAGATCCTTTTCAATGGCGCTTCCATTCAACTTTTCCAAGATCTTTCACCGATCACGCTCAAAAACAGAAGAGCTATAAGACCACTACTTGACATTCTGAAAGAAAAAAAAATTCCATACAGATGGAAGTTCCCATTTGCGGTCCAAATAACTGTGGAAGGAAGACAGGTGCTTCTCCGCACCCCTGAAGACATACCATTCTTCTGTGAAGCAATACAGAGTGATATAATCGAACTACCGGATTGGTATCAAGAATTCCGCCTTCCTCCACAAACCACAACAGCAGGGAACTCACCAGGAAAATCACTCCAAAACTCTCCCTACCCAAAAGGGAAAAAACAAAAATACAACGAGGGACAAGGTACAAGTACCCCAACATCCAAAACCCCAAGAGTCAGAGATAACAGGCACTAAAGCCAACTCATCCATACTAGATAATACCTGAACATACTGACAGAGAAGAAATACAAACACCTGATAGCCTTAGTACTTAAAATCGAGTTTATGTGCATCTGTCTGACCCATCAACTAGGTTAATGGCAAAGAACAAGGACACATGTAGAACCACCACCAGATTCAGAGGAGGAGATGGAGGACATTGAATTCGGAGAGTAAGATATACAACAGGACCCTGGTTATAAATTGCACGGTCCTACAGACTTAACCATACCTCACGGGCCCTGGAAACAACCCCAGGGGAATGGGAGGGGGAGAGAGAGGGGGGGAGTCTTTCCCCCTTTTTTTTTTTTTTCCCTTCTCTCTCCCCTCTCCCCCTGGCCATCTACATGGTTCTAGACCTATCCATAAAACTTAGACAGAGAACAATCTGAGTGCTGTCAAGGGAGTTTGGTAGACATCTCGAACCTGCTTTAATGTTATACACACAGATTAACATTGTTAATTCAGTTGAAGGCAATAATGTTAAGAATTGTCTAATTGTTTAACGCCAAAGGGGTTTCGTCCACAGAAAATAAGAGTTCTCCTAACATTATAGAATAAACATAGACAACAATCTCCTACAACAATTTGACTTGGCAAAAAGACAAAAAGAAATAGAGGAAGAGAAAAAGTAGAGAGAATTGGAAAACGAGAAAAAGAAAACAGTGGACGAGGCCCATGCGGCGACATTGTTGATTAGTCCAGGTTATATTATCAGATCTGAGTTTTTACCAGTTGATATCAGTTTAATCAGTTTAACCACATGAAACAACGTTTATATACCCGATACGAGTAAACACATACCATCTAGCTCAATGCAATTATACACATTCAAAACTACACCTAAATAGGAATGGCACGCATTGGGTGCTATTCCTATGCTAATTATAATTCAACATACCCAACTCACCCCAACATAAAGGTAACATTAATTAATTAATGATAACTGGGAAAATGTGTGGTGACCCACCCTTATGAAACATAACCTTACAAACATATCCTAAGAGCAAACTACCTTCGCCAAATATAAAAAACTGTCCCAGACATACCAGGAAACCTCTTACACGACCCCCAAAAGAAAGACAGAATAAATTCTCTACAACGATACACCTCACTAATACATTTATTTCTAAAACCTCAACACTTTTCTGGGGTTGCCGGCAACCCCAGAGATAGTGTTGTATAGAGGAAACTCTATCCCTATAACCTCCCTCCCAACCTCCCCTCCCCTCTCACCTTTCCCCACCACCAAATATACCTCATACAAACATGGCATACTCCAATCTAGGGAAAAACCCTACAATTGTTTCACATAACGTCAACGGTCTTGGAACACCCGAAAAAAGACACAAACTACTAAAAGAACTTAAGAAAATTCAACCACAAATAGTATTTTTACAAGAGACGCACTTTAAAGGTAAAGCAATCCCCAAAATAACTAATAACTTCTTTATCAATGCTTACCATGCAACCAACCCACAAGCCAAAACAAAAGGAGTGTCAATACTCCTGAGCAAAGACTCTACATTTCAAACTGAACAGGTTCTCGCTGACACTGAGGGCAGATACTTATTCCTAAAAGGGACAATGTCGGGCACCCCGGCAACCTTGGCAAATATTTACTTTCCAAATAAAGCACATATTTCCTTTTGCCAAAAAATAGTCGACGAATTAAAAAGCTTTGTGTCTGGTCGGTTAATACTTGGGGGAGACTTCAACATACCCCTGAACCCACTCCAAGACACTTCCACAGGGAAAACCAGTATCGCCTACCGTGTTCTTAAGAAAATTAAAACACTACTGCAATCCCTTACCCTTGTCGACACTTGGAGACTTCTTAACCCCAATGAGAAAGACTTTACTTTTTACTCAAATCCACATAAGAGATACACCAGAATCGACTACCTGTTCATTTCACAAAGAGATATCCCAAACCTTCAAAAAGCTAAAATAGGTCATATAACCATAACGGACCACGCACCAATATCAATACACTTAACTACCAAGAAGCAAGAATCCAAAACATTTAATTGGAGATTAAATCCTTCACTCCTCACAGACCCAGAAATCTTAACACATATCAAAAAGAACCTTTCTAACTACTTCCTCAATAATTGCAATCCTGACACTTCACCACTTTCGATTTGGGAAGCACATAAATGTGTGATAAGGGGCGACTTCATTAAGTGGGGAGCCAAAAAGAAAAAAGAAAATGAAAAACATATTACTAACCTTCTAACAAAAATTGGCCAACTAGAAAAGTCACATAAGCTTTCTCAAGCTTTAGAAACAAAACAAAACCTAATCAATACAAGGAAGGAACTTCAAAATCTCCTAGACAAGAACACAAGAAGATCCCTCTTCCTTAAAAAAACTATTTACTATGAACATGGAGATAAGAGTAGTAAGATACTGGCAAGAGCCTTAAAAGACACAAAATTAGCAAACACTATACACAGCATTCACGACCCCAAAGGGATAGAACATTTCGAAACAAATAAAATTGCAAAGATCTTTCAGGATTACTACACAAAACTATACAATATCAACTCACAAAACAATACCCCAAACTCCACAACCTCAAGAGCTAATCAGATTAAAAAATTCCTACAACAAAGTAACTTACCCAAAATCACAGAAAGTGAAATGGTAGCCCTAAAAAAGATATAACATTAGAAGAGATCACAGATACCATTTCAGGACTTAAAACAGGGAAAAGCCCAGGCCCAGATGGCCTTACCTCTCAATATTACAAAACCTTTACCTCCATTTTAGCTAAACCACTAGCAAAAGCACTTAATCACTTAAACAGGAAAACCGGAACATCGTCAGAATTCCTAGCAGCACAGATTACCTTAATCCCAAAACAAGATAAAGACCACAAAAAATGCGCCAATTACAGACCTATATCACTCCTGAACCTGGATCTTAAGCTATTAACAAAAATTCTAGCCAATAGATTAAGGCCCCTTTTATCTAAATTAATAGGCCCAGAACAGGTAGGTTTCATGCCTGGCCGAGAAGCAAAGGATAATATTATTAAACCCCTAAATTTAATACACAGAGTGCAGAGCGAAAAGATCGAGGGCCTTCTCCTGTCGACAGATGCGGAGAAGGCCTTTGATAGAGTAGCGTAGGATTACATCCTCGAGACATGCGAGCATGTGGGCATGGGCAAAAAAATGATGTACTGGATGCAGGCCATTTACGACAACCCCACGGCAAAAATTAAAATCAATAATCACCTTTCAGACCCCATACAAATTAGAAACGGCACCAGACAAGGATGCCCCTTGTCACCTCTGCTATTTATTTTGACATTGGAACCCCTGATCAGAACCATCAACCAAAATGAGAATATAAAAGGGTTCACCACGAACCAAAGAGAGTTCAAAATCGCAGCTTATGCGGATGATCTATTATTTTTTATATCCAAACCACATATTTCTATACCAAACTTAAATGAGGTCTTCAAACAGTTCAGACTTATTTCCAATTTCAAGGTAAATAGCAGTAAATCCGAAGCAATGAATTTATCACTGCCCAAAGAAACAGAAGAACTCACTAAAAGTAACTGTCCTTATAAATGGGAATCATCTTCCCTTAAATATCTAGGGGTGAGAATAACACGCAACTTCAAAGACTTATACCAACACAACTTTTCTCCACTTTTGAAAAAAATTGAAGAAGACCTTAGAAAATGGAACTCGAAACATTTTTCATGGTTTGGCAGAGCAGCCATACTAAAAATGACGGTATTGCCCAGACTGCTTTACCTGTTCCATGCCCTCCCCATTGACATTCCCCAAGAATTCTTTAAGAGACTCACCACAGCTAAAAGAAACTTCTTATGGGCACATAAAAAACCCCGCATTCAATTGAAACTACTCACACTACCCAAGGATAAAGGGGGACTAGGCCTACCTAACTTTAAAAATTACTATTACGCAACACATATTACCAGACTGATTGATTGGCACTGTCACTCTAAATTCAAAGACTGGATCAGCTTGGAAGAACCAAGTCCCAAAATATCCACTAAATTCTTACCCTGGACCAAAACTAAATTCTACCCTCACATAATTAAAAACCACCCCCTAATCAGCACCACTTTAAAAAATGTACAAAAAGTGGCAGACATTCACCAGTTGTCTTCCACTACTAGCCCACTAACGGCGATCGCGGGCAACCCAGAATTCCCGCCAGGTTCTGAAAGAATCAACCATCTCAGATCAGGGAAAGACACACCCCTTTTAGTACATGACTGTCTTCACAATAACAAGATCCTATCCTTTCACCAACTTAAGAATAAAATACCAAACCAGTCTTTAAATACCTGGACATACCTACAAATCCAGGATTTCGTCTGGAATAACAAAGATAGAAATCTCATGGCAAGACCCTTCACAACCCTTGAAAAGATTTGCTATGAACCAAAAACCTATCAAAGGTGCCACCTCACTAGCATATAAATGGATCTCTCAACCAAGTGTTGATTTCACAGACAAACACAAATCTACTTGGGAAAAAGAACTGAACATTCAAATTTCTGAAGCACAATGGGAGAAAGCATGCGTCTTTACCCATAAATGCTCATTGAGCACCCAAATGCAGGAAACATCCTTCAAAATTCGGAACCATTGGTATATCACACCTGAGAAAATAAAAGGATGGAACCCAGTAGAATCTGATAAGTGCTGGAGATGCTTGGATGAGACAGGCACCTTTGTACATATTTGGTGGTCTTGCCGTGAGATCCAGAAATTCTGGACAGAAGTTATCAATTGGATAGTGAAAATCACCGAAACTAAGATCAAATTAGACGCGGCCATATGTTTACTACATGTTCACAGTCTCACATATAAAAAATACAAAAAATCCCTGATAAGACATATGCTTAACGCAGCCAAAACTTTAATACCACTTCATTGGAAAACAACACACTCCCCAACCATCAAGGAATGGTTAATGAAAATAAACACAATCTTTGATATGGAGGAAACTCTAGCAATAAAAAGAGAGAACGCACAACAATTCCACAGTATATGGCACAAGTGGACCCGGTTCAAATCTTCTGAAGAATACACAAATTTACTGTAATCAATTCTTAAGCTCTAATACAACACCATTCCACATGACCGTTGACAAACACTGTCAATCACTGACTAAATAAATCTATGCCACCTTCCCAACCCAAATAAATACGAGAATCACTTATACCCCATTATATAGAGATAATAATAATATGGTTTTAAGACTGCTCAGTAATACTTGTTATTCAAATATTTATGTACTGAACACATAGCCATGTAATAACCTGACGCTACATATGTTTTTGAAATTTTACATATTATTGTGTGTATTTTCATAAATTTTCAATAAAACTTTATTGGAAAAAAAAAAAAAAAGATATGTTTGCATGTATCCCAGATGAGTGGGTACTATCCCACGAAACGCGTCGGGCTAACGATGATGCCATCTATCTACTGAAGCTAATTTCTGTACTACCATATGGTATTTTATCCATACCCAAGTGTTTTACTTCACACCATGGCAGATGCTCCACTCCAATTACCAGGCAGAGTGTTCTGCAGTTTTAGATGCATATATGTTTGCTATATATTTATTTCATTTATGTTGTGATTGAATTATTTTGTTTATGATGTATGGTAATTACCTTTGCCTTCCAGGACCTTGGAGGGTCAATAAACAATATTTGCGCAACCAAAAAATGCTCCACTCCAATTACCAGGCAGAGTGTTCTGCAGTTCTAAATGCATATATGTTTGCTATATATTTATTTAATTTATGTTGTGATGGAATTATTTTGTTTATGATGTATGATACTTACCTTGCTTTCTAGGACCTTGGAGGGTCAATAAACAATAATATTTGCACAATGCACTTTGGTCAGTGTCCTTATATATCCTCATTTAAAGTCCCAACTTCTTTCTCCTTTCTCATTGAATCAGGGATGGAGACGCAGATCATCTGCGTCTCATCTAAAGTCCCATTTGCTCTTTTCTTGTGAAAAAAAGTCTAATTTGCTCTTCTCTGGTTGTATAGCCTTGTCTTTGTTGACTCACTTACCTCCATTATACTCAAGTTCAATTCAAACTGCTGTGGTTTGTGTATAGTTGCAGCATTGCACCACTCAGTTGTTGTAAAATCAGGATAGCTCCAGAGGGATTACCAAACTAGTGGTTCCTGTGGGGTGTGCTACATAGACCACACTGTGTGCACAATTATTAAGTAAGTTGTATTTTTGAGGATTCATTTCATTATTGAACAACTACAGTGCTCTCAATCAATCCAAAATGTTGATAAACCTTAAACCTGAATATTTAGGAAAGTAAAAGTGAGGTTTTGGCTTTCTTAGGAGAATATCTATGAGTGCACAATTATTGGGCAACTATTATGCCTCATACACATGGGTGTATTAACCACTTCAGCCCCGGAAGGATTTCCAGCTTTAGGACCGGAGCCCTTTTTGCGATTCGGCACTGCGTCGCTTTAACTGAAAATTGCGCGGTCGTGCGACGTTGTACCCAAACGAAATTTGCGTCCTTTTTTTCCCACAAACAGAGCTTTCTTTTGGTGGTATTTGATCACCTCTGCGTCATTTCTGATCGCCGCTATAAACAATAGAAGAGTGACAATTTTGCAAAAAAACCCAAATTTCTTACTTTTTGCTAGAATACAAATAAAAAAAAAATATAAAAAAACATTTTTTTTCACCGTTTTTGGCCGATTTATATTCTTCCTCATGTTTGCGATAAAAAAAATCGCAATCGGCGTTTATTGATTGGTTTGCGCAAAAGTGGTCGCGTTTACGGATGATGAGAATTCATTTTTGGGGGTTTTTTCTTTACTAGTAATGGCGGTGATCTGCGATTTTTAGCGGTACTGCGATATTTCAGCAGACATGTCGGACTATTTTGACACTTTTTTGGGACCATTGGCATTTATACAGCGAACAGTGCTATAAAAATGCACTGATTACTGTGTAAATGTCATTGGCAGTGAAGGGGTTAACCTGCAGGGGGCGCTCTAAGGGTTAACTATGTTCCCTGGGCGTGTTCTAACTGTATGGGGACTGCACTATCTGGGGAAGGGAAGTGGTCACAGCCTTCGTATACAGGAAGGCTGTGATCACAGCCCTTCCCCCTTCTTACAGAGCGGAGGTCCGTGTTTACATACACGGACCTCCGTTCCTCCGCTCGGGGAGCCCATCGCGGGTAGCCGGCGGCAATCGAAGCCGCCGCACCCGCTCCCTGGCCCTCCCCGAACACAGTGAGCGCGCGGGTGCGCCCCCGGCGGCGCGCGCGCGCTCACTAAGCTCGATCCCGTAGCCGCCGTCGTACGACGGCGTTTTGCGGGAACGAACCACTTTGCCGCCGTCAAATGACGATCGGCGGTCGGCAAGTGGTTAACCAAACGAGCTGTAACATCGGGACCGACATCAGGAAAAAAAAATTGGCGTCAAAAACGTGATTTCGTCGGCTTTTGCATCGGTGTTAATGTTTGTAAGTGAGCATCAGCGCTACATCGCGTTTCGTTTTAAAAAAAACCATTCCTCTGCTATTTTTGAACCTGAAAACATCGGTAATAAAAACGCCGGTTAACGTTGCTACGGCGTTAATGCGCGTTAGTGAGCGTTTTGCTGGCTCAGCGTAAAAAAAACGCTCTAGCGCTGCAGCTTCGGAACGCCCTGCCCGTGGGTTCTACTTTCAGCTCACAGATGCCAACGCTATCTACAGCGCAAAAACATCAGCATTTGTATGGGGCCATTGAATAGCATGGAGAGCTGCAAAAAATGCTCAAAAACGTGTCTGTAAAAAACGTCCGTGTGTATGAGGCCTTAGGCTGCATTCACACCTGAGTGAGACGTTTTCTGGCATATTTGAAGCATTGACGCCCAATGTCACGCTAATACGAGCGGTTGACGCTTTTCCATTGATTTTATGTCAATAGAAACGTTTCAGAAATTATGGAATATGCCCGATTCATGCGACAAAAATACCTCCGGGAGTAGTTTGATCGGGCGTTTGGCTTCAGGCGTTTTTGAGTGGAGATGTGAACCATCTCCATTCAGAAACATTGATTTTTTTCCCCCTCCAGCGTTTTGTAGCTTCGTAGCTACAAAACGCTCAGGTGTGAATGGAGCCTTAGTGTGCAGAATTATTATGCAACTAAATGAAAAACAAAAAATTTCCCATCTCACTTGTTTATTTTCATCTGTTAAGTGAGAATAATAAGCAAACAACTCAAAATTTACAAATAAACATTTCTGAAATGTAAAATATAAAATAAAATAAATCAGTGACCAATATACCCCCCCTTCTTTTCAATAACAGTCATAAACTTTCCATTCATGGAGTCTGTCAGTTTCTGCAGAGAGTTGTTCTGTTTTCCTTCACTGTAAATCTCCCATTTAATAAGGGCCTACAGGTTCTCAATATGGTTTAGAGCAGGTGGGAAAGAGGACAATGTCATTATTGTTTAATCTTTAAGTCCTTTACTGGCTAGCTACACAGTGGAGTACTTTAAAGCATGTGATGGAGCACTGTCCTGCATAAATATCATGGGCTTTTTGAAAGATGCAGACTTTTTCCTCTACCACTGCTTGAAGAAAGTGTCTTCTAAAAGCTGGCAGTAGGTTTGGGATTGATTGATTTGGAATCCATGTTCAGCCCAAAAAGGTCCAACTAGCTCACCTTTTAAATACCAGCTCATACCAGTACCCCAACTTTACCTTGCTAGCATCTGAGTGGAAGTGCAGCTCTGTGCCCGTTACTGATCCAGCCAGGGCCGTAGATAATTTTTTGCTCTGGGGGGGGTTCAGCAGCAGGTACTAAATAAAACAAATTCCGCCAAATTCATAAAGACTGGGGAGAGGAAAAGTGATGCGTTGCTCAAAGTAAGCAATCACATCCTTAATTCTATTTTCTCACATCCTCTTGAAAATTTAACCTGATTTCAGTTTTGCCTTCTTCCAGATTTTATGAACATTGCCCAGTGAGGCTGGCTATTGTCCATTCTAAAGCCTGGTACACACTGTATGTTCTTTTTCGTTCAGCCCTGAATGAAAAAACCTGAAAGATCACTGTACTAACACATGCAGTGTTAGTACAGTGATCTCCCCTGCTATGCTATTGTGTTCTGACCCAACCAGAACACACCGGTCAGTGCTCTTAGCCATTGGACCACCTACCACAGGGTAGTGCACTGTAATAGACAATCTTACT
>BLSH010511469.1:89024-103866 GCA_018402905.1 Glandirana rugosa | reverse complement strand
AAAACCCCCAACTTTGGGGGGGGTCTCGTAGGACTGTTTTTAGTAGACGTACCGTCAGCCGTCTCGTCGGTCCCTGTTTGGTACGTCAACTAAACATCGACAGCCGTCACGACACCGTCTCAGTAACATCGTCCCCGCCTGACTACAAAACGCCTGTCGCCGACATTTGACTTGTAAGGACAGGAGCCGTGACCGTCACTAGCCCAGGGACAAAGGAGGAATAGCGACACCGTCTTACCGACAGTAATCTGGTGAGGACCGTGCGAGGAGGGGCGCTGCATGGTTTGTCCCTGGCTGCTCTGCCGACTGCCATGCAGATGATTTTTGTCAGGATGCTCTGGGGGGGGTTTCAACCCCCAAAACCCCCCCCTTAGCTACGTCCCTGGATCCAGCCACAGGCCCATCCATCTGGTCCGTCAAGAGTCACTCTCATCTCATCAGTCCATAAAAAATTTGAAATATCTGTCCTCAGGTATTTCTTGGCCCAGTCTTGCCGTTTCAACTTATGTGTCTTGTTCAGCGGTGGTCAGGCTTCCGCCATCCTTACCTTGGCCATGTCTCTGAGCACTGAACACCTTGTTCTTCTGAGCACTCCAGGTAGGTTGCAGTTCTGGAATATGGCAGAACTGGAGGATAATGGGTTCCTGGTAGCTTCACATTTGATTTTTCTCCAATCTTTAGCAGTTAATTTGTGTCTTTTTTTTCTCAACACGTTTCTTGCAACACCCTGTTGACTATCTGCAACAAAACATTTGATGGTTCTGTGATCACACCCAAATATTTTAGAAATGTCAAAAGTGCTGCATCCCTCTGAAAGACTTTTTACAATTTTTGACTTTTCAGAGTCAGCTAAATCTCTTTTTTGGCCCATTTTGCCTGAGAAAAATAAGCTGCCTAATAATTATGCACACCTTAATATAGGGTGTTTATCTCCCTAGGTCACACCCTCCCTCATTACACAAATACACATCACTTGATATGCCTCAATCGAATAAGCATTCAAATAAATATATACAGCTTGAAGTTGGACAAAATGCATAAAAATTACGATTTAGTCGAAATACTCACTTGTCTAATAATTGTGCACACAGTGTATAGGGCTATTAAGGTATAACTAACGCCACTTTTTTTTTTTTTTTTTTTTTTTTTAGTTTTGGATAGAGTGAAGAGGGATTAGAATATCTGTAAGATTTTAATGTCTGTTCCCCTGTTGGGGAGATACATCCTATTTGTCCTGTTTACTGTTATCATCAAAAGTGGAAGTAAAAGAAAATCCAACATTTTGGGTGGTCCCCAGAACAGTAATAGAGGGGAAATCTTCCAGAGGGGAAATCTTCCAAAGGGGACACAAGTTCTGGTTTAACCCCAGGATTCCCTAATTTTGGAGAGATTTCTTCTCACTTGCTGTTTTGGCTATGGAAGAAGACATGGGAAATCTCCCGGATGGAGCACCTCCTTTGCGCTACCTGAAATGAAAAAAATATTGCCTTTAGTTCTACTTTATGTAGTAGATGTGTATAATTAATTTTTAGCTCATTTACACTTGCTTTGACTTTAACACACATTGAAGTACCTACTGCTTGATAGGGAAATTGCATATTTCATATTCCTTATTAAGGTTGGCATTACAAATATCTAATAGAGCCTCTAATATCCTAGTTAAGAAGGCCATAAAGGACATAAGCATAGCTTTATCTTATACCAAAGGAATGTCATTGTTAACTGACCAAGTCCTTGGAGAGTCATATTGCAAAGGGAGTTGGCTTGGGGGTTGTCTATTCTTTACACAAGTTTAAATACTACAGTTATAACATGTAACATTTAGTCTCACACCAGAGCTTGCAACCATGTAAGCGTCTGATCTGATCATCTGGCCATGCTGCACGTGCAGGGGACTCCTTGGCCAAACAGCATCTTTAGTTACTAGTAGTATTCTTGTTATTTTCTTTATCTGTCATTATCTTTACTATATTTTATACTTTTAAGTATTTTTGTGATCTGTCTTCGCACATATCAACCACAACCCCAAAAACGTGACAAAACACTGCTTCAACATTCTTTTTTATGTGTTTTTGATGCTCTGGTGATGCTTCAGTGATGCTTTCTTGAAGCTTGGCAAATGTCCTTTTTATGTTGATTTTAAAGGAGCTGAGTAGAACCCCAGCTTAGTAGAACCCCCACTCAGCCGATTCCCAGCTCATTAGTACACCTGTAAAGCAGATCTTCAGCTTATTAGTACCCTCATTCAGTAGATGCCCTGCTCAGTAGTACCCCCAGCCCTGCTGATGCCCCACTCAGTAGTACCCCTAGCTTTCCTGATCCCCTGCTAATTAGTAACCCCCAGCTCCGCTGATCCCCTGCTCAGTAGTTACTCTCAGTACTAACCCCCAGCTCTGCCAATCCCTTGCTCAGTACTAGCCCCCAGCTCTGCCGATCCCCAGCTCACTAGTAACCCCCAGCCCTGCTGATCCTCATTTCACTACAGTTCCAGCTCACCTCCTGCTATACTGCTCCCACGGTGCACACCACATGCTAGTTTGTCTTGCATCAGTCCCTCAGCTCTGCTGACCTTCTGCCACTTAGTCCTCTCTTTCCCGGTCCCTTCCGTTATAGCGTTCCCATGTTGCATACCACGGGTGCCGTCTGCTAGTTGCTCCACTCCAGTCTGGACCCTGCTCACCGCCCTGCAGCTCCTTGCTGCACACCAGATTTAACTTCGGCACCAGACACTTCCAGAATATATACACACAAACTGAAAGTGACTGCTGATGACGTCTTTCTGCTTTGCTTGTTGGTTTTGCAGTGCATCCTGGGATATATCTTCACTACAAAACCTCCAAAACAAAGGTCAATAAAAGACTCTGAAAAGCTTCAGGTGCTGTAAACAAGCATTGCCATAGATTTATATCAGTGTTTCTCAATTTCAGTCCTCAAGGCGCACCAACAGGTCATGTTTTCAGGATATCCCTTAGATGAAATGGCTGTGGTAATTACTAAGGCAGTGAAACTGATCAATTGGAGAGCCTGAAAACATGACTTGTTGGTGTGCCTTGAGGAGTTGAGAAACACTGATTTATATGGATGTTTTGGAAATTTATTTTATATTTTATTTATTTCAGGTACTTATATAGCGTCGTCAATTTATGCAGCACTTTACATATACATTGTACATTCACATCAGTCCCTACCCTCAACGAGCTTACAATCTAAGGTCTCTAACTCACATTTATGCAGATACTAATACACATACTAGGGCCAATTTAGACAGGATCCTATTAACCTACCAGCATGTCTTTGGAGCATGGGAAGAAACCGGAGTACCTGGAGGAAACCCACGCAGACTCAGGGAGAACATGCAAACTCCAGGCAGGTAGTGTCGTGGTCGGAATTCGAACCAGCGACCGTTTTCCTGCTAGGCGAAAGTGCTATCCATTACACCAGTGGTTCTCAACCCTGTCCTCAAGTACCCCCAACAGGTCATGTTTTCAGATTTTCCTTTATCTTGCACAGGTGCTTTAAATCAGAGTCAATGGCTTGGTATTTTGGACAGTTGATTCATCTAAGGGAAATTCCCAAAACATGGCCTGTTGGGGGTACTTGAGGACAGGATTGAGAAACACTGCACTACACCACTGTGCCGCCCACTACACCACTTGAAGCACCAAGAAAGCGACATGGGGTATAATTTTTGAAGCAAAGCAAACGCAATGTGTGAACAGGACTGTAAGGTAACCATTTTCTTTAGTGACAGGAGCTTTGATTGGCATTCAGAGTGCTTTAAAAAAAAAAAAGTGCGTTCAATGCCACATTTTGAAGCAAGGGTAAACGAGCCCTAAGGACATCATTTGGGCTACTTTGACACTGGGGCGGGGGGTTGGTAGCGGTAAAGCACCGCTAATTTTAGTGACGCTATGGTGCCGCTATGCAGGTGGGAGAGGGGCGCTTTTAACCCCCAAGTGGGGATATAAGCGCCACCGCATGGCACGACCGAGACAATGTTTAGCCGCTTTGGAAGAGCTGCCCATTGATTACAATGGAGGGGTGGTGGAAGAGCAGTGTATACACCACACTCGGGCTTTCACACTGGGGAGAATGGGGGGGGTTTCAGGAGCTATACAGGCGCTATTTTTATTACTGTAGCGCCTGAAAATCTACCCAGTGTAAAAGGGGTCTTAGTCTAGGTTCACATCTATGCAGCTGTGCTTTCTGTGGGTTTTTACTTTGATTTGTGTTTTTTTTTCGGGGGGGGGGGGGGAAATTTGTTGCTAGGCAGGTTTAAAAAGGCAAATCGCTGTAAAAACACATGAAAAAAACCAACACTTGCGTTTCTGGTGCAGCTCCATTGAAGTCAATTGCATGCAAAACGCAAACTGCAGTGAGGAAAAAAGTCCCCGACCCTTTCCAAAAAAATGCAACGCTGCAAAATGCACAGATGAACTACATCCATAGGAAACCATGCTAAATGGACTGTAGTGCATTTCTGCAAAACGCGATAAAAAAAACACATAGGTGTGCACCTAGGGTTAGGGCCCATTCACACCAGAAACTGCATGAGTGTTTTTGACTGCACGTTTACATGCATTTCAAGCACGCTTGCGTGCATTTTATGTGTATGTTTTTGGTCTTGGCTTAAAGGGGCAGGGTGAGTTTGAAGCGTGTTCCCTGCATATGCAGTGCGGAAAAATGCAGCATGCTCTACTTTTTTTTTATTTTTTAATTGCACTGCAATGATGTGAACTATGCCCATAGGATTACCTTGATTTTGGGCTGTCTATGCAGTTGGAGTGCAGTTCAAAAATGCATCAAACTGCGTTCAGGGTGAAAGGGCCTTAACCAGTTCCCTACAAAGTCATTGTGAAATGACGTCGGCAGGAACTGCTCGTCGATCCCCTGGGGGCCCGCAAAGCGGCGATCACGGATTGCTTGACTGATCGGGGTAAAGAGCCAATAACTCTTTACCACGTGACCGGCTGTGTCCAACCACAGGCGGTCACTACCGATCTTCTCGTGCACGCCGCTCGTGCGCGCCCCGCGGCCCTCGGACAAAGCCCAGCTCTGATCCATGTAAAGAGCCAATAGATTTGGCTCTTTACCACGTGACCAGCTGTGTCAATCACAGCCGGTCATGTGATGTAAACAAACCGTGGTAACGAGCTGTTACCGCGGTTCTCCCTGTCACACACCGATCGTGTGTGACAGGGAGATTGCGGTAACAGCTCGTTACCGCCTACTGTACACCAAGCACACTGATCACCCCCCTCCAATAAAGAGGACCTGTCACCACCCCACCAAAGTACCTGTCACAGCCCATCAGAGTACCTGTCACCTGTCCATCAAAGTACCCGAGTACCTGTCACCTGTCCATCAGAGTACCCGAGTACCTGTCACCTGCCCATCTGAGTACCTGTCCATCAGAGTACCCGAGTACCTGTCACCTGCCCATCAGAGTACCCGAGTACCTGTCACCTGTCCATCAGAGTACCCGAGTACCTGCCCATCTGAGTACCCGAGTACCTGTCACCTGCCCATCTGAGTACCCGAGTACCTGTCACCATCCCATCTGAGTACCCGAGTACCTGTCACCATCCCATCTGAGTACCTGTCACCAACACATCAAAGTACCCGAGTACCTGTCACCAGACCATCAGAGTACCCGAGTACATGTCACCAGACCATCAAAGTACCGGAGTACCTGTCACCTGCCCATCAGCGTACCCGAGTACCTGTCACCTGCCCATCAGAGTACCTGTCACCAGCCAATCAGCATACCAGAGTACCTGTCACCAGCCCATCTGAGTACCCAAGTACCTGTAAGCAGCCCATCTGAGTACCTGTCACCTGCACATAAAAGAGAACCTGAGTACCTGTCACCAGCCCGGCAAAGTACCCGAGTACCTGTCACCTGCCCAATAGAGTACCCGAGTACCTGTCACCAGACCATCAGCCTAACAGAGTACCTGTCACCTGCCCATCTGAGTACCCAAGTACCTGTCACTAGCCCATCAGCATACCCGAGCACCTGTCACCTGAGTACCTGTCCACCTGAGTACCCGAGTACCTGTCACCAGCCTATCAGAGTACCCGAGTACCTGTCACCAGCCCATCAGAGTACCCGAGTACCTGTCACCTGCCCTTCAGATTGCCCGAGTACCTGTCACCAACCCATCTGAGTATCCGAGTACCTATCTGCAGCCCATCAGAGTACCCAAGTACCTTTTACCAATCCATCAGATTACCCGAGTACCTATCTCCAGCCCATCAAAGTACCCAAGTACCTATCTGCAGCCCATCAGAATACCTGAGTACCTATCTGCAGCCCATTAGAGTACCCGAGTACCTATCTGCAGCCCATGCCTCATAGAATATACCTCGGGTGTTTGCTTTCCAAAATGGGGTCATTTTGGGGGTAATTCCACTGTCCTGGTGCCCAGGGGCCTTCAAAAGTGTGATAGGTATGAATGAAATTTTATGTTTAATTTATGCTCCTAGAACGCCTGACGGTGCTCCCTGCATGTTCGACCTCTGTATGTGGCCAGGGTGTGAAAAAGTCTCACACATGTGGTATCGCCATACTCAGGACGAGTAGCAGAATATATTTTGGGGGGTAAATTTTGCTATGTGCATGCTGTGTGTTAGAAATATCTTATAAATTGACCACTTTGTGTAAAAATAAAAGCGTTTTCATTTTCTTTCCACGTTTTTGAAGACTTGTGAAAAAAAATGAACCATTCAAAAGACTCATAATGCCTCACAGAATACACGTTGGGGTGTTTGCTTTCCAAAATGGGGTCATTTTGTGGGTAATTCCATTGTCCTGGTGCTCCAGGGCCTTCAAAAGTGTAATGGGTCTTTAGGAAATTAGATGTGAAATTTATGCTCCTAGAATGCCTGACGGTGCTCCCTGCATGTTGGACCTCTCTATGGGGCCAGGCTGTGTAAAAGTCTCACACATGTGGTATCGCCATACTCGGGATGAGTAGCAGAATATATTTTGGGGGGTAATTTTTGCTATGTGCATGCTATGTGTTAGAAATAACTTATAAATTGACCACTTTGTGTAAAAATAAATGCGTTTTCATTTTCTTTCCACGTTTTTCGAAGACTTGTGGAAAAAAATGAACCATTCAAAAGACTAATAATGCCTCATAGATTATACGTTGGGGTGTTTGCTTTCCAAAATGGGGTCATTTTATGGGTAATTCCATTGTCCTGGTGCTCCAGGGCCTTCAAAAGTGTAATAGGTCGTTAGGAAATTAGATGTGAAAATTCTGCTCCTAGAATGCATGACGGTGCTCCCTGCATGTTGGACCCCTCTATGTGGCCAGGCTGTGAAAAAGTCTCACACATGTGGTATCGCCATACTCGGGGACAGTAGCAGAATGTATTTTGGGGTGTAATTGGAAGTATGCATATGCTGTGTGTGAGAAATAACTTGTTGTTATGACAAGTTTGCGCAAAAAAAAAAAAAATAATAATAATTTCTGAATTTTCCCAAGAATTGTGGGAAAAAAGTACAACTTCAAAAAACTCGCTATGCCTCTTGCTAAATACCTTGGAATGTCTACTTTTCAAAATGGGCTCATTTGGGGGGTATTTGTACTTTCCTGACATTTCAGGGCCTCAAGAAATGAGATAGGCCATCAGTGCATCAGGTGTGATCAATTTTCAATGATTGGCACCATAGCTTGTAGACTCTATAACTCACACAGACCAAATAATATACACTTATTTTGGTTATTTTTACCAAAGATCGGTAGCAGTATAGGTTTTGGCCCAAATTTATGAACAAAAATTACTTATTTGCAAAATTTTATCACAGAAACAAAAAAAAAGTGTTTTTTTTTTTAAATGTCCGCACTTTTTTTTCAATTATGTCGCAAAAAATAAAAAACCCAGAGGTTCTTAAATACCACCAAAAGAAAGCTCTATTTGTGTGAAAAAATGATAAAAATTTTGTTTGGGTACAGTGTAGCATGAGAGAGTAATTGTCATTCAAATTGTGAGAGCGCTGAAAGCTGAAAATTGGTCTGGGCAGGAACGGGGTGTAAACGTCCAGTATGGAAGTGGTTAAAGTGGAACTTCAGTCATTTTTTCAGCTTTCCGTCTATTAAATCTTCTGCCCTCGTTGTTTTAACTTTGGTTAGTAAAACTGTTTTTTTTCTGACAGTAAATACCTTATATAGCCCACTTACTGATTCTTGTCTGGTCATTAGCCTAGGCTTATGACATCATGCACAGCTCTCTCTCTCTCTTGTGAGTTTGCCGGGAAGGGAGGTGAGTCATAAGAGGGCCAATGATGGCTGCAGAGCTGGAGGTGTGCCTCTGTGTGTCGGTGTAAATCCAGGAAGTGAACAGGCAGAAGCTTCAGCTGCCCACAGTTAAAATGGCTGCAGCCTGACTAAGTGGAGGGAGATTTCTGCAGCATATTTGGCAAGTACAGAATCACAATATATATAAAATAATATGCAAAGTGGTTGGAGGGAAGCTTCAGAATGGCAAAGATGTTTTTATTACAAATGATGTGAGCAGTTCCTCTTTAACCTGCTCCTATCCGCGCCATAGCCGAATGACGGCTACAGCGTGGCTCTAAAATGCCGGGAGGACGCCAATAGACGTCCTCCCATTTGGCTCGTGCTGGGCGCGGACCCGATGTCCGCCGGAGACCCGCGATCTCCTTACAGAGAGGAGGAACGGGGAACCGCCGAAGTAAACACGGCGGTTCCCCGTTCTGTGAGGGGGGCATGACAGATCTACTGATCCCTGTCACTGGGATCAGTTAGATCTGTCATGTCCCTGTCAACCCCGCCCCCCCACAGTTAGAACACACCCAGGGAACATAGTTAACCCCTTCACTGCCCCTGCAGGTTAACCCCTTCACTGCCAATGACATTTATACAGTAATCAGTGGACATTTAAATTTCTGATCGCTGTATAAATGTCATTGGTCCCAAAAAAGTGTCAAAAACGTCCGACATGTCCGCCCCAATATCGCAGTCCCGATAAAAAATCGCAGATCGCCGCCATTACCAGTAAAAAAAAATAAAATAAAAACGCCATAAATCAATGTCTATAGTTTGTAGGCGCTATAACTTTTGAGCAACCCAATCAATAAAGGCAGATTGCAATTTTTTTACCAAAAATATGTAGAAGAATATAAATCGGCCTAAACTGATGAATAAATTTGTTTTTTTATTTTTGGATATTTATTTTAGCAAAAAGGAAAAAATTTGTTTTTTTTTTTCAAAATCGTCGCTCTTTTTTTGTTTATAGCGGCGATCAGAAGTGACGCAGAGGTGATCAAATACCACCAAAAGAAAGCTCTATTTGTGGGAAAAAAAGGACATCAATTTTGTTTGGGTACAACGGCGCACGACCGCGCAATTGTCATTCAAAGAGCGACAGCGCTGAAAACTGAAAATTGGTCCGGGCAGGAGGGGGGTTTAAGTGCC
The DNA here is from genome assembly GCA_018402905.1 of Glandirana rugosa. Lineage (NCBI taxonomy): Eukaryota > Metazoa > Chordata > Amphibia > Anura > Ranidae > Glandirana > Glandirana rugosa. Next base: position 94,417 of record BLSH010511469.1, on the reverse strand, counting down.
CAGTAAGGAAGTGGTTAATGTCACTGTGTTTATCATGTTGCCACATCCATGAGCCCACACAGAATACATACTCCATAGGGAGGAATGTACAGAATTTGCGAGAAGTAGGAGCTGGGAAGTCTTTGCAGTAAGCCATCCCGTTAGCTGCTTATCTGCACACAGACAGAATTACTAGCTGCCTCCCAGCCTTTCCGCTCTACAGCTCTGTGAGGCGGCCCGGCGGATGTGACGTCAGGGGCCCATGTTTGAACCTGGTGCCGGGTTATAGTGTTGGCTTTACCCGGGCTCCTTCGGACCGGAGTTCTTTCTAAATTCAGAGGCCCGCAGGCGCCATGGCCGCGGTAAACGTAAGCCCGCCGGACCAGCAGGGAGACGGCGACCCCCTTCCCACCGTATTCTTGTTTGACCGCCGCTTAGAGCAGTCTACGTGCGAGGAGAAGTGTCTGGCCGTGCGCGGCGGCTTCGCGGAGCTCCGCCATGACGTGTGTCAGGTAATAAGAGGAGCTTTGTGCTAATGAGAACCATTACAGGGAAGTCCTGTCAGGTGGGGCTGTGTTGGCGCCAACTGAGCCTGGGAGCACACCACTGACAACAAGACGCACGTGTTACCGCCCTGTGTACATCTAGTGTGTGTGCATGTATCCCTGTCACCACATTATGTACAGTGTTACACATTCTAATATACAAATACTAGGCAATTCACTCCTTCATACAAATCACCATGAGCTCAATTATGCATTTTCTATTTCTTACTTTTGTGTATATATATGTGTGTGTGTAAAAAAAAATGTGTATCCATTGGATTAACTGGATTTCTGCCTTAATTTGCCATACTGTGATCTGACCTGTGTTTAACCACTTCCTTACTGGGCACTTAAACCCCCCTCCTGCCCAGACCAATTTTCAGGTTTCAGCGCTGTCGCATTTTGAATGACAATTGCGCGGTCGTGCGGCGTTGTACCCAAATAAAATTGATGTCCTTTTTTCCACACAAATAGAGCTTTCTTTTTGTGGTATTTGATCACCCCTGCGTTTTTTATTTTTTGCGCTATAAACAAAACCAAGAGCGACAATTTTGAAAAAAGAACAATATTTTTTACTTTTTGCTCTAATAAATATCCCAAAATAAAAAAAAAAAAAAAAATTCATTGGGTTTGGCCGATTTATATTCTTCTACATATTTTTGGTAAAAAAAATCGCGTTTATTGATTGGTTTGCGCAAAAGTTATCGCGTCTACAAACTATGGGAATTGATTTAGGCTAGGTTCACACTGCTGCGGTGCGGGAACCCTGCGAATTCACTGCGGGTTCCCGCATCGCAGGTCTCTGATCGGCAGTTCACACTGCCATATGCGATCTCTGGGGAGTGTCAATACAATGTTAATGACACCCCCAAATGAGTACGCATATCGCACTGCGAACTGCAAACTCGCACAGGAATCGGATCGCATGGTGTGAACCACCATGCGATCCGATTCTGAGCCTGCGAAAAAAAAGGGTCCTGTGCGAGTTTGCTCCGATTGCGATGCGAATTCAGCCATACAATCTCTATGGCTGATTTTGCATCGCACAGAGATCGCATATGGTTCACACTGCAGTGCGGTGCGAAATCATATGCGATCTCTGTGATCGGAGCAGTGTGAACCTAGCCTTATGGCGTTTTTATTATTATTATTTTTTTTACTAGTAATGGCGGCGATCTGCGATTTTTATCGGGACTTTGATATTGGGGCGGACATGTCGGTCATTTTTTACACATTTTTGGGACCAATGACATTTATTCAGCGATCAGAAATTTAAATGTCCACTGATTACTGTATAAATGTCATTGGCCGTGAAGGGGTTAACCTGCAGGGGGCAGTGAAGGGGTTAACAATGTTCCCTGGGTGTGTTCAAACTGTGGGGGGGGCGGGGGCTGGTCGGGACATAACAGATCTAACTGATCCCAGTGACAGGGATCAGTAGATCTGTTTGTCCCCTGTCACAGAACGGGGAACCGCCGTGTTTACATCGGCGGTTCCCCGTTCTACAGCTCTGTAAGGCAATCACGGGTCAGGAGCGGACATCGAGTCCGCCCGACCCGCGGGCACGCCCACGCAGCGTGCGGCGGCCGCGCGCGCGCCGCCGCCGCCCAGTGTGCGCAGGGGGCGTGTGAAGGGGCGGACGTCCATGGACGTCCACCCGGATTTTCAGATCCGCGCTGTAGACGTCTTTCGTCTATAGCGCGGATCTCTACAGGTTAAATTACAAAAATAGACAAACACAATGTGCTTAACCGGTTCCCGACCCCCTCGTGTACATTTACTGCTGCAGAGTGGCTTTGTAGCACGAATCGCCATCTATAAACGGCGGCTCGTGCATGCACAGTAGCAGGCGGGAGCACGCCGTCGGTGGCGCGCTCTTGTGCCCACCACACTCTGCTGAGTTGTGGCCACGGCTCGGGCAGACTCAATCTCTGCCAGTGAGCTGCGATTGCTTGACAGAGACTGAAAACGGGGGGACTACCGATGTAAACACAGCGGTCCCCCACTTTGTCAGGCAGCAATGGAGCCGCTGACGTCACGGCGAAGGCCTGGCACATAGCGCCCGACCCTGCCGTTGAGTACACCAGAAAGACGGGCTCCTGTGCATGCGCGGGGGTGAATACTCGTGGCTCCGCCCACTCACAGCGCCAGAGCCGCGAACCCGGAAGAATCCACACATCGAAGATGTCCGCTCCCTTTAGGGACCGGGCAGCGCTGCGGGAGCTTCGTTCTACGGTGAGTATTTCATAATGAGCTAGTATGCGGCATACTAGCTCATTATGCCTTTACCTTACAGGTTTTTTTTTAGGTATACAACTGCTTGACTAGGACTATGAACAGATGACTATGAACAATTATTCAATTAAATATGGGAGGAGACACATCAAACTTTGTGAGTTTGTAAAACGTATTTATATGTTTGTGATTTCACTGTGAAGCAGGCTGTGAACAAGGCGCACTGTTGATGCCGCCGAAACGCGTCAGCTGTTGATTGCCGTTTGCCACGATAGAATAAATACTTTATCATATGATCCCAAGGAGTGATGGCTTATTTTTTATTTTTATCTTGGTAATTGAACTGGAATGCATGGAGGACATTCAAGGAGCCTGAGCACCCGGGGGAGATGCAACACTTGATTGCCTAAAGCCCAAGCTCCACTGATCAGAGCGGTGTCTTTTGTGTGTTGGCTGCTTTAAGCAGAGAATGGCTCTCGCTGAATCGCGCTGTGTTTTTAAGATGAAAGGAGAGAACGATCAGCTGCCGCTCGCCAGGATACAATTTCTGGTCGTTATGGTGACCTGGCACCCGAGGATTGTCGAGCCCTGGCTTGGAGATCAAATAATTATTTTACTCACTGAACTGCCACTCAATTTGACATTTTGTAATCCTGTGTTTTTTTCTGGATTTTTGGGTGATATTCTGTCTCTATCATTTAAAATACACCTATGATAAAAATGATAGATCTTTAATTTCTTTATAAGCGGGCAAACTTACAAAATCTGCAGGGGATCAGATATTTTCCCCACTGTATGTTCTGTATGTACATGTGGTTTTCTGTTTGCAGGGTGCCCCTGGCATAAAAGAAGTGGATGCACCCTGCAGTTTTCACACAGCAATATGCAAGCTGTTAGTAGGCTGGTGTTACATGTTTGAGCCAGAGTGGATGTGCAACCGGAAGTGTGTAGGAATTACTAACTTCCTCAACAATTACTTTAAATGCAGCAAATTTTTATTACTATTTACAGGCTAACTTTTTTTTTTATTGAAATCCCAGTTCTGCTTCATCGTAGCAACTTATAATGGACCTGAGTAGGAAGAATAGGCATACAGGTGTAGTTAACCATATGTACACAATCTATACTGTGGTGGATGCTAAAGAAAAGTTCAAAAAAGGTTGTCATTTTTTACCTCCCTTGGTGACCTCCTTGAGCTGTTATGGTTGGTAAAATGTAGGTTAATCTTTTTGCTAAACTAGCAAAGAGAGATCAATAAGGTGCATATACAATTACGTGTGTGTACATACCCTTATTCACACATACACACTTTTTATTATCTGTCCTGTCTGTGTAGTTTATAGTCTACACAGCCTGTGTGATAAGTTTTATGTGTAATCAGGGAAAAAAAAAATACTCTTGTTCAAATGGTCACATCATTGTCCATTTGGTCTCTGCTCATGGGACCTAAGGAGTGACATTCAGGCCGAGTGTCAATAGGTGGCTGCTCCTCAAAGCTTACCACCCCCTTTATTAGAAACTGCATGACCAATTCCATTGTATTAGCAAAGTAAGTGGTAACTGAAGGATTAAGTATTGCTGCTTCAGGAAAGGAGTACTTTTTTGTTTTACATGGCTAGTAGCCTATTTAGTGTTTTTACTGTTTGACTGTAAATCCAAGAAAATGACTTGTTGAATTAATTTTGTATTTTTTTTTTTTTTAAAGGCCTTTGGGATCAACTCAGATGAGAAGTTTGTCATTTCAACAACAAACAGGAAGGAAGTAACTGTCACAGAATTTAGTAAGTGTATATTATTCAGATATCTAGGTTGTGCAGGCATTAATGAAGGAAAATCGCTTTTTGTTTTGGCTACACATTGTGTTTGCTATTTGTAGATTCTTTTATCTTTAAGGCCTCATGCACACTGGATGTTTTTACAGCTGCTGTTTATGGCATCATATGTTTTTTTTCCAAGTCATCTTCCAGGACGGCTTACAGAGAGAGAGAGGCTCCTCCCACCTAACAGGAAACACATGATCCACATTATAAAAAGACTGCTCACCAGTAGTACCTCAGTATATGTGTTTCCTCCGGCCTGACAAGAACTCTAAAGAAGTTTGTTATTCTTATGGCCTTCGTGCCAGGTGGCAGGGGCCTCCCGGTTACAGCATCCCAGAAACAGGGGCAGTGAACCTGGGGGTGCATGTGGCTTGGGCTTGTTCAGGCTGCCCTGGAAAAGGAGCCTTGAACTTTTACTCCAGGAGACCCCCCTCTCTCCAAGGGAGTCCGGTCAACAGCATGCCTGTAGTTCAGGTACACTGGTAGTGTGCGATTTTGACTCAGTGAGTCAGTCCGGGGGACAGTGCGGTCTAGTGGTGTCCTGATGCTTGCAGGGCGGCCATGTTATTGGTAGCAAACACTGACCTAGTGGCTGGGGCTGCAAGCTCCATGCACTGTCCCAAGAAGAGGCGTCTGATCCACAGCGCCAGACCGGGATCCGCACTACTTGACCTTTCAGGGCTACAGAGAAGATGGTTGAAGCCATTCTGTCCTGTGCTGGTAAAATCTCCAGTGGAGACAAGGTCAGAGGTGACCTCTAAAATGGTCGTGTCCTGTCTTACCGAAGTTGGTAGAAGAGACATCGGGACTTTCC
>BLSH010511469.1:72149-84321 GCA_018402905.1 Glandirana rugosa | reverse complement strand
GAGTTTTTACCACTACTTGTGTCTTATTCGACACAAAGAGTCGAAAAATAATTACAATCTCGCAAAGATGTCGACTTTTTGAGGAGAATTTTGGGTGATCAAGAAAAAAAAGGTAGGTCTCTTGTGACGGCGGTTTTTGACGACTATTTTTGGAATACACACGTACCTGTGTATCCTATTGTACGACCCCTCAAATGACCGACGTCTTTTTGTCTCAATAATGGACTATTGAGTGAAAAGTCCTTAGAAGGTCCTGCCGAATGTCTCTCTCTCTCTCCGAGGAGGGTGGATCGTCCTTTGTGTACTAGGTGTAATATTTTTCTTATATCAGAGCCTTCGGTTATTTGTTTAATACTGAGGTACTACTGGTGAGCAGTCTTTTTATAATGTGGATCATGTGTTTCCTGCTAGGTGGGAGGAGCCTCTCTCTCTCTCTGTAAGCCGTCCTGGAAGATTCCTGAAAAGTGAGTTATCAGGTAATAACTCTGTTTTTCTGCAGCCAGTAAACTCCCCAGCATGTTATCCTATGTGTCCATGCACACATAAGGTTTTTATCAGCAGTTTTTGGCGGCAGTGTTCTCTGGATGGAAAAAAAAGAACTAGTGGGTTTTAAGAGGAGTTTTTCAGCTGTAGAAACGCTCTAACATTAATAAAAAGCTGAGAAACACAGCTTATTCTGTGTTCATCACCATTTTTGAGTCATAAGCTTTTATGGGAGTATAGTTTAGCTAAAAAAAAAGCTGAAAAACATACTACAAAAATGCTGAAAAACTCACTGTACAGCTAACGCTACTGGCATTTTTATAATGGTTGGAGAAAAAACCCAGAACTAGTGTTTTAAGAGGAGTTTTTCAGCTGTAAAGATGCTCTAACTTTGATAAAAGCCTGAAAAACGTGGCTATTTGGCGTTAATCAGCATTTTTGAGCCATAGGCTTTTGTGGGAGTATAGTTTTGCCAAAAAAATCTAAAAAAAAAAAAAAAAACCCGCTGAAAAATGCTACTGCAAAAACGCTGAAAAACTCATTCTACAGCTACAGCTTTCTACTGGCATTTTTATAACGTCCAGTGTGCATGTGGCCTTAGGCCCCTTTCACACGGGCGGCTGTTCTGCCGTTGCTAAAAGCAAGTCAGATACCAGAGGCAAAAACACAACGATTACTTGCGTTTGTACATGCCGATTAGCCACGGTTACGTGCGTTTACATGCGGCTGCGTTTAGCTGCGATGGAAAATTTCTGTATTCCCATAGCAACCCTTTTATTTTTTTTTTGTACTTTGACTACCCATGATGCATCATTTCACTGTATATTTGAACGCCTACTTCCTGTGTCTTTGTTCAGTGCTGTTCCTTTGTTCAGTGAGAGAGCTTTGACCAAGTGCGATCACTGAATATGGAAGGTTATGCTAGAAACATGTTTGCAATGCTCATTTTGCTGCTTATGAGGATGAAAAGGAGGAGACAGAGGGATCCAATACAGCGGAGGAGAGGTCGTCTGTACTGGGTGCATCCTTTGACCTCCCAGCGTCCATCTATTGGCTACTTTGCTCTCATGTTTGGGGAAATGCGGTGTCACCAGGTCAAGTTCTACAATTTTACTAGGATGTCGGTGGCAACCTTCGATCAGCTGTTGGACCTCGTAAAAGGACGTCTGAGTCGGAGCCATACCAACATGAGACGAAGCATTAGTGCGGAAGAACGGCTGTTGTTGACTTTACGGTAGGTTTACCATATGTTGAACATTTGTTTATGTGCATGTACCTTTTTAAAATATATATATATATATATATATATATATATATATATATATGTGTGTGTGTATATACACAGATAGATTTGTTTTTAGATATAGTATATGGGCCCATTCAAACCAACCTGTATGCCATGAGTGCTGCATCCCCTACCTGGTATAGCTGGGCATGTCCTGTACCTTTTTATATATATATATATATATATATATATATATATATAATGAATAATTTATAATAAAGGTTTCCCTTATTTATAATTTTTCACAAATTTGTATTCCAGATACCTTGCCACTGGTGCCAGTTTCACCTCCCTTCACCATCATTTTTTAATGGGGATCTCGACCGTGTCAACAATAGTGCATGACACTTGTCTCGTCCTGTGGGAGGAACTGAAAAATGTAGTCATGCCGGAACCAACAGCCAGAGTTTGGGATAAAATAGCAGAAGAATTCTGGGAGAAAACTAATTTTCCTAATTGCATCGGTGCACTAGATGGCAAACATGTTCGACTCATCAAGCCACCTAATTCTGGTTCCCGATATTTTAATTCTAAAATATATTTTTCTATTGTTATGCTGGGACTCAGTGATGCCAATATGAGATTTATAGCGGTGGATGTTGGGACCTATGGAAATTCTGGAGACTCGAGAATATTCCGTAATTCCAAGATGGGTCGTCGTTTTCACAATGGACACTTTGCTGTGCCACAACCTCTACCTGGTACTGATGGGCCGGATCTGCCTTTTGTAGTCATAACAGATGAAGCATTTGCTTTATCCAACTACCTCCTCAGGCCCTACACTATGCATGGTCTCACTTCCAGGAAACGCATATTTAACTATCGGCTGAGTAGAGCACGCCGAATGGTGGAGTGTGCTTTCGGAATATGTACTACAAAATGGCGTGTTTTACATCAACATCAATGCACCTTTAAGTAGAGCATGCAGTAAATGTAGTTTTGGCTTGTTGTGTGCTACACAATTATTTACGGATAAAGGAGAATGTGTCCAGTGAAACCGCAGAAGAGATCCCAAATTAACCCACAGCTCACCTGATTGCCACTCGTCCCAGTAATCAAGCCCTGCACATACGTGAACAGTTTGCCGACTACTTTGTTTCCAATTAGGGACAGGTTCCATGGCAAAATAATGTTATTTAATCATGTATCCACTGTTTTACATATACCAATTTGATGTTATAAAGAGTCTACACCATTTTCCAATTAGGTTGGATTTATTTTTACATTTGCTTCATGTAAAACTTTACAAATATAATAAAAATATTTTTCCCATTTGGAATGTTTGAAAGTTTTATTCTCACGTATTCAACACTAGTTTGACTGGTATTGACGCTGTGATAACATGTGGCATAAAAATGCCTTGCAAAACACAACATTTTTATATTCCTCTGTTAGGTAACAGGAACTTTTTTTTATACATGTGAGCACTATGGGGTTGATTAACTAAAGGTAAAAGTACTGTGCACTTTGCAAAATGCAGTTCACTCTGCAAGAGCATTTGCTTCAGAGCTTAGTACCTTATGCCTTTAGTAAATCAACGCCTATGAGTGCAATAAAAAGTACTGAAGACCGTACTCGATAAAAGGATCGTACATACTGAGCTTACAGTGTTTACATGTTTCTCTAGAAAATACACAACTGAAATGCAAAATATTCTATCAAAGTATGTCCAACATCCTGCTGTGAAAGGACATTCTTCAATGCAACAAAGGTATCAGTGTACCAGAATTAACTTAACACAGACACACAAATAAAAACATTAAGGAATAAAAAAAACTACAAGTTTTCATAAACTTGGGAACGATGGTTTGAATGGCTTGGTTCACTGCCAACATCTATGGGTGATCCAGAGTGGAATGATGAGGGTGAACAAACTGGGTGTGGCTGCACATGAATCCTTTGAAAACTGTGCTGAGATGGGAAAGGCATGTACATTTGTGGGGGTCCTGAGTAAGGGCTCATGGCAGGTGTAGTGTCATTGTACTGATGACTGGGCATTGGTAGAGTAAATGAGCCACTGGATGTAATAAATCCCAAACCCCAAGGCTGAAATTTAGGAAATGGTCGTTGCTCTTTGCAAGCAGAAACTATATACGTAATATATGCATATATATCACCCTTGACTTCAGTACGCTTATCAATAGGGACCTCCCTGATTAAAGACAGTAACATTCTGCAAAACATCACGTCTGGGTCTGAGATCTTGGCAAAATCATCAACGAATTTTAAGGCAGAGGCGGGTGAATGTTTTTTCACTTCTTCAAGTAAGCGATCAAAATATTGTTCAAAAGGGGGCTCTTGCTGAGAACGGCGTTTTTGACGGGTGGTGGTAGTGGAATTACCAAGGACTCTCCTATCAATATTGGCCTGTAAATAGATTGACAATACATTAGGTTTCTCTACGAATACATCACTACACCAACACCAGCTGCCATTTTGAATAGGTAGTCAAGAAGTGGTTTGATGGAGGTTTGTGACACGGAAAAAAAAACATACCACAGGTACTTGAAAGGGTGCTTGACTTTCATCTGTAGAAACTGGCTCCGCAGGCGCAATAATGTCCTGGCTTGCGTCAGGATCATTTCTGTTGTCCGATGACGTACTTGCACGCCTTGTAGGAACTCTTGCAGGAACACTTGACACAGTTCTAGGTAAAAATCAAAGCATACCACAATATTTATTTTTGTTGAGAATAGCCTCATACATACACTGAATGATGACGCTCTACCCATAGCTGGGAGACAGTTAAAAAAGTGGCCAATATTATCCATACATGACATAAAAATTGTACATTACTGCAGCGATACTTACGGCCGCATCTCCGTGGTGCGCCTCAAAAACGACAAAGCCTCTGCATGGGGGTTAGGGCTACAACATGTTGCTGGTGCTCCACTTCTGTCTGCAGACCTCTCTTCATTGAGTTCTTTCTTGTAGCGGTCACGTAGAGACCTCCACCTTGTTCTAATCTCTTTTCCTACAATATAAATAAACCACATAAGATATATCAATGTAGCATTAATTGAGCATAGCAACCAATTACCAAAGGGAAATGCACTCACCTCGGTCTTCCTGCTCACTTGGAGACATATTACCCCAGTTAGGTGTCACAAATTTGTATACTTCTTCCCATTTCAACCTCTTCATGACTCTGTCCGAGTATCCTGGGCATTCAGTGTCCCATAACTCAGGTCGGTTATGGACCAAGGCTATTATGGCCTCATGGGATATATCACGGGCCGCCATGTCTCCTCTCTCCAGAGCACACTCCTTTTTTTCTAGTTCCTGTGTCATTTCCCAGGTATACCTGTTGTTTCTGATGTGCTTCCTGTTAATTTGCCGCTGCTATCTGCAGGTGACACAAAGCACAACAATTACATGCTTTTACCTGCGTTTGTGTGGATAGCTGCGCTACACCGTTCCTGGACGCATTCCAATCCATTTTTTCTAATCGCACAAATTCGTCTGTAACGAAACCGTTGCTAAATGCAGAGTGTGAATGGGGCTATAGGAAAGCATTGTCACAGTACAGCTGCGGTAGAAAACTTCATCTAGCCGCAGCTTAAAGCTGCATTCTATCCAACCGTGTGAAAGGGGCCTTATTGTTATAGTTGAACTCCGGAAATGAGATAACATCTACTTTTTTCAGTGAGGTTCCCACACTAGAATGGTTAAAGTGTGTGTGTGTGTGTGTGTGTACATTTATTATATTTATATTTATTTATATATATATATATATATATATCTCTATATCCATACACAGTATGTCACAAAAGTGAATACACCCCTCACACTTTTTTGTAAATATTTTATTATATCTTTTCATGTGACAACACTGAAGAAATTACACTTTGCTACAATCTAAAGTAGTGAGTGTACAGCTTGTATAACAGTGAAATTTGATATCTCCTCAAAATAACTCAACACACAGCCATTAATGTCTAAACCGCTGCCAACAAAAGTGCGTACACCCCTACATAAAAATGTCCAAATTGGGCCAAGTTAGCCATTTTCACTCCTCGGTGTTATGTGACTTGTTAGTGTTACAAGGTCTCAGGTGTGAATGGGGAGCAGATGTGTTAAATTTGGTGTTATCGCTCTCACTCTCATACTGGTCACGGGAAGTTTAACATTGCACCTCATGGCAAAGAACTCTCTGAGGATCTGAAAAAAAGAATTGTTGCTCTACATAAAGATGGCCTAGGCTATAAGAAGGTTGTCAAGACCCTGAAACTGAGCTTCAGCATGGTGGCCAAGATCATACAGCGGTTTAACAGGACAGGTTCCACTCAGAACAGGCCTCGCCATGGTCGACCAAAGAAGTTGAGTGTACGTGCACAACGTCATATCCAGAGGTTGTCTTTGGGAAATAGACGTTTGAGTGCTGCCAGCATTGCTGCAGCGGTTGAAGGGGTGGGGGTCAGCCTATCAGTGCTCAGACTATACGCTGCATCAAATTGGTCTGCATTGCTGTCATCCCAGAAGGAAGCCTTTTCTAAAGGTGACGCACAAGAAAGCCCGCATTTTGCCGAAGACAAGCAGACTAAGGACATGGGTTACTGGAACCATGTCCTGTGGTCTGATGAGACTCAGATAAACTTATTTGGTTCATATGGTGTCAAGCGTGTGTGGTGGCAACCAGGCGAGGAGTACAAAGACAAGTGTCTTGCCTACAGTCAAACATGGTGGTGGGAGTGTCATGGTCTGGGGCTGCATTAGTGCTGCTGCCACTGGGGAGCTACAGTTCATTGAGGAAACCATGAATGCCAACATGTACTGTGACATACTGAAGCAGAGCGTGATCCCCCTCCCTTCGGAGACTGGGCCGCAGGGCAGTATTCCAACATAACGTCCCCAAACACACCTCCAAGATGACCACTGCCTTGCTAAAGAAGCCGAGGGTAAAGGTGATGAACTGGCCATGCGTGTCTCCAGATATAAACCCTATTGAGCATCTGTGGGGCATCCTCAAACGGAAGGTGGAGGAGCGCAAGGTCTCTAACATCCACCAGTTCCATGATGTCGTCATGGAGGCATGGAAGAGGACCCCAGTGGCAACCTGTGACGCTCTGGTGAACTTCATGCCCAAAAGGGTTAAGGCCACGCTGGAAAAAAAATGGTGGCCACACAAAATATTGACACTTTGGGCCTAATTTGGACATTTTCACTTAGGGGTGTACTTACTTTTGTTGCCAGCAGTTTAGACATTAATGGCTGTGTGTTGAACTAGAGCAGAGACTGTGAGCCAGACCTTGTCATCCACATCAGTGCCTGACCTCACAAATTCACAAATGCGCTTCTAGAAGAATGGTCAAACATTCCCATAGACACGCTCCTAAACCTTGTGGACAGTCTTCCCAGATGAGTTGAAGCTGTTATAGCTGCAAAGGGTGGGTCAACACAATATTGAACCCTACAGACTGGGATGTTCATGTGCGTGTAAAGGCAGGCGGCCCAATAAATTTGGTAATATAGTGTGCGTGTGTGTGTATTGTGGGAGATTTGCTCGTGGGGGTCACGCTTCCTGGGAAAAAGGCAGCTTGAAGACAAACTTTCCTAAAAGTCTGGCGGATTGCCAGTTTTATTGATAAAAGGTTGCAAGTCATAAAACAAACAAAATAGCAAAACAACTTCTTGCCGTTCGGCTACAAACTATACAGAGCAGGATACCTCTCTATACAGTGTCGGACTCGTCCCAGACACCTCCAAACAAAACAAATGCAAACCTTTTCTTTTTGAGTCCTTTTAGCAACCAACTCCCAAGCTGTAGCTCTCTGTGTTGATACTGAGTGCCAGGCCAGAGCAACACCAAGTTCTTCTCCTGGTCATTTAAAGCAGCTGAAGGGGGATTTGGGTGGACCAGAAACTCCGGGCCGCAACCAGCTCTGCCACGGTGGCTGGTAAAACCCGAGCCGGACTCTATCTAGTCCACTCCAAGTGAATGCATGCGAGGCGACAGATATCGCTGTCCACTATCTCACCTTGCATAAAGTCACAATATATATAATATATTGTTATATTTTTATATATTAATAAATCTATACATACATACATAAATGTGTGTGTGTGTGTGTGTGTGTGTGTGTGTGTGTGTGTATATATATATATATATACACAGTGGTAACTCGGTTCACAAACTTAATTCGCAAACCAAATTGGTCATGAACCTAGGCAAATTTTCCCATAGGGTTCAATGTAAATCAGGTTAATCTGTTCTGAACTTTCTTTTTTGTTTTTGAACCACAAAGCTATGAAAGTATAGGAAAGTATGAACAGAGAACACTAATCTTGCACATGTCACCTGCATTTGCGCTTTGCATATTCTTGTCACCAGCATTACTGCTCCGCACTTTCTTCTTGCCATCATGCTTGCTCTGCATGTTCTTTGGAGCCATACTGGATGTACAGTACAGTATTTATGTGCTAAAAAGCACACCAAAAAGCTTCTCAATACTGTAATGTAAGTGTCTTCAAAGCACTGTATACTTTCAGTGTGTCCCTGTGACTCGCAATCTCACCAGAGCAGGGAAAATGGCAACAAATCGTGTTTGTGAACCAAAGCGGAGTTCACGAACTGAAGCAAATTTTTGTGAACTCTTCTGTTTATGAACCAAGTTGTTCTTGAACCGAGGTACCACTGTGTGTGTGTGTGTGTGTGTGTGTGTGTGTGTGTGTGTGTGTGTGTGTGTGTGTGTGTGTATATATGTATGTATACAGTTGTGCTCATACGTTTTACATACCCTGGCAGAATTTATGATTTCTTCATCGAGAATATGAATAAAACAAAAACATTCCTTTCACTCATGGTTAGTGTTTGGCTGAAGCCAATTATTATCAATCAACTGTGTTTACTCTTTTTAAATCATAATGACAACACAAACTACTCAAATGACCCTGATCAAAAGTTTACATACACCAGTTCTTAATCCAGTGTATTGCCCACTTTAATATCAATGACAACTTGAAGTCTTTTGTGGTATTTGTGGATGAGGCTTGTTATCTTCTCAGATGGTAAAGCTGCCCATTCCTCTTGCCAAAATGCCTCCAGGTCCTGGAAATTCTTGGGCTGTCTTGCATGAACTGCATGTTTGAAATCTCCCCAGAGTGGCTCAATGATATTGAGGTCAGGAGACTGAGATGGCCACTCCAGAACCTTCACTTTATTTTGCTGTAGCCAATGACAGGTCCACTTGGCCTTGTATTTTGGATCATTGTCATGTTGGAATGTCCAAATACGTCCCATGCGCAGCTTCCTGGCTAATGAATGCAAAAGTTCCTCCAGAATTTTTTTTTGTGATAACAACATACTACATTAATTTTGACATTAATTTTGACCAAATTTCCTGTGCCTTTGTAGCTCGCACATCCCCAAAACCTCAGCGATCCACCTCTGTGTTTCACAGGCTTTGTTCACTCTTTTCCAAATGAAGCGTTTATGGTTGTGGCTAAAAAGCTAAATTTTGGTCTCATTACTCCAAATGACTTTGTGCCAGAAGGTTTGAGGCTTGTCTCTGTGCTGTTTGGTGTATTGTAAGCGGGATACTTGGTGACATTTGCATAGTGATGGCTTTCTTCTGGCGAATTGACCATGCAGCCCATCTTTCTTCAAGTGCTTCCTTATTGTGCATCTTGAAGCAGCCACATCACATGTTTTCAGAGAGTCCTGAAGTTATTTGTGGGGTTTTCTTTGCATCACAAACAATTTTCCTGGCAGTTGTGGCTGAAATTTTAGTTTATCTACCTGACCATGGTTTGGTTTCAACAGAACCCCTCATTTTCCACTTGATTAGAGTTTGAACACTGCTGATTGGCATTCTCAATTCCTTGGATAACTTTTTATATCCCTTTCCTGTTTTTATACAGTTCAACTACCTTTTCCCGCAGATCCTTTGACAATTCTTTTGCTTTCCCCATGACTCAGAATCCAGAAACATCAGTGCAGCACTGGATGAAAGATGCAAGGGTCTGTCAGGAGTCAAGAAACTCATTGACCTTTTTATACACACACACTAATTACAAGCAAACAGATCACAGGTGTGGATGGTTACCTATTTATAGCCATTCAAACCACTTTGTGTCAACTTGTGTGCATGTTATCATGCCAAAATCACCAGGGTATGTAAACTTTTGGTCAGGGTCATTTGGGTAGTTTCTGTTGTCAATATGATTTAAAAAGAGTTAACACAGTTGATGGATAATAAAATGGCTTCAGCCAAACTAACCATGAGTGAAATAATTTTTTTTTTGTGTTGTCATTCATATTCTCTGAAAAATGGCCAAGAAATCATAAATGCTGCCAGGGTATGACTGCACAACTGTGGTATGTATGTAAATGTGTGCGTGTATATGTGTGTGTGTGTGTGTGTGTATATATATATATATATATATATATATATAATCTTAGCGAGCTTGGGGTGGAGAAACATCAGTACAGAATATGACTTTTGGAGTAACGTTCTTTAAATGCTCATTTAAAGGGGTTCTAAACCCTAAATATTTTTTACCTTAATGACTTCTTTGCATTAAAGTAAAAAATGTTTAGGCATCGATATTGGCCTCTCACTTCCCCCACCTTATACTTACCTGACCTCTCATTTGATTCAGCGCTGTGCACATCTGCAGCTCTTCTCTCCCTCACTTCCTGGTCGGACAGCCTTTGCTGAGGCAGCAGGAGCCATCAGCTTCCATTGCTGTCAATCAAAGCCAGTGATGAGGGATCGGGGGGGTGGGGCCGAGTCCCGCTGTCTGTGCCAATAGACGCAGCAATGAGACTCAAAAGCCAGCGCGCAAGAGTGCCCCCATGGGAAGAAGCTTTCTATTGGGGGCACTAGCCAGAAAGGAGGAGCCAGGAGTGCCAAAGGGGGATACCAAGAAGAGGAGGAACAGCTCCGCTCTGTGAAATTATTTTACACAGAGCAGGTAAGTATAGACATGTTTGTTATTTAACCACTTCACGCAAATCACCATAGATGTATGGTGGTCGGGCGAAGTGTGGCTGTATCTGGGTATAGCCTGCAGCTACAGGCTATACCCCGGTACAATTTTTTAGGGCGGGCGGTCGGTCGGTCGGCTATCTGGTGATAATGGCCGATCCGACTGTTATCACAGGCAGCGAGAGGGGAAACCCCCCTCCCCTGCCACCTTCCGCCGATCTTCGCCGTTTTGCGTTTGAAAGACTGTTGCGCAAATACCGTGTGACATAAAATATTACAATGATCGCCATTTTAATCTCTAGAGTCTTTGCTAAATATATATATATATATATATATATATATATATATATGTGTGTGTGTTTGGGGGTTCTAGGTAATTTTCTAGCAAAAAATACTGATTTTAACTTGTAAACAACAAGTGTCAGAAATGGCTCTGGGGTTGAATTGGTTAAAAGGTAAAAAATATCCTTTACCACCTATTCAGTCTAGAAGTGCAGGCATAGGATGTAATAATTACTGCAACTAGTCTAATGTGCCATCCGCTCTAAGGCGTTTCAGGCCTTGATCCCAAGTTTGCTGCCTCATGTACAATGCAAGGTTAATAGCCCTTTACTGAATGTGATGATGCCAAGGGACTGCTTGCAGCCTGGAGCATTGGTTATAAAATAATAACACTGTAGCCTGCCATAAGTAAGGAATAGGGTAAGTAATTCACCTTGACCTCACACCCCTAGATGAAACAAGCATTTTATGTAGCCCATAGCATTAACATAGCTCTGAAGAAGGGGGTTCGCCCCCGAAACGCGCCAGATGTTTTTTCCGCCTCTGTCGATTTTATCCCAATGTTTCTTATGGCTCTATGCCGTCTATTTTTGCGAGTATTGAATTTTTACTTCTATATTTTAACAAATTATTTTTGGTAATGCACTAGGTGCGTGTGCCTTCCTTTTGCTTTATTTCTTTCAGTTTTTTTCGAATTTCCCCATCCGTGGAGGGCTGCATCCATCTGGTTTTTTACCTTGGTGCTCCGGTTGTCTGTCAGCTTGAAGGTCCTTTAGCACTGGAAATGACTATTTTTTTTTTTTTGTTTAACCCATAGCATGGGTAGATTTTGTTTACTTCTTTGTGTTCAGCTTTAAAGTGGTTTTAAAGGCAGAAGGTGTTTTTTATGCATTAAGATTAAGAAACCTTCTGTGTGCAGCAGCCCTCCTCAGCCCCCTAATACTTACATGAGCCCCATCTCGATCGAGCAATGTTGCACAAGAAGCTTGGCTGTCCGGGACACTGTCTACTGATTGGCTAAGAGAGAGAGCTGAGAGAAGAGACACAGGTTACTGCCTCTGCCCTGCTAAAGGTAAGAAACTGCAGGGGAGGCAGAAGTTAAAAGGGTAAAGGGGGCACTGTGCTTTTAAAGAGAAAGGGGGGGGGCATGACTGCAGGAAGGACTGTGATTTTTTTTGGGGTGGGGAGATCG
>BLSH010511469.1:21172-41531 GCA_018402905.1 Glandirana rugosa | reverse complement strand
AGTTGGGAGCGCACTCTAGGCAGAGAGGGCTAACTTCAAAATGTTTAATTGCCACCACAATAGAAATAGAGGGGCAATCCTCCAGTGGTCACACTTGTTACTGTGACTACTGTTTAAAAGGGGAGTTTCCCCCGAACTTGAAAGATATTCTCTCACGTCCTGTTGAGTCTAAAGAACAGGAAGTGAAGGGAATTATCAATAATGAGGCACAGATGTAAAAAAAAAAATGATTTTAACCCTCCCTGACTCTAATGAATGACCTATTCATTCAAGTTAGACTTTAACAATTACCTTTTTTAAGAAAGAGCTGGGATGAAAATAAAAATTGCAACAATACATAAAACCACTCTTGTGCAAAAAAAGACAACAATTATGTTCAATGAATAGCAGATTGCACACTATGAGATATTTTAACAAAATATGGTACAAAAAGTGCTCCCCTAATCACAAAATGTTGCAAATGTAAGTGTAAATAATTGTACAATGTGCAAACAATCAAAATATTAAAGATGTCAAGTACTAATTCATTCAATATTTCAAACAATAATAGGATAATCCAATCAGTATAAAATAACACAATCACAGATAAATAAATATACTTTGGACCAAACAAAAATAAAAAAAATGACTAAGCACTCCTACGTGTGAAACATGTCAACTGTTACCTATCCTGTGCTATTGTCCCATACTTGAAGAATAAAAGACGTTTATTGGATTACAATTGCGGTGTGTGACCAGTTTCTTCTCATTTGCAATAATAGGATAATCCAAACAGTATAAAATAACACAATCATAAATAAATAGATATACTATGTGCCAAACAAAAAAATGAAAAGAAAAAAACCTTCACATGAGAGAATAAATAAATGAAAAACTGTGTTAAAGTCCAAATAATAAATGAAAATGACTTGTATGTAATCCACTCCAAATGGACCTCTGCCACCGTGCTTCACACCAAAAGGCATACCGGAAATATTTGAAGTCATAAAACGCATTGATCAACCACTGCCCCTCACTGGCAAATATCTCTTCTGCTTATCAGACAAATGGCCAAAAGGATGGAAACACAAAGCATATGAACTCCTCCTCAACCGTCATCCGTTCATCACATTCATGTTAAGAAGAAAGAAAGAGTCAGGCGTTCCTCAGTGTAAAACCCACTGAATGATTTGTTAGGAAATAAGTAAAAATCACTCACATATCAATAAGTCGCAGCGCTGTGCAAAAAAATGATCATCCAGGACAACATGGAGACACTTCCAGGTATGTGGTGACGTCACTGCGTTCCGCTCTGACCTACGCATTTTGTCATTTGACATAATCGAGGCTCCTGATTTTTTTTTATTTGGACTTTAACACATTCTTTATTTATTTATATGTGAAGGTTATTTTTTTTGTTTGGTACATAATATATTTATTTATATATTTATTATTGTGTTTTTTAATACTTATTGGATTATCCTATTATTGGTTGAAATATTGAATATATTAGTACTTGGACACCTTTCATATTTGGATTGCTTGCACATTGTAAAATTTTTTAGACTCAGGCTCCATTTACACGGGACGCTATTTCAACCTCCCCTGAACAATTTTTTTTTTATAGCTAGAAGCCGGCGCCTAAAACGGCTGTTTTGCTGCGTTTTGCATGCCGCGTTTTGCATGCTGTGTTTTGCATGCCACGTTTTGCAGCGTTCGCATCTAGGAGCGTTTTTAAAGAAAACATTTTTTTTAAAAAATGGAAACGCCTGTAAAGAAACGGTCCTAGACACGCGTTACCTTGTTTAGCAGCGTTTACAAGCTGTTTGGCGTTTCAAATGCCTCTGAGCTGGCATCTGAACCCATTTTTTTGCGTTCCAAAAAAAACCTCTAAACTCAACTGCCTGCAAACAACCTTAAACGACCCTGTGTAAATGTACTGATAAGATAACATAGAGGAAAGTTCAGGGGCAGCTGGAAAAAACACCCAAATGCCTCAAAACGTCCATTTAGCAGCAGCAGTGTAAATGAGGTCTTTCTGATAAGCGCAGCGCTTTTTGTAAAGTGAAATGAAAACCAAGCCCATTTAATACCTTTTAAGAAGCTGAAGAGAGGACTCTACTAACTAAGCCCCCCCTTTCACACTGATCTGCTGTGGTTTACCTGTGCGCAGTATACCCATGGTTTTTGTGTGGGCTACCTTCACTTTATCATAGACTTCCATTAGAACGGGAGGTTTTTGTGCGTTTTCTGAAAGCGCACCAAAAGTCCTGGATTTTGGGAGTATTGATTGTTATTATTTATAACATCATGTGTGATCATAATCAGTAATCATGATCATGCAAGCCATGATGAAAAAAAGAAAATAAAACAAAACATTTGTAAAAAAAACAACATTTAGGCCTCATACACACGGACGTTTCTAAAAAAATAAACAAAACGTCGGGCCCGACGTCAAGGAAAAAAAGTTGGCGTTTTTCGGCGTTATGCATCGGCGTTTTTGAGCGTTAGAGAGCGTCGGCGTCAATAGGCGTTTTTAAAAAAAAATCATCCCTCTGCTATTTTTCAACCTAAAAACGTCGGCGTCAAAAAACGCCAGTATAATAATAGGTGGCGTTTGTTGGCATATTGTGGCGTATTGTGGTGTCGGCGTCAAAAAATGCCAAAACGTTACAGCCTCAGAACGCGATGGCTGTGGGTTCTGGTTTCAGCTCACTAACGCCGACGTCATCTACAGCTCAAAAACGCCAACGTTTTTATGGGGCCATTGACTAACATGGAGAGCTGCAAAAAACGCCAGAAAACGCCGGCGTCACAAAACGTCCGTGTGTATGAGGCCGTAAAGTTTGCTGCACAACATTTAGACAAGCATGTGAAATACTGGGAGAGTATAGTCTGGTCAGATGAGACCAAAATTGAACTCTTGGATGCCTTTTTACACGCCATGTTTGGAGGTCAAATGGCACTGCACATCACCCCAAAAACACCCCCATACCAACAGTGAAGTTTGGAGGTGGGAACATCATGGTGTGGGACTGTTTTTCAGCATATGGTACTGGCAAACTTCATATGACTGAGGGAAGGATGAATGGAAAAATGTACCAAGACATTCTTGATAAAAATCTGCTGCCATCTACAAGGATGATGAAGATGAAACAAGGGTGGACATTTCAGAAACACAATGATCCCAAACCCAAAGCCAAGGAAACTCAATTGGTTTAAAATAAAAGAAAAGAAAACTCTGCTAGAATGGCCCAGCCAATCACCTGACTTGAATCCAAATCTATGGAAAGAACGAAAGATCAGAGTTCATAGAATAGGCCCATGGAACCTTCAAGATTTGAAGACTGTGTGGAAGAATGGGCCAAAATCACACCTGAGCAATGTATGCGGCTAGTTTCTTCATACATAATTTTGTACAAAGTATTAGTCTCCATTTACACGGGGTGCTATGTTAACCTCCCCTAAACGATTTATTTTGACAGCTAGAAGCCGACATCTAAAACTGCAGTTTTGACACATTTTGCATTCGGCGTTTAGCAGCGTTTGCGTCTAAGAGCGTTTTTTAAAGAATTTTTTTTTTAATGGAAATGCCTGTAAACGAAACGGTCCTAGACACAAATTACCACGTTTTAGGTGCGTTTAGCGGCGTTTACAAGCTGTTTGGCGTTTCAAATGCCTCTGAACTGGCGTCTGAACCCATTTTTTTGCGTTCCAAAAAGCCTTTAAACTCAACTGCCTGGAAACTACCTTAAACGACCCTGTGTAAATGTACTGTTAAGATAACATAGAGGAAAGTTCAGGGGCAGCTGAAGAAAACGCCCAAATGCCTCAAAACGTCAGTTTACCAACAGCAGTGTAAATGAGGCCTTAAATACATTTCAGTTAAATAAATTTAACCACTTCAATACTGGGCATTTTCCCCCTTCCTGCCCAGCCCAATTTTTAGCTTTCAGCGCTGTCGCATTTTGAATGACAATTGCGCGGTCATGCAACACTACCCAAATAAAATTTTTATAATTTTTTTTCCCCACAAATAGAGCTTTCTTTTGGTGGTATTTGATCACCACTTAGGCTACTTTCACACTGGGGTGTTTTTCAGGTGCTGCGGTGCTAAAAATAGCACCCTTATAGTGCCTGAAAAACACCCACCCCCTCATCCACCCCAGTGTGAAAGCACTCAGGCGGTATGACGTTACAAAAAGTCCTGCAAGCAGCATCTTTGGGACGGTGCGCTGAGCGGTGAATCCACTGCTCCTCCATCGCCCCTGCCATTGAAATCAATGGCAAGCACTTCCGAAGCGGCTGCACACTGCTTCGGAAGCGCAGCGCGCCAGCACTTTTAACCCCTTTTTAAGCCCTTGTTGGGAGTTAAAATCGCCGCACACCCACCTACATAGCGCCGCTATAATAGCGGTAAATCGCTGCTGAAACTAGTGGTGATTTACCGCTACCGCCCGCCGCAGTGTGAAAGTAGCCTTCGTTTTTTATTTTTTTGCGCTACAAATAAGAAACGACCTAAAATGTTGAATTTTTGTAAATAAGTAATTTTTCTCCTTCACAGATGAGCACTGATGAGGCAGTATTGATTGGCACTGCTGATGAGGCACTTATATGCAGCACTGATGGGCACTCATAGGTGGCACTGATGGGCACTCAGGCAGCACTGATAGGGAGGCACTGGTAAAACTGATGAGCATGAAGTGCCATCCCTAATGGGCACTGATTGGCATCCCTGGTGGGCTCTAGCGGGCTTACCTGGTGGTCATGGGTGGGCATCCCTGGTGGTCATGGTTGGCATCCTCGATGGGTCTGCACTGATAGTCCAATGCGCTGATTATCAGCGCAGACCCGACCCCCCCGCCCCATCAGGAGAGCACGCGAACGGCTCTCCTCTACTCGAGCCTATCAGTGCGAGTACAGGAAAAGCCGAGTTATAACAGAACCACTTTCCGGCCGTCATACTTTTATATGGCCGGAGGGAAGTGGTTAAGTTATTACACAGAACTTAATTTCTAAACTTGCTTGTTTTGGTGTCTTTGTATGTATGGATTGCACGGGTTGTTACCGACACGTGGTGAAAATTTCATCTTAATAGCACCTTTAGAAATATATCTACCGAGAAAAATGGTGACTTGTTCAATACTTATTTTACCCACTGTGTATATACAGTGCCTTGCGAAAGTATTCGGCCCCCTTGAACTTTGCAACCTTTTGCAACATTTCAGGCTTCAAACATAAAGATATAAATCTGTAATTTTTGTGAAGAATCAACAACAAGTGGGACACAATCATGAAGTGGAATGAAATTTATTGGATATTTCAAACTTTTTTAACAAATAAAAAACTGAAAAATTGGGCGTGCAAAATTATTCAGCCCCCTTAAGTTAATACTTTGTAGCGCCACCTTTTGCTGCGATTACAGCTGTAAGTCGCTTGGGGTATGTCTCTATAAGTTTTGCACATCGAGAGACTGAAATGTTTGCCCATTCCTCCTTGCAAAACAGCTCAAGCTCAGTGAGGTTGGATGGAGAGCGTTTGTGAACAGCAGTTTTCAGTACTTTCCACAGATTCTCGATTGGATTCAGGTCTGGACTTTGACTTGGCCATTCTAACACCGGGATATGTTTATTTGTGAACCATTCCATTGTAGATTTTGCTTTATGTTTTGGATCATTGTCTTGTTGGAAGACAAATCTCCGTCCCAGTCTCAGGTCTTTTGCAGACTCCATCAGGTTTCCTTCCAGAATGGTCCTGTATTTGGCTCCATCCATCTTCCCATCAATTTTAACCATCTTCCCTGTCCCTGCTGAAGAAAAGCAGGCCCAAACCATGATGCTGCCACCACCATGTTTGACAGTGGGGATGGTGTGTTCAGGGTGATGAGCTGTGTTGCTTTTACGCCAAACATAATGTTTTGCATTGTTGCCAAAAAGTTTGATTTTGGTTTCATCTGATCAGAGCACCTTCTTCCACATGTTTGGTGTCTCCCAGGTGGCTTGTGGCAAACTTTAAACGACACTTTTTATGGATATCTTTAAGAAATGGCTTTCTTCTTGCCACTCTTCCATAAAGGCCAGATTTGTGCAGTATACGACTTTAAACTTCTCCACAACAGTATCTCGGACCTGCCTGGTGTGTTCCTTGTTCTTCATGATGCTCTCTGTGCTTTAAACGGACCTCTGAGACTATCACAGTACAGGTGCATTTATACAGAGACTTGATTACACACAGGTGGATTCTATTTATCATCATTAGTCATTGAGGTCAACATTGGATCATTCAGAGATCCTCACTGAACTTCTGGAGAGGGTTTGCTGCACTGAAAGTAAAGGGGCTGAATAATTTTGCGTGCCCAATTTTTCAGTTTTTTGTTAAAAAAGTTTAAAATATCCAAAAAATTTCGTTCCACTTCATGATTGTGTCCCACTTGTTGATTCTTCACAAAAAATTACTGTTTTATATCTTTATGTTTGAAGCCTGAAATGTGGCAAAAGGTCACAAAGTTCAAGGGGGCCGAATACTTTCGCAAGGCACTGTATGTGTGAGTGTGTGTGTGTGTGTGTGTATATATGTATGTGTGTGTATATATATATATATATATATATATATATATATATATATATATATAAAATATTACATACACAGTATCTCACAAAAGTGAGTACACCCCTCACATATTTGTAAATATTTTATTATATCTTTTCATGTGACAACAATGAAAAAACGACCCTTTGCTACAATGTAAAGTAGTGAGTGTACAGCTTGTATGACAGTGTAAATTTGCTGTCCCCTCAAAATAACTCAACACAAAGCCATTAATGTCTACACTGCTGGCAACAAAAGTGAGTACACCCCTAAGTGAAAATGTTCAAATTGAGCCCAAACTTTCAACATTTTGTGTGGCCACCATTATTTTCCAGCACTGCCTTAACCCTCTTGGGCATGGAGTTCACCAGAGCTTCACAGGTTGCCACTGGAGTCCTCTTCCACTCCTCCATGATGACATCACAGAGCTGGTGGATGTTAGAGACCTTGCACTCTTCCTCCTTCTGTTTGAAGATGCCCCACAGATGCTCAATAGGGTTTAGGTCTAGAGAGATGCTTGGCCAGTCCATCACCTTTACCCTCAGTTTCTTTAGCAAGGCAGTGGTCATCTTGGAGGTGTGTTTGGCGTCGTTATGTTGGAATACTGCCCTGCGGCCCAGCCTTTAAAGAGAAGGAATCGTGCTCTGCTTCAGTATGTCACAGTACATGTTAGCATTCATGATTCCCTCAATGAACTGTAGCTCCCCAGTGTCGGCAGCACTCATGCAGCCCCAGATCATGACACTCTCACCACCATGCTTGACTGTAGGCAAGACACACTTGTCTTTGTACTCCTCACCTGGTTGCTGCCACACACGCTTGACACCATCTGAACCAAAAAAATTTGCTGGTCTCATCAGACCACAGGACGTGGTTCCAGTAATCCATGTCCTTAGTCTGCTTGTCTTCAGCAAACTGTTTGCGGGCTTTCATTTGCATCATCTTGCATCAGACAAATTTGATGCAGTGTGCAGCGTATGTTCTGAGCACTGACAGGCTGACCCACCCACCCCTTCAATTTCTGCATCAATGCTGGCAGCACCCATACATCTATTTCCCAAAGACAACATCTAGATATGACGCTGAGCATGTGGACCTCTTTGGTCGACCATAGCGAGGCCTGTTCTGAGTGGAACCTGTCCTGGTAAACCGCTGTATGGTCTTGGCCTCCTTGCTGGAGATCAGTTTCAGGGTCTTGGCAAACTTCTTATAGCCAAGGCATTCTTTATGTAGAGCAACAATTCTTTTTTTCAGGTCCTCAGAGTTCTTAGCCATGAGGTGCCATGTTGAACTTCCAGTGACCAGTATGAGAGAGTGAGAGCGATAACACCATATTTAACACACCTGTTCCCCATTCACACCTGAGACCTTGTAACACTAACTAAACACATGACATCGGGGAGGAAAATGGCTAATTGTGCCCAATTTGGACATTTTCTTATAGGGGTGTACTCACTTTTGTTATCAGCGGTTTAGACATTAATGGCTGTGTGTTGAGTTATTTTGAGGGGACAGCAAATTTACACTGCTATACAAGCTGTACACTCAATATTTTACATTGTAGCAAAGTGTCTTCAGTCTTGTCACATGAAAAGATATAATAAAATATTTACAAAAATGTGAGGGGTGTATTCACTTTTGTGAGATAGAGTGTGTGTGTGTGTGTGTGTGTGTGTGTATATATATATATATATATATATATATATATATATTTATATTATAGTGTGTGTGTATAGTATTGATGTATATTGTATATCAGGGAGCTGAATAGTTCTCAACACGATCATGAAAGAAATGAGATGGAACAACAAAACATGCTTGTTATTCTGCATATTCCCCCTTAAAGCGGAGGTCAGCTTAGAACGAAAAAAGCGTAAAAACCAGCAGCTACACATACTGTAACTGCTGACTTTTAATAATAGGACACTTACCTGTCCTGGAGTCCAGTGATGTCGGCACCGCAGCTGATGTTTCCATTTGCTGTCGGGTGCTGCGCCGCCATTGCGGGTAAGGGAACCTGGCAGTGTAGCATTACAGCTTCACGTCGGGAGCCCTACTGCGCATGTGCGAGTCTCTGCTGCGCTCTGCTATTGGCCCGGCAACCACTAGCAGAGCCAGGAGGGAGGAGGGAGCCGTGCTGCTGACGTTGGTGGCCGCGGCTGCTGGCCCGAGCTCCTGGCTGTGGGGGAAAGGACACCTAAGACAGGTGTCCTCTCTCCCACCCCCCGGCCCCCGAAAGGTGCCAAATGTGACACCTGAGGTGGGGGAGGAATCTGATCAGTGGAAGTTCCACTTTTGGGTGGAACTCCGCTTTAAGTTAGACACACTTAGCGCATCATCCCTCCAATTTTCTAATCCTTCCAAAAAAATGAATTTTTGTTTTCTGTGCGAAAAATTGCTCTGTTGCTTCTATGACCTCTGAACCTGTTGCAAATGTCTGTCATTTCAGTGTCTTTTTAAGGTTAGGAAATATTTAGTGGTCAGGTGAAGCAAGATCTGGTGAATACGATAAATGGTCTATGCACTGAAATCAAAAATCCTTAAAAACAGCCAGTGTCTTGCCTGTCTTGTGTGAGGGTGCCTTGTCGTATAAAAAAAAAAAAAAAAGCACAGCCCTTTTCTTTGCCATGTTTCGTTCAATTACCTGCAACAAATGACCAAATAGTGCTCTAATTCTCCAAATTGGCATAATATCACTATTTACAACTACAATAACAAAATTGGTGGTACGTGTTGGGAAAGGGATTGTGCCTAGAACTTTTCAGCCCTCTCTCCCCATATATATTCTATCATTGACTGTAAGGTTGCCACACTCCACAACTTCAAGACTTTCTTTATATCTTACAAGTATTTATCTTATATAATCATAGCATGTCTCCCTAAGGCTAGATTTCGGGCTTCGCCCTTCCTCATGCTAGGAACACTACATACATACTCCTATATTATTCTAAAGGTGGGGGGTGGTTGGGGTGGTGGTGGAGGTTAGTGAATAAGTGTTAGAACCTCTCTGTTCCATTTTTATGCCTGTGGCCACATTTGAAAGCTTTCCCCTAACATTCTTATCCGTTGATACATGATTGGAAGGGCTAAAACCCAGTTAATTAAAAAGGTGAAGAAGTAATCATAGGGCTATGAGGAAAGCGCTAAATGAGATTGGTTCCTATCTAACTTGCTGCAGCTTCTAAAGCACACTGAAGTTCACCGTGTGCAGTGAAATCAAAGTAAGATATTTTTACTGCAGGAGAAGAGCTTGTAAAATTAAGGCTGAAGGTAAGGCTGGAGTTCAGCTTTAAATCATTGCATTGTCAAAAGTAAGTAGCCATATCTGTGTTATCAATAAATACAGGCATAATTAAAAAAGGGGGTTATAGTGTTGTTCATATTCAAGTCCTCATTATTGTGTGCAACAACTTCTCAGCATGTGGGAAAATCTCTGTGATTTACAATGTGCCACACCAGGTATTTAGATGTGCAGTGAAATAGATTTTGGTGAATCCCAGTAGAACTATAATTATTTCTTATTCTTTTACCTTCATTTTTTTTTGTAAAAATAAATTGAAAAATAACTTTTTTTTACAGTAAAGAGTCTCTACCTGATAGCTTTTATGATCAAATGCATTCTCATTTCTGTTATACTAACAGACCCCCAATGGGCTTTGTTATTTTATTTTCAGCTTTCGCTCTTGCAGAGTTAATAGACAACTCACTTTCAGCAACAGCACACAATTCAGGCAGTCGAAATATACAGATAAGCCTGGTATGTAGCATTGGTATTGAATTGTTTCTCCCATGTACATATTTTTTTTTCCCATTTGGCTCAATTTAATTTTTAATATTTATTATATGAATACAACAGCTTTTTGATGAAACTCGAGGAAAGCCTGCCGTTGCTGTCATAGATAATGGAAAAGGAATGACTTCAGTGCAGCTTAAAAACTGGGCAGTGTATCGTTTGTCAAAGTTTACACGCGGAACTGGCAATTACAGGTTTGAAATGTTATTGTATCCATATTGCATATTAACTATACCTGAAAATCTACTGGAAATTTGTAGGAAAGAGCATGGTTAAAGCAGAACTGTTTTTCTATCTCGATTTCTGCACCCTATTAAATAATTCCATATGATATACAGGCGGTCCCCTAGTTACAAACATCCAGCTTACAAATTACTCCTACTTACAAACGGAGGGAGACAACAGGAAGTAAGAGGAAATCTACCCCTAGGAAGGGAAATTTTCTTCTGTAAGAGTTCTTATGGGAAAAAGGTGTCTCCACTGCTGCTTTATTGCCAAGGTTTGTTTCCACAACAACCCAAAATTTTCAAAAATCCAATTATCATTGGGACAGGAAGTGAGGTGAAATCTTCTGAACAGAAATATAGACAGCAAAACAAACATTACAGGTGTGTAACCCTTCCTATGCTATCCCAAAAGCATAAAAATAGTTTTTTGTCTGAAGTTACACTTAAAAAATGTACCTGTTCCCACTCACAAACAAATTCAACTTAAGAACAAACCTACAGAGTAACCTGGGGACCGCATGTACTTTGTTACCAATGATAAATCCTGCTTCCAACAGCATAGCATATCTGTATTGCTTTATCATACATCCCAGGACACAGGGTATCTTCATATTTATTACAGTAGGGTCACACTGCCACCTTCAGGTGATTGGACACTGGCAGAAAAAATCTACCCATGTATTACCCCTCCCAGCCAGGCATGGCCTCAGTTTTTTTGCTAGTGTCTTAGGTCAGGGCTTGACAAATGTATTTTGAATGTAGGAGCCAGCTTAAAAAGTTAGGAGCCCTGGAATACTAAAGGGCTTAACAACACTGAGAAGAGACGTATGCTACTACATGATCTAAAATGTCTTCGGGTGGAAGTGGTGTTCGTACAGTTAACCCTCCTCAGAAATAGACATTTCCCCACGGTCTATCTTTCCACTAATGCTAAAGCTAAGTTGAGGGGGGTTCTATACTTCTCTCATGTAAGCTCCCATGGACATGCCAACAAATAATGCCAGATCCTGATGGACATTTTCTATTTCTTCGGGGCTTGATAGGTGACGTTCAGTTGACATTGGCGATGATTTATGCTCCCAATGAGCATCAAAATCTCTTTATTGGAAAGACTCTTGAGAAATTTGGCTTCCTTTACCAGGGGACGGCTGATTTTAAGAGGTGACTTTAATACCGATGGTTGACGCCTCCTCAGACACTTCTTCTTTCCCACTGGGTTCTCTGAAACCGGTGACTCAAGCAATATATAAAACACATCTCATAGACGTATGGCGGTTACAACATTCAGGCGAAAGAGATTATATGTTCTACTCCCCCCATAAAACTTAAATGCGTATAGACTTTTTCTGATTCCACATTGCCAACTCCATGCTATTAAAACTACATCCATAGGCAAGATAACCTGGTCAGACCATGCTCTTATAATGCTGACCTATGAACCCTCTGGAGTACCCTTCTCAGGATCCAAATTTTGGAGACTGAATGAAAGTCCACTCTAAAACCCGGAGGTGTTGGAAACTGTTACTAAAGAACTGCAACATTATTTCCAAATGATCAGCCCGCATGCGACCCGGGTATTCTGTGGGAGGCTCATAAGGCCGTGATTAGGAAAACTTCTATCCAACAGAGTTCATGCCTTAAGAAACAGACGGGAAAAACTGTAATCTCTCTTGACTGAAATCCAGAACTTGGAGACCTGACGCAAACAAACTCCGAACATAGATGTAGAGCACGACCTTTCCTCACTCCGCGGACAGGTGATGGACCTATTGAGATATAAAGCAAAGGCGGCACTGCAGGCAGAAGTGTCGTAAGGCCTGTTTTGAATCGGGACAAGTGGGGGAAAATGTTGGCTAAGTCAGGGCAAGATCAGAAACTAGCTTCTTATATCCCTCCAATAACTTACCTGAAGGGAAGCAAAGCCACACTGCCTAAGCAAATCACCAAGGAGTTTAGGGATTATTATTCTTCCCTTTATAACCTGCTGAACCAATCTCCCCCACAAGACCAACTCGCTGACTATATCACCTCATCTGAACGCCCCCGACTCTCAGAGGAAATTCGCACCGAACTCGAGAAACCTATAACTTTAGAAGAGGTCCAACAAGCGATTAGTTGCTCTAAATTAGGGAAAGCCCTGGGACCGAACAGCTTCACCCTGCAGTATTACACGACCCTCCTTCCAATCTTAGGCCCCTATTTGGTGAAATTGTACAATGCACTCGGGTCAGACACCGTTTTGCCCTGGGATACATTGAAAGCTCACATATCAGTTATTTTCAAAGAAGGAAAGGACCCAACTTCATGCAGAAGCTACAGGCCTATTTCACTTTTGAACACAGACCTGAAGCTTTTCACTAAAATCCTGGCGTCGCGCTTGACCCAACACATGCAATATCTAGTCATTTTGGATCAAGTATGCTTTATACAAACCAGAGAAGCCTGTGATAATACCGTGAAGGTGCTTAATCTTATTCATACAGCCAATATGGCTCACACCCCCTTCGTTTTCTTGGTAACTGACGCAGAAAAAGCATTCGATCAGGTCGATTGGCGTTTTATGTTTGCAGTTCTCAGACACATTGGATTAGGGGACCATATGCTGCAATGGATAGCTAGCGTATACTCCACACCATCAGCACAGGTTAAAGCAAATGGGGTCCTCTCTGATCCCTTTGTGATAACCAACGGGACTAGGCAGGGGTGCCCGTTATCTCCTCTCCTATTTGTTCTCACACTAGAACCTTTGCTATGTAAGATCAGGTTGAACCCAGACATCATGGGGTTGACTGTAGGGAAAACGCAGTATAAAATATCAGCATACGTGGATGACATGATGTTCTCACTTACTAACCCAGTGACATCACTCCCTAATCTCCTTCACAAATTCGAAGTCTATGGCAAACTTTTGAATTTGAAGATAAACTTCACTAAGTTGGAGGCTATGGGGGTGGAATTTCCCCAGACGCTGCTTCGGACTCTGAGGTCGAGCTTTAAATTCCAATGGACAGAGAAGCCTAGGGACATATACTCGCCGGTGGATCTTACTCGCTCGTTTGCATTGAATTTTCCCCCTCTATTGGTCAAAACCCGGGCTCTACTTGAGAAATGGCATCAAGGCCTCCATTCTTGGTTTGGAAGGTGCAACCTTCTAAAAATTAGTATTTTGCCAAAGTACCTCTATCTTCTACAAGCCCTACCGGTTGGGATTCCCCCACACTTTTTTAGACTGGTAAACACCCTCTTTCAGAAGCTCATCTGGGCACACAAGCGCCCACAAGTTCCTCGTCGCCAACTCATTGTTCCCAAACAGAATGGGGGCCTTGCAGTCACGGATATTCTAAAATATTACCAGTCCACTCATCTTGGCAGACTAGTGGATTTGCGCCGACACTCTGAAGTCAAATTATGGACATAGCTTGAACAGGCTCAAACGGATATATCCCTGATAGGAGCCCATGGTGTTTCAGGCACTTACCTCGATTACTGACTTACACCCTCTGATTGGACCCACCCTTCGTACCTGCTTTCTCCTGTTCTCGAAAGGACTCCTATCCGCACCCAATTCTCCCCTGTTCCTAATATTGGGTAACCCACAGTTTAGGCCAGGTTTACGGGACTGCTTATTTCAGACTTGACAGGACAGAGGCTGCCATCAAGCATCCCAATTTCTGATAGATATGGCCTGGCCCTCTATCAGAGCTCTGATGGCTACCACAGGACTTTACCGCCTCCCCTTCTGGAATGCCCTCCAGATATTTCACTACCTACGCACGCTTCCAAATCCCGGGAGCTTTGGCCGTACCCTGACCGATTTTGAAGCCCTATGTGCTGAGACGGTAACTCTACCAAGGGTTCTCTCTAAGATGTATCATTTTTTGATTTCCCCAACTGAGCAACCAGATTTACCCAGAATAAAACGCTGGGAAAAAGGTTTGCGACATGCTTTCACATTAAAACAAACACAAACTATTGTTGCGCGCTCTCTTAAGTCGTTGATATGCACGAAAACCCAAGAAACAAACTTTAAGATTTTAACACGATGGTACCGCACGCCGTACATGTTGCATAGATTTTACCCTAATACTACAGACAAATGCTGGAGATGCTTGAATGATCAGGGCACACTCCTTCACATTTTTTGGTCTTGCCCCAAGCTGACGTAGAATAGTTAAAAAATTCACAGATTATGAGATGCCAGAAAACCCGGCTCTCTTTCTACTACGCTTTTCACCCGTTCCTGAAAACCTATAAAAAAAAACAATTGTACGCCACCTATTAAATGCCACCAAGAATTGTATTCCTTTTAACAAGTTAACAACCGGCCCATAGACAAATCCATGCTCAGCCACCCATCCATGCTCACCCACCCAGCCACCCTCACCCCATCCATGCTCATCCATCCACGCTCAGTCATCCATCCATCCACGCTCAGCCATCCTCACCCAGCCGGGCTCATCCATCCCCGTCCATGCTCATCCATCCCCATCCGTGCTCATCCATCCCCATCCGTGCTCATCCATCCCTCTCCGTGCTCATCCATCCCCATCCATGCTCATCCATCCCCATCCGTGACTTATCCATCCCCATTCGTGACTTATAGATCCACATCCGTGCTCATCCTTCCCCATCCGTGCTCAGTCATCCCCATCCATGACTCATTTGTGCCTCATTCATGCTCATCCATACCACATCAGTTCTCATCCGTGACACATCCGTGCCACTACACTGCCCATCCGTGCCACTACACTGCCCATCCGTGCCACTACACTGCCCATCCGTGCCACTACACTGCCTATCCATGCCGCCACAGTGCCTCACAATAGTGTAAAAGGTAGTCAAATTAGATTTGAAATGTATGCCCCTAGAACACCTGACGGTGCTCCCTGCACGTTGGGCCTCTATATGTGGTCAGGCTGTGTAAAAGTGTCACACATGCGGTATCGCCATACTCGGGAGGAGTAGCAGAATATTTTGTGGGGTGTCGTTTTTGCAATGTACATGCTGTGTGTTAGAAATATTGTATAAATGGACAACCTTGTGTAAAAAAAAAAAAAAAATGCGTTTTCATTTTTCTTTCCACAAACTTGTGGAAAAATGACATGTTCAAAAGACTCATTATGCCTCCTAGAATATACGTTTGGGTGTTTACTTTCCAAAATGGGGTCATTTTTTGGGCTTTTCATTGCCCTGGTGCTCCAGGACCTTCAAAAGTGCAAGAGGTAGTCAAGTAATTATATGTGTAATTTATGCTCCTAGATCGCCTGATGGTGCTCCCTGCATGTTTGGCTTCTGTATGTGGCCAGGCTGTGTAAAAGTCTCACACAGGTGGTATCGCCATACTCGGGAGGAGTAGTAGAATGTGTTTTGGGGTGTAATTTGTGGTATGCATATGCTGGGTGTGAGAAATAACCTGTTAACATATGACAATTTTGTGAGAAAAAAAAAATCTTCATATTGCAAAGAATTATGGGAAAAAATTACAACTTCAAAAAATTCACCATGCCTCTTACTAAATACATTGGAATGTCTACTTTCCAAAAAGGGGTCATTTGGGGGGGATTTGTACTTTCCTGGCTTGTTAGGGTCTCAAGAAATGAGATAGGCCATCAGTACATCAGGTGTGATCAATATTCAGTGATTGGCACCATAGCTTGTAGACTCTATAACCTACACAAGGACCAAATAATATACACTAAATTGTTTTGTTTTTTTTACCAAAGATATGTAGCAGTATAAATTTTGGCCAAAATTTATGAAGAAAAATTACTAATTTGCAAAATTTTATAACCGAAATTCATTTTTTTACAAAATTTTCGGTCTTTTTTTAATTATAGCGCAAAATATAAAAAACACAGCGGTGAATAAATACCGCCAAAAGAAAGGTCTATTTGTGTGAAAAAAAGGACGCAAATTTCATATGGGTACAATGTTGCATGACTGAGTAATTGTCATTCAAAATGTGAGAGCACTGAAAGCTGAAAATTGGTCTGGTTGTTAAGGGGTTTAAGTGCCCAGTGGTCAAGTGGTTAAACTGGGAAAAACCCACTTCCGCCTACCATTAGCAGTTGGCTTAAAAAAGTGGAAGAAGTGAATAAAATGGAGGTCTTGATCCTCACAACACAATTTAAGCAGGGAAAATACTCAGAGGTGTAGACTGTGGAATATGTTTATTCTCTCTGATGAGGGAACGACCCTTATGAATCCATAATAGATCAGGGGAAAAAACTGACACAGCTGTTCTGTACCAGCACTATCATGCTGTTTCTTCGGGGTCTTCCCTTCCACCCCCCACCTATTTCCCAACCCTTCTGCATCTCCCCCCTCTTTATTTATTTATTTTTCTTTTTCTCCCCTCCCTCCCCCCTTTTACTTCCTCTCCTTCTGTTTCTATTCTCTTTTTATTCATTCTGGTATCTTCACTACCCTAACTGAAAAGGGAAGGGAAGAAAAAAAAAAACACAGGGGAGATGGGTAACTCCATGTTAATTTTGTTGTATCTATGTTTAGTTTCTAATGTCCATGGTCACAATATATGCCTGTTTGCGCATGGGTAATATTATGTTGAGACATATACGATTGACAACTTTGAAGAGGGTAAACTTCCCGACTGCATTACAACTGTTTCAACCACTAGTTCCAGTTCGTATATTGGATGTAGCTAACCCATTTGGTTATATTATGTGAAAGTGTGAAAACGCTGTGTATTATCGGATTTATCTGTCTCCATTGATCTAAATAAAATATTTGAAAAAAAAAGTTAGGAGCCAGTTTGTTTTAACTAACAAAGCTATATTTTCAACAACAAAACCCCTTACACCTGGAGAATACATGGGGATGTCGATATGTGAAGAAGAGAAAAAAAACTTTTAGCTCTGATGTGGATAAGCAGCAGAGCTTAAGTTTTTTTTTTTTTTTTTTTTTTTTTTTATGTTAACCATTTTCCTGCAAGGCATTTTCACCCTCTTCCTGCCCAGCGTCAATTTTCAGCTTTTAGCGCTGTCATACTTTGACAATTGCACGGTCCTGCAACACTGTACCGAAATTTCATGTTTTTTATTATTTATTGAGATGGAGCTTTTTTTTTTGTGGTATATAGTCACCACTGGGGTTTTTTATTTTTTGCTAAATGTACAAAAAAAAAGAAAACCTTTTTCTAAATTTCTATAAAAAATTTTGCAAATACGTAATTTTTCTTCTTCACGGATGGGCAGTGATAGGCAGCACTGATAGGTGGCACTAATAGGCAGTGATGGACACTGATAGGTGGCACTGATGAGAAGGCATTGATTATGAGTGTAAATGTGCCTGTTAGAATTGCTGGTTTACCGGCTCTCCTTTCCTCATGCTGTGTCAGCAGAGGTGTATCTACCTCAAGGCAGAAAAGGCGTTTGCCTTTGGCATCTTTCAGGGGGGCGCCAGCGCCCCCAAGCAACAGCGCTATAACCGGATGACAACTACAGCACGGTCGTCCAGTTCTGGGAGGGTGACTATTGACTTCCTCCCAGAAACATGCCCCCCACATACTTTCTGGTGTGTGCAACCGTCCCTTTCTGTGATCACAGCGACTCTTTACCACATGATCAGCTGTGTCCAATCCACAGCTGATCACGATGTAAACACACTTTGTCGGTTATCGGCATTCCTTTTCTCATGCTGTCACCGCATGAGGAGTGGAGAGATCTGGTAACCGGCCAGTGTGAAAGGGGACATCTACACTTATAATCAGGGCACTCATCATCAGTGCCCTGATGATCAATGTTGCTTATCGTTGCCAATCAGTGGCTCCTCATTAGTACTGCCCATCAGTGCCTCCTCATCAGTGCCCACCAGTGCTGCCTTATCTTCTACTCTGTTGACCCCATCTTCTGCCCCATTGACCACATATGTGGCACTTGGACGAACCATGCCGGCTGCAGCTTCCTCATCAGACCCTGAGACAAAACGGTATTCCGTGGCTGGGGTGGGACTAATTAAATGGGGGGGCACCTGTTTTGTAGCCTTGCCTAGGGCAGCACAAAACCCTAAATACACCACTTTGTGTCGGTGCATGAGGAAAATACTACAGCTAATAGGCAAATCTGTTTACAATGTGATCGGCTGTGATTGAACACCGCTGATCACATAGTAAAGGGCCACACTGATTGGCCCTTTTCTTCGATCACAGAATCAGAGTATGCCCTGGGTGGTGCGCAGGGGTTCAGAGTTCTGGGAGGATGTTAGTAAAACTAGAACTAGCCCAGAATTAGACGACTGCACAGTCAGCATCCAGCTGCCCGGCACCCGGAACTGCATATCCGGGGCGTCTGGCAATAGGAATTGCTCACACCTGGGAATGGGCTGACAAAACCCAGGCTCCAGGATGCAATTTCTAGTCGCCATAGCGACCTAGCCCCTGAGATTTGTCGAGCCCTTTCTAAGGTGATGATCATGCCTGTTCATAACAAAAATTATTTTGGAAAATGGATACAAATTTATTAAAAAGTTACCATATAAAAATGAAACCTCCTGCCGCACACACACACGACCCATCCACATATACCATACAGCTATCACATAGTGCATCTATAAGCACGAGAAATCAAGGGTGCAATAACCGTCCATACTGGTTGATGAGCTCATTCGATGGCATTCAAAGAAAAAGATGTAGATGTAGACATAAATCCATCATAAAGTGAAATCAAGCCAGGTAATTGGACATGGATCAGTCCCTGAGAAGACCCCTTATAGTAGGTAGCTGAAACTGGTAGAAGGGGGGCAAGGTAAATTAGTGGCACACACATATGGTTCCCCACAGTAATTTACCTGATTGGCATACCCGCCTTGTGGGAGCAAAGTGCAATACTCTGCAGAAACAGTCAATTAACACAGTTCTCTGAAGCATCTAAGCCCCGCTATGTGGGATTAAAGTGCAATGTTCTACAGGTGATGACACAGCTAATGCTTGCACACGGACCATAGAAAACCAATGCCCAGTGGGAGATACAAATCCGTGCCTCTATGAGCAAACAATCAATCCTTACAGAACAAAGTAACAGCAGATATACAGCTCTGTGCAGGTATAGTTACGTGTCAGTGCATGGTCTGTTTTCAGAGGAATCCATCTTCAAACGTGTTCGCTGTAGATCTTGAAAGTGTCCGCTCCTGGCAGCACTCTGTAATCTTTGAGCCCTCTGCAGTGTCCCATGTGTGCATTCAGTGAAGCTCTGCTTGCTGGCAGATTCCAATCCACAGGCAGGCTGTCTCCTGAAGCCAAGCACGCCATGCGGGACTGCGAGATGGGCGCGCGGCATACACCCCTCCCGGTCGGGCGAATGCAGAAGCACCATGTACTTCTCACTGCTGTGGAGATACCAGGAGTGTGGGCCAGACAAACAAGAGCCTATTGACACGTTTCGCAAAACAAACATGCAGTCTAGGCATATATAGTTATGTGTATCTGTATGATACACGGCTGCAACACTCCAGGTATCCTATTGCCGACTGTAAGTGTCACTGGTATCCTCTCCTGTTGGAGCTAAACAGCCCTTCTCTCACACACATTCGACCCTTAGGTGTTTACATTGGATGCTCTGGTGACGCTGTGGGATCATTCTCCCTAATGTATGCTGCTACAGCTTTTACCTCATCTGCTTTGCAGGATTTAGGTCAAAGGTATTCTGGTGATTCTGATCACTCAGCCAGCCTATTCCTGGAGAACGTAGTACTCCTGATATCGGAAACTTGTTGGGCAAACCATGGACCTTGTTGGATCGACCTGACCCCCCCAACC
>BLSH010511469.1:0-12644 GCA_018402905.1 Glandirana rugosa | reverse complement strand
AAAAGTAAGAAATATAGTTTTTTTTGCAAAATTGTCGCTCTCTCTTTGTTTATAGCGGCGATCAGAAATGATGCAGCAGTGATCAAATACCACCAAAAGAAAGCTCTATTTGTGGGAAAAAAAAGGACGCAAATTTCGTTTGGGTACAACGCCGCACGACCACGCAATTGTCCGTTAAAGCAACGCAGTGGCGAATCGCAAAAAGTGCTCTGGTCCTAACTTGGGAAATTCTTCCGGGGAAGAAGTGGTTAAGGTATAGGGACACACTTCATGCTGCTCTTCTGTAGGACACAAAGGGGCAGATTTTTGAAGGAAACGGGTCCCTTACCAACCTGAAAAAGAATACGCCCACAATATTTAAGAGGGAGCTTGGCACCCTGCTTCACTCGCTTCAGAAAAATATACTGCCAAAGGGGATTCAGGGACTGGGTCACAACAGCGCAGATAGCCACTGCCCTGGACCTGTATAGCACCCTTCAGCTAACTCCATGCACTGCACAATGTGTCAAAGATGAGCGCATAGTGCAAGATCCAGTGCCCGAAGCAACTTTTATAGGCCGGCTCCATGTTTTCCATAACCACTTGACCGCCGGAAGATTTACCACCCTTCATGACCAGAACATTTTTAGCGATACAGCACTGCGTTACATTAACTGACAATTGCGTGATCATGCAATGCTGTACCCAAATAAAATGTATGTAATTTCTTTCTTTTGGTGGTATTTGATCACCACTGCCTGTTTTTTTTTTTGCGATCTAAAAAAAAAAAAAAATATATATATATATATTCGCAAAAAAAGGAAAAAAAAAAACGGCAGTGGTATATACGCACACATACAAACACCAGCAGATGACATGTCTCCCCAAATCTCGGACTGTGGAAACTTCACACTGGACCTCATGCAACTTGAATTCTGTGCCTCTTCACTCTTCCTCCAGATTCTGGACCTTAATTTCCAAATGAAATGCAAAATTTACCACAGTCCGTGATGATTTGGGGGGCCATGTAATCTGCTGGTGTTTGTCCACTGTGTTTTATCACATCCGAAGTCAGCGCAGCCTTCTATCAGGAAATTCTAGCATGCTTCATGCTTCCCTGTGCTGACCAGCTTCATGGAGATGCCAAGTTTAATTTTCTAGCAGGACTTGGCACCTGCCCACACTGCCAAAAGCACCAATACCTGGTTTAATGATCATGGGATCACTGTGCTTGATTGGCCAGCAAACTCGCCTGACCTAAACCATATAGAGAATCTGTGGGGTATTGTCAAGAGGAAGATGAGACACCAGACCAAACGATGCAGAAAAGCTGACGTCCCATATCAAGTAACCTGGGCTTCCATAATACCTCAGCAGTGCCACGCCGCATTGAGGCAGTAATTCATTCATTCATTCATTCATTAGGAGCCCCAACCAATTATTGAGTGCATACTATACTCTACATGGTCATACTTTTCTGCATCACAACATTTCTGTAAAAAAATTCCTTTTTTAGTGGTCTACATTTTTAAGATACTGAATTTTGGGTTTTCACTAGCTGTAAGGCGCATAATCCTCAAAATTAAATTAAAGAAATGCTTGAAATATTTCACTCTGTGTGTAATGAATCTAAATAATATACAAGTTTTACTTTTTGAATTGAAATACTGAATTTAACTTTTTGATGATAATCAAATTTTCTGAGATGCACCCTATATATCATCACCTGAAGGAGGATCTGTACGTGAATTGGGCTCACCCTGTTATGGTGTTCTTTCCACCAAAGGGTTTTCTCAGCAATACCCCATGGAGCGTGAGGTAACCAAGAAATGGAGTATACCTTTGGTAGATCTGTCAGTTTCTTATCTCAGTAAAAATCTAATTTTCTCTTACGTTCATTGACAGACGCAGCCTCTATTCATGACACGTGGGTTATGTACCTTTTACTAGGAGCAGACTAGGCAGAACGAAAGTTCAGAAAGCAAAGCTGGCCCCTCCCAAGGGGGCCATCCTTACTCAGCACATGACCCCTCAGCCCTGCATAGCATATCAGTTTTCTTCTGCCTAGTGCAAGGAGTTAGACCTGGTTCCCTGCTGGGAACTGCGGTTCCCCTAAAGTTTTTTCTTTTATTCTTTTTGCGCAAGCCTTCTGATGAAGATTGCAATCAAGTAGCTGGCTGGGGACCACGCGGATGTTCATAGGTCCTGCCATTTCCCCAGCACAGCCAACGGATGCGAGCCACCCTTAGCAATGGCGGGGTCTGCCGCATCCTGCCCGTTCCGTGCGGGCGGCTGGTGGGCTAAAGGTCCCACCTTGCGTGCCCAGTGTCCAGGCTATGTCCGGTTCCAGGGGTCGCTTGGCCAGCAGCAGCCCTCCCCGTTTGGGGGGAGGAAGGTCTGCACTGTGTGGCTACCCGCTACGCCCGTCTGGATGGGTGAGTGACACCCCCCTCCCCCCTGGGGTGGAGGGGGGGGCGACTAGCGGTACCGTTCCGGTGGGGGGGTACAGGCCCACTGGTCCCTGTCATGTCCTTTCTCCCCCCCCTCCCCGCACGCCCGCCTGCCCATCCGCGGCCAATCCAGCCGTCGCTCGCATGCTACACACCCTCGGATCGCTCCACGGACCGCTCCGTCGCATGCCATGCGCCACGGACGCGGCCATTTTGGAGGTGTTTGACCTCTAGTGTTTGTCGGCAGCCATTTTTGGTTGGTCTCCCTGTATGGGAGTTTTCCATGTGCTTCTTGGCGCCATTCCTTCCGAGAACGCAGCGGCAGCAAGACTATCAGCAGCTCGAGCAGCGGCACATCTGGTGGCATTGGCATACAGTGGCAGCCTCCTGTGGCACAGGGTTCCGCAAGTATTGCTGGCTTTCTCCCTGGGGTGCAGGGGCGGCGGTGCTGAGTCCTACTGGGCAGCCCTGAGGCTTTGCAGGGGGTGGCACTGTGGGGGTGATGGCTGGTAGGCCTCACAAGTGTCCTGGCGGTGGCGCAATGGCGGCTGAACCGACAGTTTCTTCTCCGGAGGGGTCCGCAGAGGCACAGGCCGCGCTGGGACCTCTGGTTCCCCTAGATCAATTGACCCCCATCTTAGAGGAGTTTTTCGCCCGGTGGGAATCGGACCGGTTTAGTGGGGGCCCTAAAAAGCGTCCCCCTCCCCCGCAATCCTCTGAGGAGGACACGGAACCGGAAGGGGGCTCTGGGGTCACGGGGACCCCCGTGGAGCTCTCAGACAGAGAGCTGGAGCCTTCGGATGGGGAAGAGGACCAGGGGACCTCTGTGGCACGCAAAAAGGTGCTGGTGGGCGCCCAGGTTGCGGCTGTTCGCAATTCACTGTTCCTGGATCAGGCTGGAGAGGCACAGGCGTCTGCCTATACTTTTGGGTCCAAGAAGCCCTCTCGTGCTCCTAAGGTTTTTTCCCTACCTCCAGTATTTTGACCAGTATGTGTATAAGGAATGGAAACGTCCGCTGAATTCCTTTACCCTGCCAAAACGTTTTTCTGTGCGCTATCCCTTTGAGGACATCCTGTTACAGAAATTGGTCTCCCCCGCGGTGGGATCCGCCAGTGGCCCGCCTGAACAAGGCGACAACTATTCCCCTGGAGGGGTCTCCCTCTTTTAGGGATCCGACCGATAGGCGGACGGAAGCAGTGTCTAAGGCACTCTTTTTAGTGGCATGAGCAGCCATGCGACCGGCCTTGGCGTCTGTCATAGTATCTCAGTTGCTCACGGAGTGTGCGATAGAGTGGAGTGAGTCCCGGGGCGGCGTAGATTCACCTGAATCCGTGCAGCAAGCAGACCACCTGGTGCAAGGGCTTCGTTACCTTTGTGACGCAGCTCTGGACTTGGTACCGATGTTGTCAGAAATGTCGGTTTTCATAATCATTATCAGGCGCCTGCTGTGGCTGCGACACTGGTCGGGTGACCACGCGTCCAAGAAAGATTTCACGGATCAAGAGCATTGGCTGGCGTCCCTGGATATCAAGGATGCATATCTACACGTTCCCATCTATGTCGGGCACCAGCGCTTCCTGTGCTTTGCTGTGGGGGACCTTCATTACCAGTTTGTGGCTCTCCCCTTCTGCCTGGCCTCGGCTCCGCGGGTGTTCACCAAGTTACTGGCTCCGGTGCTCGCTCTGTTGCGACAGAGGGGCATTGCCGTGGTAGCCTACCTGGACGATCTCCTCCTGCACGCGGAGTCGGCGCAGGCTCTGGAGGACAATGTTACTGTCACCCTGACCTCACTGAAGGACTTCGGTTGGCTGATCAACCTACAGAAGTTGACATTGACCCGTCCTGTCGCTTAGAATATCTGGGTCTGACATTAGACACGGTGTAGGCGAAGGTATTTCTACCTCCAGACAAGTTGCTGACACTGCAAGTAGCAGGGCGGTCCCTCCTGTCATGACGGTGGTCCTCCTTACGTTTTTGCATGCGGGTGTTGGGACACATGGTCTCGTCCTTTGAGGCGATACCGTACGCCCAGAGTCGCACTCGGCTACTCCAGTGAACGATACTACTGCAGTGGGACAGGTCCCCCTCGTCTCTGGACCGTCTGATCTGGCTGGATCATCTGACCAGGGGGTCGTTGGCTTAGTGGCTTCAGGCCCCGGCATTGACCCTGGGGAAGTCGTTTCTTCCTCTAAATTGGTTGATAGTCATGACGGATGCCAGTCTCTCGGGCTGGGGAGGAGTCCTGGGGAACCTGTTGGCTCAGGGCCGTTGGTCGATACAGGAATCTCGACTTCCGATCAATGTGTTGGAGCTGAGGGCGATCAAGCTTTGTCTCCTCCGCTGGTCGGCGAGGCTGCGCGGCCTCCCGGTTCGGGTTCAGACGGACAACGCCACGGCCGCGGTGTACGTGAACCATCAAGGCGGAACAAGAAGCTCGGCAGCAGAGGCAGCCCACATCCTAAAGTGGGCAGAGCTTCACATGCTGGCAATCTCCGCCATCTACATTCTGGGTGTAGAAAATTGGAAGGCGGACTTCCTAAGTCGCCAAAAGCTGGACCAGGGAGAGTGGTCCCTGCATCCAGAGGTCTTTCGCCAGATTTGCGAAAGGTGGGGCATGCCAGATGTGGATCTCCTGGCGTCCAGATTCAATCACAAGATGAAGACCTTCGTGAGCAGGTCAAGGGACCCGTTGGCGGCAGCCTCGGATGCTCTGGTGGCCCCGTGGTCCCGGTACAGGCTTCTGTATGCCTTTCCTCCTCTTATGCTTCTACCGCGGTTG
This sequence comes from Glandirana rugosa, assembly GCA_018402905.1. Taxonomy (NCBI): domain Eukaryota; kingdom Metazoa; phylum Chordata; class Amphibia; order Anura; family Ranidae; genus Glandirana; species Glandirana rugosa. The sequence goes on along the minus strand of BLSH010511469.1, from coordinate 7,435 downwards.
CTGCGCAGGATAGAAGTGGAGGGAATCCCGACAATCATGGTGGCTCCGGATTGGCCTCAGCACCCTTGGTACGCCGATGTGGTGCGGATGGTAACAGACGTTCCCTGGCGACTTCCGCTTCGCGAAGATCTACTGTCACAGGGCCCCATCTTGCACCCTGCTTTACCATTGCTGGCTTTGACGGCATGTCTATTGAGTCCCAGGTGTTGAGGGACAGGGGGGGTCTCTGAGTCAGTGATCCCCACTATGCCTAAGGCGCGCAAGTGTACTTCGCGCAAGATTTATCATCACACCTGGAAGGCCTATATTGCCTGGTGCGAGTCAGGGGGTTGGAACCCCCGTTCCTTTGCAGTTGCCCAGGTGCTGGCCTTTCTTCAACAAGGCCTGGACCAAAAGTTGGCTTTGAGCACCCTCAAGGGCCAGATCTCCGCTCTGGCGATTCTCTTTCAGCGTCCTTTGGCGACGCATTCTTTGATCCGTACATTTGTACAGGGTGTACGTCATGTGGCTCCTCAGGTAAGGTTGCCCTTGGCACCGTGGGATCTGAACTTGGTACTTTCTGTACTGCAGAAACTGCCTTATGAGAAGATCAGGGATATTCCTTTACAATTGCTGTCTCAGAAGGTCGCCTTCTTGGTGGCTATCACATCCACTAGGTGGATGTCTGAATTGGCAGCTTTGTCGTGTAGGTCTCCTTATTTGGTCCTACAGAAGGATAAGGCGGTGCTGCCCCCGTCTCCTTCGTTCCTTCTGAAGGTAGTATCCTCTTTTCACATTAATGAGGACATCGTCCTCCCTTCCTTGTGTCCGCACCCTTCTCACCCTAGGGTGATTGCCTTGCATTCCTTGGATGTGGTGAGAGCATTGCGGGTGTATTTGGCAGCTACGGCTCCTTTAAGGAAGTCTGATGCGCTTTTTGTGCTGACGGATGGGCCGCACAAAGGGTTGGCGGCTTCGTCGGCCACTGTTTCACGTTGGATCAGAGAGACCGTGACCCATGCATATACTGTTCGGGGACAAGAACCCCCTTTTCCGGTCATGGCTCATTCCACTGGGGCGATTAGCACTTCCTGGGCGTTTAGACACCAAGCATTGGTGTCTCAGGTGTGCAAGGCGGCTACTTGGGCTTCGGTGCACACGTTTGTTAAGTTGATGTGTCAGCATCCGCGGATGCTGCTTTTGGCCGCAAAGTTTTACAGGCGGTAGTGTAGGCGCGGCTGGCGCCTCCCGAGATCTTTCTGTGGGTACAGTTGTTATTGTTTGCCCACTCCTCTGTTTGACACTGCTTGGGGACGTCCCCACGTGTCATGAATAGAGGCTGCGTCTGTCAATGAACGTAAGAGAAAATAGGACATCATCCACTGGGAAAATAGGATTTTATTAAGAACTTACCATAAAATCCTTTTCTCTGAGTTCATTGACAGACGCAGCACCCACCCCTCGGTTTTGTGTTTGTACGGCTTGTTACGAACTGATATGCTATGCAGGGCTGAGGGGTTAGGTGCTGAGTAAGGACGGCCCCCCTTGGGAGGGGCCAGCTTTGCTTTCTGAATTTTCATTCTGCCTAGTCTACTCCTAGTAAAAGGTACATAACCCACCTGTCATGAATAGACGCTGCGTCTGTCAATGAACTCCGAGAAAAGGATTTTATGGTAAGTTCTTAATAAAATCCTATTTTCCCAGTGGATGATGTCCAGGTGTTTAACCACTTCAATACCAGGCATTTAGAACACTTACCTACCAGACCAATTTTCAGATTTTAGTGCTGTTGCACTTTGAATGACAATTGCGCGGTCGTGCGACGCTGTACCCAAACAAAATTTATCTTTTTTTTCCCTGCAAATAGAGCTTCCTTTTGGTGGTATTTGGTCATCCCTGCGGTTTTTATTTTTTGCACTACAAATAAAAAAAGACCAAAAATTTTGGGGAAAAAAAATGTTTTTCTCGGTTTCTGTCACAAAACTTTGTAAATAAGTACATTTTCTCCGTCACTGATGGGCACTGATGAGGCTACACTGACGGGCACTGAAGAGGCAGTACTGATTGGCACTGATGAGGCGGCACTGAGGTGGCACTGATGATGAGGCACTTACATGCAGTAATGATGGGTACTGATAGGCAGCACTGATGAGCAGCACTGATAAGCGGCACTGATAGAGGGCACTGGCGGGTGGCAATGACAGATGCACTAATAGGGGCCCATTCCCTGGTGGTCTAGGACGGCATCTGAAGTTGGAGTGCCGTCCATGTTGGGCACTGTGCCCCTTACCTGGTGGTCTAGGGTGGGCTCCCTGGTGGTTTAGGTTCGGCTCCCTGGTAGTCTCCCTGGGTGGGCTCTCCTTGGTGGTCCTGGTGGGCTCCCTGGTGGTCTAGGGCAGTGGTTCTCAAACCTGTCCAAGTACCCCCAACAGGCCATGTTTTGGGAATTTCTCTTAGATAAAATAGCTGTCCAAAATACCAAGCCATTGACTCTGATTGAAAGCAGCTGTGCAAGGTAAAGGAAAACCTGCAAACATGGCCTGTTGGGGGTACTTGAGGACAGGTTTGAGAAACACTGGTCTAGGGTAGCAATCCCTGGGGGGGCTGCCCTGATCAACATTCAGCATAGACCCCTCTCTGTCAGGAGAGCAGCTGATCGGCTCTCCACTAGTTGCGTCTGCAGACACGAGTAGAGGAAAAGCCGATAAATGGCTATTCCTGTTTACACTGTGACCAGCCGTGATTGGTCACAGCTGATCACATGGTAAAGAGCTTCCGCTGGAAACTCTTTACCGAGATCGGTAATGCAGTGGGTCAGAGTGACACACCGCACCACCGATCGCCGTGATGCGCGCCCCCACGGGCGCGTGCCGACATATTATCTTGTTGGACGTCATATGACGCCCAGTCAAGATAACTGAACCACTTCCCGGCCGTAATTCTGCATACGGTGGTAGGGAAGTGGTTAAAGATGCTTTGGATAAGAACCAGTAGACATTTTTTAAAACCTCTTCTGCCTTGGTGGGGGCAGCTTTGCAGCTGCCAATTACGGCTATAGGTTAAAGCAGTTTTTCTCAACCTTTTCAACACCGAAGAGCCCTTGAAATAGTTCTCTGGTCTCAGGGAACCCCGGCTAAAAGTTAAACATCTACAACTCACAATGCATTAGTGTGATGGTCAATGGGAAGAATGCTCCTTACACTTGTGGTCATTGGGAAGAATTACCCCCTTACAGATAGCTAAAAAGATCAATGATGTCATTAACAATTTATCTGAGAGGTAGAAATTTACCATTGCTCAAGGAACCCCTAGCAACCTCTGGAGGAACCCTAGGGTTCCACGGAACCCTGGTTGAGAAACCATGGGTTAAAGTCTCAGGATCTGGGCGTGTCATATGACTTAAGAGAGGGACCCTTTCTGTGGGGATTCCGGTTCAAGCAGAAACCTGGAAGATTTTCCTTGTGTCCTCAGCTTTTCAGTGGACTCGCAGAAAAACTACATGCAACAAATTAATTGATTGAAACTTTTTCTTGCATGTGCACTTATTTCCATTTCCATGCATATGTACATGAATCTGTGGCTGAAGTATTGGTCAGTGAGCCACCTTGCAAGAGGTATGTGGAACACTTATCCTTTCAAGGGGAAGGTTTTTTTGGCCCGGCTCTAGATGATTACATTCAGAAGAGATAAGGAGGGAAGAGAGCTTAGTTAATTACTATTTAAAAAGAAGGGTAAGCATGTGTCTCATAAACCTCCTGCTTCTACTTCAAAGAAGAATTTCTTTCGACAATCTCAGACCTCTACCTCTAGGTCATATCATCAGTCCCAGTTCTGAAAGAAATCATGGACTTTCAAGCCCACTAAGACAGGGAATGGGTTCTCTTCACAATGAAGGGGCTCCCTTACTTGTTCAGGTAGGGGCACATTTGCAGGCCTTAATGGAGATTTGGCTGGGGAGATTGGGAGTGAGTAGTTCCACAATATAGTAGCTTGCGGCTACCAGCTGCAATTTCAGAGCTTTCCCTCTCCATGCTTTATGCTTTCAAATGTTTTTTTGAATCCACAAAACAGAATTTCTTTGTTACACACTCTGTCTTCTCTCCCAGGGAGTGATCATTCTGGTTCCAGAGGAAGAGCCGTTTAGTATTTTTTACTTCAGCCTCTTCAGTTTTGAAGCCAAATGGTAATATTTTCCCTGTCTTTTGGTTGGAATTGGTGCCGTCATTGGTGGCCTCTCTCCAGTAGGGGGATTTCCTGGCAGTGTTGGCATTTTTCTAACAGTGAGATTTCCCGGCATCACTGGATATCAAAGATGCTTGCCTGCCCATTCTGATTTTTTTCCCCTCGCCATAGGTTTCTGTGGTGGAGGACCTTCATTTTCAATTGATGGACCTGCTGTTTGGCTTGTCCAGGACTCCCAGAGTGTTCACCAAGGTCCTGGCTCCAGGTCTGGGGCTCTTGAGGTCCCTGTTATATAGGGTATGTTAAATGGGGTACTGGACAACTTACTTCTGGGAAAGCAACCTGCATCTCTGCAGGAGGCCAATGTTTCTCATGCTGTATGCACTCTAGAGAGGTTCAGATGGGTTCTGAACTTAAAGAAATCTGCCTTTCCCCCAGCCCAGAGGTTGGAAAATCTGAGTCTAACCCTGGATATTGTCTAGGCTTCAGTGATCCTCCTCCTCCGGGGAAATGTCTTACTCTATGAACTCTGATGGGCTTGCTTAGGTCTCTGACAAATCCCTTGATTCACCTCTGTGTGTGAGTTCTGAGGAAGATGGTGGCCTCCTTCGAGGCGCAACCCTTTGCCCAGTTTCATTCCAGGCCTCTACAGCAGAATATTTTAGTGACTTGGGACAGAGGCTGCAATCATTGGACTTCCCAGTGTCTTTATATCCCAGCAAAATTCTGACTCTTGACTGGTGGATATTTCTGTGAATGCTGGATATAGGATAATCCTTTTTCCTATTCTCCTGGAAGATTCTGATAATGGATGCCGGCCAGACCCATTAGGGGGACGTTTTGGACAAATTTTTTTAATCTAGGGAACTTGGCTTCTGCAGGAGGCCACTGGCTATCCACATCTGAAGCTGAGGGGGATTTCTCTTGCTCTTCTGCATTGGTCAGAACAGCTGAAGAGTGTTCCCATATGGAATCTAGTAAGATAATGCTATGGCGATGGCATACATAAATCATCGAGGAGGCACCAGAAGTCAGGCAGTCTAGGAGGAAGTGGATCTCGTACTGTTGTGGGTGGAACTTCATGTTCCCACAATATATACCTGGCAAGTTCCAGAGATGGAAAGTTGGCAGGCGGATCCCCTCAGCTATCAACAACTGTCTGCAGGGGAGTGGAACCCTGGATGCGGATCATCTGGCCTCCAGGTTCAGTGCGAAGCTGGACAGGTTTGTCTCTAGGACAATTGCATTGGATACTCTGGTGGCACCTTGGACTCAGTTCTTCCTTTGTTTGCCTTTCTGCAGTTGCAGCTTATACCTTGTCTGCTTTGCAAGATTCTAGTGGAAATAATTCCAGTTGCCCCAGCTTGGCCCAGGAGAAAATGGTATTTCAATATTATGAACATTGCATGGATGTTCCTTGGATCCTTCTAGAGAGAGACAGCCTTTTGTCACAAGGTCCAGTCTTCTAGCCTTATTTATTTGTATATATACATAGCTGTTGAAGCCCAAGTCTTGAGAGGCAGGGGAGTTTATTGAAGGCCAGGAACATTTACCACTGGACTTGGAAATCTTAATTTGTTTGATGTGGGGCTAGGGAATTTATTCAGTTATGTTGTGGGGCACATCTTGGCCTCATCAATCTGGAGTGCATATGAGATCACCTTTGCATTACAGATAGTTTCACTTAGCATTTCAGAATTGGCTGTTCTTTCCTCTTAAGAACTGTTCTGGTGTTTCACTCTGAGAAGGTGGTTCTTTGGCCTAAGCTTTCTGTCTTACCTAAAATGTCAGAATGTTACGTTGCCAACCCTTTGTCCTAATCCACTGACACTGGGGACTTTAAGCGATTTGGCAGTTGGATTCCTTTTTGTGCTTCAGACGGTCCAGAGAAGGGTCCCGCAGATTCCAAGTCTACAATTTCTTGATTGATTTATTGGCTTATTTCTCAAGTTTACTTTCAGAAGTAAAAAATTCCCCTCTGTTTTAAGTGACGGCTAATTCTACCAGGAGTGTCGGTGCTTCCTGGGCTATTAGTAGTTTTGTAAGGCTGCTACTTGGTCTTTGGTTCATACTTTCTCTGAGTTTTAACAGGTGGATTTTAGAACCACTGAGGACAACAAACTTGGCATGTGTTGCAAGCTGCTGCGTTATCCTGTTCTGATTTATTTGCTGGCTTGCCCTTCCCTTCAGATTCATTGCTTTTGAACTTTTGCCATACAGATTCTAAAGATGCTTTGTGTTAATTGATGTACGGTAAAGAAATTAGGATTTTTCAGGTTTACCTGTAAAATCATTTTCTTGTAGTACATCATGGGACAGATGTATCCTGTCCCTCTGAAGCCATTCCTAATGGGGAGGGGTTATGCCTAGGAGGGGCTTCCTACCTTTTATTAAAAAAAAAATTAAATATATATAAAAACAAAAATAGTGTATGTATATATGTACAGTATCTCACAAAAGTGAGTACACCCCTCACATTTTTGTAAATATTTTATTCTATATTTTCATGTGACAACACTGAAGAAATGACACTTTGCTACAATGTAAAGTAGTGAGTGTACAGCTTGTATAACAGTGTAAATTTGCTGCCCCCTCAAAATAACTCAACACTCAGCCATTAATGTCTAAACCGCTGTCAACGAAAGTGATCTATTGTCACGTTTTTGGGGTTGTGTTCGATATGTGCAAAGAGAGATCACACAAATACTTAAAAATATAACATTTATTACAAGTAATGACAGATAAAGAAAAAGAAAATATCAAGAATACTTAACTAAAGGTGCTTGTTTCCCGCCATGGGTCCCTTTCATGGCACAGGTGACCAGGACCAGACACTGGCCTCATGGCCATTCTGGGTGAGACTAACTCGTATAGGTTTTGGCTGTGGTAATCTAGAACTTGTATAAGGAAAAAGAGCACCCCCAGCTAACACCCTGGTAAGCAACAATATGACCTTCAAATTCCTGAGGAGAGGGGGCTAGCTTGTTCATATAAGGCAGTTCCAATGCCAGTAAGTTGAGTCATGCAAGGTAACCAGGATATTAGAGGCTATAATAGATATTTGTGAGCCCAACCTTAATGAAGATGCAATTTCCCCAACAAGTAAGTACACCCCCAAGTGAAAATGTCCAAATTAGAAACATAGAAACATAGAAAAGTGACGGCAGAAAAAGACTGAGTAGTCCATTGAGTCTGCCCCTTTTTATTTATTTATTTATTTATTTATTTATTTTTTACATTAACCTTGTTGTCTGACTATGGATTTATGTTTATC
>BLSH010511396.1:844745-879180 GCA_018402905.1 Glandirana rugosa | reverse complement strand
TAAACTAGTGGAGACGTAGTAAAGACTAGTGGCGATATTTATTTTTTTCTCGCTGTTTAAACGTTTTTTTTTTTTTTTTTGCAAATTTGTCGCTCTTTTTTTATTTATAGCGGTGATCAGAAATGATGCAGAGGTGATCAAATACCACCAAAAGCTCTATTTGTGGGGAAAAAAGGATGCAAATTTTGTTTGGGTACAACATCGCACGACCACGCAATTTCAGGTAAAGCGGCGCAGTGCCGAATTGCAAAAAGTGCACTGGTCCTAACATGGGAAATCCTTCCGGGGGTGAAGTGGTTAACTTACAGGTAAGCCTATGACAAGGCTTACCTGTAGGTCCCGTGAATATCTCCTAAACCTGCATGGTTTAGGAGATATACACTGTATTGGCATGTGCCGACATAATCGCCGCATGCACAGTGAAGAAATGGGCCACCGTGCCGTTTCTCCACTAGTATCGTGCCGTTTCTTCACTAGCATCGCGCCGTGACTGGTAGCTCCTGCATGCGCAGGAGTGACGCCACGCGACTATGTAAACAAGGCAGATCACTTTTCTGCCAGAGGGAAAATGGAGATCTTCTGCTAATCAGAAACACGGATCTCTGTTTTCCCCCCGTCAAAGCACTCCCCCCACAGTTAGAAAGCACCCCCTAGGGACACACTTAGCCCTTTGATCGCCCCTGATGTTAACCACTTCCCTGCTAGTGTCATTAGTGCAGTAATAGTGCATTTTTTTTTATCACTTATCATTGTAATGTCAGTGGTCCCGAAAAAGTGTCAGTAAGGCAGGGCTGTTTCAAGGATTTTTGACACCCTAGGCCAGGTGTAGGCAACCTGCGGCCCTCCAGCTGTTGGAAAACTACAAGTCCCATCATGCCTCTGGGAGTAATTGTACCCGTCAGCCTTGCAATGCCTCATGGGAAATGTGCTACAACAGCTGGAGGGCCACAGGTTGCCTACCCCTGCCCTAGGCGAAACCTCATTTCACAGCCCCCCTTGGCTCCACCACTGACTCCACCCCCTTTTCCCTGCCCAGCCTGATCAGCACCAATCAAATGTCGCACTGGCCAGTGACTGTATTGACATGCATAATACACAGCGGATTCCGGGGGGTGATGCTGCCAGCCACGGCTCTCCTCTCCACTTCACTGACACGATTGAAGCAGCTGCACTGATGACATGATCGAGGCACCTGCCAGCCCTGGCTCTCCTCTCTGATGACATGAATTAATGCAGAGCAGCCAGTGACAGATCAACAGTGGCCAGGCGCCCTAGGCGGCAGTGCACCCTAGGCGGCCGCCTACTCTGCCTAATGGTAGAGCCTGCCCTGCAGTAAGGTGTCCGATCTGTCCACCGCAATGTCGCAGTCCCACTAAAGATTGTTGATCGCCACAATTATTAGTAAAAAATAAATAAAAATTTCATAAAAATATCCCATGGTTTGTAGACACTATAACTTTTGTGTAAACCAATCAATATACGCTTATTTGGATTTTTTTTACCAAAAACATGTAGAAGAATATATATTGGCCTAAATTTATGAAGAAATTAGATTTTTTTACATTTTTTTATTGGATGTGTTTTATAGCAGAAAGTAAAAAAATATTTTTTTTTTTTTTTTTTTTTCAAAATTGCATTTTTTTTTTTTATAGCGCAAAAAATAAAAACCGCAGAGGTGATCAAATACCGCCAAAAGAAAGCTATATTTGTGGGGAAAAAATTACATCGATTTTATTTGGGTACAGCGTTGCATGACTGAGCAATTGTCAGTTAAAGCAACGCAGTGCTGTATGACAAAAATAAAGCCCTGGTCAGGAAGGGGGTAAAACTTTCCAGAGCTGAAGTGGTTAAACCTTTTTTTATAAATTGTCCCAAAGCTCTAAGCCCGGTAGAATCAGTAAAACAAGAAAATATCTTGTATAAAAAAAGATGAACCCAACAGAGGGTTGTGATTTTGGTGTCTCCAGTGATGGCACTCTGGGTCCAATCAAGTACATTCCATAACAAGCCCCTTCAGTAATAGAGAGTTGTAGTAGTTGTAGTGTGAATGGTTCTAAAATGTATGTATTGCTCAGTGCGTCATCATACTGTATGTGTTGGTCTTACCATCTAACAAAGTAGTGAGGCCTTTCTCCACCCCTGGACAAAAATCGATAAAATGCTTTTCATGTAAATTACATTTGAGAAAACTTTTGAACTTCATCCATATTACAGTGTGTGCAGAGTTGACTCATTCTGCCATATTAAGGTCAGCTACATGGTAATCACGGAATGACTAAACCTGAGAGATTTAAGTTCCATAAAATTGCATAGAAAATCAGGAGAATTTTGCAAAATTTTGGGCAAAATGCTTTGGAGTCAACTGAAAAGTCGAAAAAGTGGCTTTTGGAGCTTTTAAATTGTGCAGTTGGCTTTAAACTACTTCTGAGTATTACATAAGCTCCTTTCACCTATCCAGGACCTGCACATTTATCAAACAAGCTCCATATTAGTATTATGGTTTTATGATTTGTTTTTTCAAATAAAGAATAAAGAGGCAGTAAAAAAAGTAAAATAAAATATATAGAAAAAATATTCTGTATCACTTTTCTCCCTGGGGATTTAAAGGATAAATTCACCTTCAGGAACATGTTACATGTCCTACCCATTTTAAGGGTGAACCGTGTAACATACTCCTCTCCTGCAGCCATTCAGCGATGCACTGCCTCTGTTCCCTGTACCAGCTGTCACTTTTTCAAAATAGCATGGCCACGCCGGTGAATGAATGAACTACAAGTACAAGCTTAATAAAATATCATAATCCTTTTTTGGACAGGAGCCAATTAACCTACCAACATGTCTTTGGAGTGTCTTTCTGATTTCCACTTGGCTCTTCCTAGTGAGGAAGATGTATACTCACACCCTCACAGGACAGTTGGACTCCTTCCCACCAGCTTCCTTCTGGCTTGGTCCAGTGAGCTTCCCCCTGACCCAGGTTGATCCTAACCTTAAGCTTATCTGGGCCCTTGAAGTCTTCAGGAAGGCTTCTCTAGAACTGCTACCCTAGGGGCAGATCCCCTGCATAGAGGTCTCCTCCTGCAAGACAGGACCAAGGAACACTGCCCAGATTTCCCATGCCTTAGACTATTTAATGGCTTTCTTTCAATGTTCTGGGCACACCTCCCTAGGGATTGGCTGGAGTGCAATAAATATTTAGATTGCTTGCTCTGCTCTTCCTCCCACCATACTTTTAGAATCCTCTAGAACAGGGGTGTCAAACTCAATTTCATAGAGGGCCGTAACAGCATTATAGTTGCCCTCAAAGGGCCGGTTGTATTTGTAAGACTACATAAATTTGTCCCACGCTTTTGTTTCTTAGAATAGGTGTAGGAACTCAATTACCCCCCCCCCCCGAACCGCATCAAACGGTGGGTGTGGCCAAATTGCACTACCAATGGGAGGATCTTAAAGGGGCAATAAATACCAGGAGTGTGTTATATGCAGAGTTCAGGGATACACTATGTATAAAGTGCAGAGTTCAGGGGTGCACTATGTACCAAGCACAGGATTCTGGGCTGCACTATGTACCAAGCGCAGGATTCTGGGCTGCACTATGCACAGAGTGCAGGATTCTGGGGTGTGCACTATGTACAGAGTGCAGGATTCTGGGGTGTGCGCTATGTACAGAGTGCAGGATTCTGGGGTGTGCGCTATGTAGAGAGTGCAGGATTCTGGGGTGCGCTACGTACAGAGTGGAGGATTCTGGGTTGCTCTATGTATAGAGTGGAGGATTCTGGGTTGCGCTATGTACAGAGTGTAGGATTTTGGGGTGCACTATGTAGAGAGTGGAGGATTCTGGGTTGTGCTATGTACAGAGTCATGTCAAACAAAACCAAAGAATTTCCAAGCTCAACTTACCGACCAGCCTGCGACCAACCGAATTGACCTGTCCAACAGTATGCATTAAAAACGGGTTTAGTTGCACACATTTGCAAATGCATGTGTAAGCTGCAGGCCCCCTGGCAAGGCACCCTTTATCTGCAGACCCCACCTCTGACTTATAGGAGGCTCCATAATGGAAGAACATGCATTTTAATGGATAGGTGGAGAGCAGATGACTGGAGGGAGCCCACCCCTCCTTAAAGGCGCAGGAGCAAACTGAACACCCAGCACATTGCATGTGCTTCCATTGTGAAGTCTCTTATAAGTCAGAGGTAGGGTCTGCAGATACAGAGTGCCTTGCCGAGGCCTGCAGGTTACGCATGCATTTTCAAATGTGTGCAACTAAACCCCTTTTTTTTTGTACAGAGTGCAGCATTCTGAGGTGCACTACTTACAGAGTGCAGAGTTCAGGATTGCAGCATGTACAGAGTGCAGAGATCAGGATTGCAGCATGTACAGAGTGCAGAGATCAGGATTGCAGCATGTACAGAGTGCAGAGATCAGGATTGCAGCATGTACAGAGTGCAGAGTTCAGGACTGCAGCATGTACAAAGTGCAGGGTTGAAGCGCCCCAGAGCCGAAGAACAAAATCACGTACAGTTATGTGATTTCGCGCTTAAGGCTGCCCTGCCACAGTATATGTACGTGGGGCAGTTTTTAAGCGGTTAATGAGACTGTATTTTTTGCTTATCATTTTCCTAATGGTAAATCCAGAGCTGCTCTTGATACATTTATCCAATCACACATACAGTATGCTAAATGACCAGGTTGGACAGACAGCAGTTAAAGTGGCTCTTCAAAGTGGACCTTGCCCAGCACTTCTGGCTTTCTCACCTCGGTGAGAATTAGGTCAGCCAGCTGCCTGCAGCCTCTTGGGAGGGCTGGGTGTGAGGGCCACATGAAATGGCCTGGCAGGCCGGATTCGGCCAGCGGGCCTAGTGTTTGACACATATGCTCTAGAAGACAGGGGAAAGCAGAAGAGCAGCAGCCCAAAAAACATTAAGCAGCCCTAAATAATCAACCCCTGCTCCACTGGATACAGGGGAGCCAAACTTAATTTACTTAGCAGCCTGCTCTGCTCTAAACTAGGAGGGTGCTACATAACTATGCTTCTTTACAATATAATTGAAAATACTTTAAATACACCCCAATAAAGCACATACTCTCTAAATAAAGAAAGTAACTCAAGCAAACGTGAGAATTGCCACTTTCACCATTTTTTTCTAAAATGACTGTGCTCGTTCTTTGTGAACACAAGAAGCTGCACCTGTAGGAGTGCTTGGCCTTTCTGCTCTGCCATCCTAGCAGGTTCTAGATGCTGGTAATGGCACTTCACATGGCTTTTGATTAATGTGAATACGTGTAAGGGGGTAAAAAAAAACAACAAAACTTCTGTGGCTCACAGCTCATTCCTGCTGGTTGGCGGCATATCAAAGCATAGCTGGGAGTTATAGAGTGAATTACCTATCTGTGACTCCCTAGCATGGAAGATGTGTACAGACAGCGGGATGCTGAAACTTAGGGAAAAAAGGTCTTTGTTTGTCTTTTGTTGCAAAGGTAAATGAGGCGAAGAGGATTGGCAGGCCTAGAAGGCTTTCTACTCTCGACATTCCAAAACATACACTCACTTTTCACAGACAACATTTTCTTTAAGCGTCCCGCTCGCATGGCTCACTGTTTAATCACTGAGCGGTTCTCTGTTTCGAATACAGTTTCCTCCGTTTAACTCTGTTTTCTTTGGGGCAGACAATGTACAACATAGGCAAATTATTTAAAGAAATGCCAGAACCTGATACTTTTGTATATATCCCGTGGCCTTGGTCCACATCACCTCCCGTTGTTCCGTAAAATGCACAGACCAGGGAGATTGGAAGTCTTGGAACATTCGATCTGACTTGGATTTTCAAACACTTCTGTCTGGTTTTAAAGGCAGGATGTTGTTTTAAAAAAAGAGGAGCTGTTAAAATCACTCAAAGCAATCAAATCACACTTTTGTCGACTTTCGTGACTGCCGGCACAGGACTGCTGGCTGAAACATGCAACTTTGGGAAGACACGGCGGAAAATATCTCTGAAAAATGCAGCTCCCATTGCTATTTATTTTACATCTTGAAGAACTGAATATACCAGCTCCAGTAAACGTGATCTGGATAAAAGATCAAGGTTTCTTACCAAAACATTGGTTTTGCCACTGCCATGAATGTGCTTGCCAGTCCAGTGTGTGTATATATATATATATATATATATATATATATATATATACAGCGGGTAAAATAAGTATTGAACACGCACTATTTTTCTAGGTAAATATATTCCTAAAGGTACTATTGACATTTTCACCACATGTCAGTAACAGCCCATGTAATCCACACTTACAAAGAAACCAAAACAAATAAGTACATAAATTAAGTTATGTGTCATAAAATGGAATGAAATGGAGGTGCATAAAGACGCAGAAAGCCAAAACACCAGCTGAAATCTGTCAGTAATTAAAAAGCAATCCTGCCACCTTGTCAGTGCAAATTAAATAAAGAGTTCTCTCAAGACCTTCACAACCTTATTGTTGCAAAACATACTGATGGCATTGGTTACAGAAGGATTTCTAAATTTTTGAATGTTTTAGTGAGCACTGTTGGGGCCATAATCCGGAAGTGGAAAGAGCATAATTTCACCATAAACCAACCATGACCAGGTGCTCCTCGCAAGATTTTTGACAGAGGAGTGAAAAGAAGTATGGGAAGAGTTGTCCAAAGAGCCAAGGCACACTTGTGGAAAGCTTCAGAAAGACCTGGAATTAGCAGGTACAATTGTTTCAAAGAAAACAATAAGTAATGCACTCAACCGCCGTGGCCTGTATGCACATTCACTACGCAAGACTCCATTACTGAAGAAAAAGCATGCTGAAGCTCATTTAAAGTTTCCTGCACAACATTTAGACAAGCCTGTGAAATACTGGGAGAATATAGTCTGGTCAGATGAGACCAAAATGTAACTCTTTGGATGCCATAATACACAACATGTTTGAAGGTCAAATGGCACTGCACATCACCCCAAAAACACCCCCCATACCAACAGTGAAGTTTGGAGGTGGGAACATCATCGTGTCGGGCTGTTTTTCACCATACAGTACTGTAAAACTTCATGTCATTGAGGCTACTTTCACACTGAGGCGTTTGAAAAACGTGTGCAAAACATCAAGCGTTAGTACCGCTTTTATCCCGCGTTATCGCTATAATTAGCGCTATCGCCCAGACGTTTTTCAGGCGCTATTCAAGCGCTTTCGAATCGCTAGCATTAAATAAATAGCACATTCCCCTACATTACATCCTGTTTACTTCCTGGTATTTTGACTTTTCCACAACCTCTGGGCGTTTTGCTGGCGCTTTTAACGCGCTTTTAAAGCGTTTTACATTCATTTCAATGTATATGGGCGTTTTTAATGCACTTTTTTTTAGCGCTCAGAATAAGCACAAAAAATCATGCTTGCAGGACTTTTTTAAACGTGGCACCAGCGCGACGCCCCAGTGTGAATAGGTACATTGGAATTAATGGGAAGCGTTTTGGAAGCGCTATTTTTAGCACAAAAACGCTAGGAAAGCGCCTCAGTGTGAAAGGGGCCTGAAGGAAGGATGAATGGAAAAATGTACCAAGACATTCTTGATAAAAAATCTGCTGTCATCTACCAGGATTATGAAGATGAAACGAGGGAGGACATTTCAGCAAGACAACGATACCAAACACAAAGCCAAGGAAACTCTCAATTGGTTTCAAAGAAAAAAAAATAAAGCTGCTAGAATGGCCCAGCCAATCACCTGACTTGAATCCAATAGAAAATCTATGGAAAGAACTAAAGATCGGCGTTCATAGAAGAGGCCCACAGAACCTTCAAGATTTGAAGACTGGTTGTGTGGAAGAATGGACCAAAATCACATCTGAGCAACGCATGCGACAGGAGGCGTCTTGAAGCTGTCATTACCAACAAGTGTACCAAGTATTAGATACATTTCAGTTAGCGTATTCAATACTGATTCCCTGTGTCATTCCATTTTATTACACATAACTTAAAGTGATTATAAAGTCCCTTTTTTTCTATTAAAATAATAAACATATTATACTTCTCTTCTCTATGCAGTGTCTTTGCACAGGGCAGCTGAGATCCTCCTCTTCTCGGGTCCCTGGCTGGAGCTCCTGGCCCCTCCCTCCAGTTGAGTGCCCCCACAGCAAGCAGCTTGCTATAGGGGCACCGAGCCAAGCTGCAGCTCAGTGTATCCATTCAGACACAGAGCCACGGTTCGGCCCCACCCCTTCTCTTCTGATTGGCTAACTGACTTTGATTGACAGCAGCGGTGCCGCTGCGGTGTCTCAGCCAGGAGGATGAGTCCCGGATGATCGAGGCATTTGTGGACATTGCTGGATAGAGATGGGGCTCAGGTAAGTATGAGGGGGTCTGCTATACACAGAAGGTTTTTTGCATAGAATGCATTAAGATAAAGAAACCTGCTGACTTGACAAACTCTTTAATTTGTGAACTTATTTGTTTTGGTTTCTCTGTATGTATGGATTGCATGGGTTGTTACCGACATGTGTTGAAAATTTAATGTCAGTAGCACCTTTAGGCTGGGTTCACACCTATGCGAATTGGATGCGGCTTAAACCGCATCCAATTCGCAGGACACTTGAAAACACATTGTTTTCAATGTGTCCTGTTCACATATGTGCGGTGCATTCGCACTCCGCATTGCACAAAAAACGCACACGTTTTTTGTGCAATGCGGTGCGAATTCCCAGCCCGTTGAGTCCAGTGGGAGCGCATCTAACACGGAGATGCACTCCGCACTGAACGGGGATATTTTCCCATGCTCGCGGCTCCTCCCCCATCTCTCCCCCCGCAGCTGCTGCGCTGTGGGAACGGGCAGGAGCCACCGAACGGCGGCTCCGTCCCTTCCCGGCAGCAGAGAGGCTGGAATTCGCACCGCAATGGTGTGAATCCAGCCTTAGAAATATATTTACCTAGAAAATGGTGATGTGTTCAATACTTATTTTACCCACTGTAAATATTTATGGGTTTGTCATTTGAAGTATTTGTATCACCATCAGGTGTGGGTACATTGGGGTACACTGCCATAAGTGTGCTTGACAGTCCACCAAAGAAACTTTTATTATTACAGTGACCCTGGAAACAAAATGGACACTTTTCCTGCTGTCTATGCCAATGAATTCCGCTCTGTTCCTGAAAAATGGACCTGAGAAGTCCACCAGGAAATTGTCACCTCACCTCATTTGTCTCTCACCTCATTTCTTCTGCTTACCTCAAGGCCAGGAGAGCTCCTTGAACCAGCGTAGAAGCCAATTAGAGTAATAAAAGATAACATAGTACATTTTAAAGTACAGGGTGGGCCATTTATATGGATACACCTTAATAAAATGGGAATGGTTGGTGATATTAACTTCCTGTTTGTGGCAAGGAGACCTTGGGGGCCATTCAACTGGATTGGTTGTCGTGGGCCAGTTGAATGGCCCCCAAGGTCTCCCGATCTGACCCCCTTAGACTTTTATCTATGGGGTCATCTGAAGGCAATTGTCTATGCTGTGAAGATACGAGATGTGCAGCACCTGAAACTACGGATTCTGGAAGCCTGTGCTAGCATTTCTCCTGCGGTGTTGCTATCAGTGTGTGAAGAGTGGGAGAAGAGGGTTGCATTGACAATCCAACACAATGGGCAGCACATTGAACACATTTTATAAGTGGTCAGAAGCTTGTAAATAACTCATGAAACAATAAAGTTACGTTAAAACCAAGCACACCATTGTTTTTCTTGTGAAATTCCCCATAAGTTTGATGTGTCACATGACCCTCTTCCTATTGAAAAAACAAAAGTTGTATTCAAAATGGCCAACTTCAAAATGGCCACCATGGTCACCACCCATCTTGAAAAGTTTCCCCCCTCACATATACTAATGTGCCACAAACAGGAAGTTAATATCACCAACCATTCCCATTTTATTAAGGTGTATCCATATAAATGGCCCACCCTGTATAACTAAAGGCAAAACTTTTTTTTTTTTTTTTTTTAGTTATGGATAGTGTACAGAGGGATTAGGACACCTGTCAGTTGTTACTACTGTCAGTGCCCCCGTTAGGGAGAGTCACCCTCTTTATTTGTTCTGTTTACCATTATCATTGAAAGCAACAAAAAAAGAAAATTCCATATATTGGATTGTCGCCAGAAAAGTAATAGAGGGAAAATCTTCCAATGGGGACACTAGTTCTGATAACTTGGGTGTCCCCAAGGAATTCCCTTAATTTGCAGGGATTTCCTCTCACTTCCTGTTTGGCAATGGGACAGGAAGTGAAGGTAAATCTCTCCAATGGGACACAGATGAAAAAATCTGACAGGGGTTATACCCACCCTTGCCCTATCCAAAATGAAAAAAAAAGTTTTGCCTATAGTTCTACTTCAACTGAATGACATATAGAACGATGGTTGCATGGCATTTGTCAAGGCTAGTTTCCAAATGATGACGGCAATGACCATGCCAATTTAATTTGTGTTGAATTGGCCACTTGTAGTCTCCATCAGAAATCCTTATAATGGGGACAACGCACAATTGGGGGATGAGGCGCACCGGAAAAAGAACCTTTGTGGTAGACCATCAGTTTTATTTTAAAGAAAGCATCAGATTCAAAATGTTTTTGAAATGTCATTAACCACTTCCTTACTGAGCACTTAAACCCCCCTCCTGCCCGGACCAATTTTCAGATTTCAGCTCTGTCGCTCTTTGAATGACAATTGCGTGGTCGTGCGACATTGTACCCAAACAAAATTGGTGTCCTTTTTTTCCCACAAATAGAGCTTTCTTTTGGTGGTATTTGATCCCCTCTGCGGTTTTTAATTTTTCCGCTATAAACAAATAAAAAGCGACGATTTCGAAAAAAAGAACAATATTTTTTACTTTTTGCTATAATAAATGTCCAAAAATAAAAAAACTAATGTATTCATCAGTTTTGGCCGATATATATTCTTTTGCATATTTTTGGTAAAAAAAAATCGCAATCGGCGTATATTGATTGGGTTGCACAAAAGTTATAGCGACTACAAACTATGGACATTGGTTTATGGTGTTTTTCTTTATTTTTACTTTTTTACTGGTAATGGTGGCGATCTGCGATTTTTATTGGGACTGCGATATTGCAGCGGACATTTCGGACACTTTTGACACTTTTTTGGGACCAATGACATTTATACAGCGATCAGTTTTAAAAATAGACACTGATTACTGTATAAATGTCATTGGCAGGGAAGGGGTTAACACTAAGGGGGCAGTAAAGGGGTTAAAAGTGTTCCCTGGGTGTGTTCTAACTGTGGGGGGGGGGGGGGCGGGGTTGGCAGGGGCATGACAGATCTAACTGATCCCAGTGACAGGGATCAGTAGATCTGGCATGCTCCTCCTCACAGAATGGGGAACCGCCGTGTTTACAACGGCGGTTCCCCGTTCCTGCTCTCTGTGAGGAGATCGCGGGCACGACCCGCGGGCACGCTCACGCGGCGTGCGGTGACGGGAGCGCGCCCAGCACGAGCCGAAGGGGAGGACGTCTATTAACAGCCTCCCGGCATTTTACAGTCGGCTTTGGCGCGGACGGGAAGAGGTTAAGGCTCCTTTCACACCACACCTTTTGACGGGCTCCGCAGCTCAGCGGGGATCCATCCGTTGATCCCCACTGAGCCGGCGGATGACAGGACCGTCTCTGCACTCCTTGCAGAAATGGACCTGTCAGAGCATCGCTCTCCTCTATGGGGGATCGGATGAACACGGACCATCTGTCTGTGTTCATCCGATCCGCTAGACGGATGAAAAATAGGGTTTCCATCTGTCTGTGTTTAGTGGATCGGGTGTCCTCGGACATGTCACTGCTGACATCCGTCGCTCCATAGAGGACAATGTAGCGTCCGTTCAGGTCTGCCTGAAAAACTGACAGACGGACCTGAACGGTCCATGCGTGTGAAAGGGACCTTTAGAGAAACCTCACTTTCACTTTCCTTATATATTTTTCCCTATTACCTAATGCTGGGTTGTCCACAAGCCATATAATAACTTGCCCAGTGAATCCAGCGTTATCCTGATGCAATCAGCTTCTCCACTTCTACCACCAGCGTTCAGTGCCCCCATCTTCTGTAACACCATCGGGAACCGACTGTCTCATCGATTCAGCAGCCATCCCCCAATGACCTGCAGCCAGTTAAATTTCAGCTCAACTTTAACATGGGCAGCACAGTGGCTATGTGATTCACACTTTAGCCTGGCAGCACTGGGGTCATCGGTTAAAGCAAATTTGCATGTTCTCCCTGTGCCTGCATGGGTTTCCTTTGGGTGCTCCAGTTTCCTCCCACACTTCGAAGACATGCTTATAGCTTATTTGACTCCTATCTAAACTGGCCCTAGTATGTGTATGTATGAATGTGAGTTAAGGACCTTAGATTGTAAGCTCCTTGAGGGACTGATATGAATGTACAATATGTATGTAAAGCTCTGCGTAATTTGATGATGCTATATAAGTACCTACGATAGCAAAATAAAATTGTAAAGCTTATATAAAGTTTTAGTGATTGGATTTACATGTACTTTATTATTGCTTTTGGGTCACTGAAGATCTTGTGAGCTTCCTCTTGTGGAGTTCTTTATGCCTGTAAAATAAAATTGGGGTCATGGATTAGCTTCTCATGTATATGGGTTACATGTACAGCATCTCCCTGCATAAATAGGCAGCACTCCTTCCTATCTCCCAGAGTCTGACTCACAGTATATAAAGGCAGTCCGTAGTTCCTGTGAATTCCAGGAATGCACTGGACTGAGAGAGGACTTGACATCTCCACAGACTCCATGCAGTCAATATATTTTAACTTAAAGGAAAACAAAAATCGTGGGAATTTTTTGGGCTGAACTTACCAAGGCAAAACTTTGTATATTGTGCAAGTGGGCGATAAAATTAATCATACATTATGGTAATATATGCAGCAAAGATCTAAAATACAGTATCTCACAAAAGTGAGTACACCCCTCACATTTTTGTAAATATTTTATTATATCTTTTCACGTGACAACACTTAGGGCCGGTTCACACTGTCACAACTTGCGTTCCAACTTGTGTCTCCCCAAGTCGCTTGACATCAGAAATCCCATTGAAATGAATGAGAGCCATATTGATGTACACAACTGAAGTTGCTCTGACTTCAAAAAAGGTTCCTGTACTACTTTAAGGCGACTTCTATCCGACTTGTGCCAATAAAATTCAATGGAAGTTGCCTACAAGTCGGATCCCCATCTATATTGAAGCGACTTTACAGGAAAAAGAAAATAATTTACCAAGGTACTCCCCACAAATTACCCAGGTAACCCCCTCCCTTCTCTGATCGGCCACAGGCAAAGTCAACTGGCATAGAGAGTTTGGAGTTGCCTTGAAGTTGCCTGGCAAAGTCGCCCCTGAAGTCAGATTGCCTATGTGTGAACTGGCCCTGAATCAATGACACTGTCCTACAGTATAAAGTAGTGAGTGCACAGCTTGTATAACAGTGTAAATTTGCTGTCCCCTCAAAATAACTCAGCACACAGCCATTAATGTCTAAACCTGGCAACAAAAGTGAGTACACCCCTAAGTGAAAATGTCCAAATTGGGCCCAAAGTGTCATTATTTTGTGTGACCACCATTATTTTCCAGCACTGCTGTAACCCTCTTGGGCATGGAGTTCACCAGAGCTTCACAGGTTGCCACTGGAGTCCTCTTCCACTTCTCCATGATGACATCACAGAGCTGGTGGATGTTAGAGACATTGCGCTCCTCCACCTTCCATTTGAGGATGCCCCACAGATGCTCAATAGGGTTTAGGTCTGGAGACATGCTTGGACAGTCCATGACCTTTACCCTCAGCTTCTTTAGCAAGGCAATGGTCATCTTGGAGGTGTGTTTGGGGTCGTTATCATGTTGGAATACTGCTCTGTGGCCCAGTCTCTGAAGGGAGGGGATCATGCTCTGCTTCAGTATGTCACAGTACATGTTGGCATTCATGGTTATCTCAATGAACTGAAGCTCCCCAGTACCAGCAGCACTCATGCAGCCCCAGACCATGACACTCCCACTACCATGATTGACTATAGGCAAGACACACTTGTCTTTGTTCTCCTCACCTGGTTGCCCCAACACAAGATTGACACCATCTGAACCAAATAAGTTTATCTTGGTCTCATCAGACCACAGGACATGATTCCAGTAATCCATGTCCTTAGTTTGCTTGTGTTCAGCAAACTGTTAGCGGGCTTTCTTGTGCATCATCTTTAGAAGAGGCTTCCTTCTGGGAACCTTTCCTGTTAAACCACTGTATGGTCTTGGCCACTGTGCTGCAGCTCAGTTTCATGGTCTTGGCAATCTTTTTATAGCCTAGGCCATCTTTATGTAGAGCAACAATACTTTTTTTCAGATCCTCAGAGAGTTCTTTGCCATGAGGAGCCATGTTAAACTTCCAGTGACCAGTATGAGAGAGTGAGAGTGATCACACCAATTTTAACACACCTGTTCCCCATTCATACCTGAGACCATGTAACACTAATAAGTCACATGACACCAGGGAGGGAAATGGCTAATTGGGCACAATTTTGACATTTTCACTCAAGGGTGTACTCACTTTTGTTGCCTACAGTTTAGACATTAATAGCTGTGTGTTGTGTTATTTTGAGGGGACAGCAAATTTACACTGTTATACAAGCTGTACACTCACTACTTTACATTGTAGCAAAGTATAATTTCTTCAGTGTTGTCACATGAAAAGATAGAATAAAATATTTACAAAAATGTGAGGGGTGTACTCACTTTTGTGAGATACTGTATATCCTGAAATGCTAGATTATAATTTTTTAACTAACTTTCATACATTTGATCGCCATACATTTGTTCTTGGAGTCAGGAGATCAACACTCACACTTTTCTGTGCAGGAAGGGTGCCATTATATAAACAGTAAATAAATAAAATCACCAATCACAGAATAGTTTTTGCAAATTACTTCTGTTGTTGACGTAGGTTATGGTTACGCACACACTGCACTTGAATAATGGTCCATAATTTGGTCAATCTTTTTTCTGGCTAAAAGTCACATTATTAGGAAAGTGGAGTGCCTTTGCTTGAATATGTTTGATGTTCAACACTAAGGGTAGGTTCACACCAGGAACTGCACAGGAACTGTGCGATGCACGTGTGGTGCAGTAGATGTGATTTGAGCCATTCACTTTGAATGGGCTGAATCCACTAGACCACACCAAAAGTAGTGCATGCACTACTTTAACTACTCCGTGCCTAAGGGTAAACCAAATCTAAATGCCTAAGCACAATTTTGCAACTTTGACTTGTGTTAGTAAAACTGTACATATCATCACAACTACTTTGTGCATCCTGGTGGATTATACTGCATTTTTTTTTCTGGACAAATTGGGCTTTTATTTGGTGGTAAATAGTAATGGGTGCAGTATCTTCTGATTTTTTTAATTATCAAAGGAAAACTGCCCCAAAATCATTTTATTAAATGTAGCTGCATCATTCTTAGTACTACCATGACCTTCCACCAAAGAACAACCCATATTAAATTATCCTGCTCCTGACGATCGCAGTGATACCACATATGTGTATACTCATTGTTGTATGTACCCGTAGTACAGCTAAAAGCACATTTTGCTTTTCATTTTTTTTTTATCATACCTAAAACACACTAACACTAACTGACATTGATACTAATTTTAAAAAAATCCTGTCCCCCCAAAAAAAACAAAACGGACTCTGACCCCCTTTGACCCTGACCTTAACCCAAGCACTAACCCTTGCACTGATCTAGATCAAACCTTGATCTAGGTATTTTTTATTTATTTTTTTTATTATTATTATTTTATTTCTTTTTTTACACACACTTTTTTTTTCTCTGCAAGGAGTAAATGAATACATATCTCCTTGTCAATACCCCTGAGGAAAGGTGTTCAAACCAGAAACGCGTTGGGTACATTGGAGACAGTACAAGTATATGTATATCCATCAACAAAATGATTGTATAGTGAATGATGTACTTTATATGTTTCTTTGTTTAGACACCATTTTGCATATGTATTTTTTCTCTTTTGTGTATTAATAAAATTATGCTTTTTAATAAATGAATTGTGGTGATCTTGTCGCCCCTAAAGTCCCGTTCCAAATTGGGGGATATCCTGTTTTTTCTAAGAATATTGGGATGTTGGTGACAGGACACTAGGTCTTGTTAATGGTGGAGACCTCCTCTTCAGAAGTGGTTAAAGATCCACAGTGTTTACTGCCTGCCAACAACCCAATAGTCATAGTTCTCCCCAGATACGAATGAGCTTGGAATGACGTTTTTGGTGTTGTAAATGTTAGATTTATTTCTCAAAATCTCTGGTTTTAATGAAACAAATCATTTTAATTGTATAGTTTTCAATCTTTTTTTTCTTAATTGGCCAATGCACCACCCTAAATCATGGTGAATCATGAAGGATAAATAATGGGTGGAGGTTCTGTACAACACATAGTTTCATATTGCTTGGGATTTACAAGAGTGATTTAGAGTCTAGTTTTAGAAAGTTATCATAAAAAAAATTCCATTCTAAGCGGTGGTGGCATAACTTCAAAAAGTATGCTATGGTATATGGCAATGATAAATCACAAGTATGATTACCCTTGTAAACAACTGTGATATATACTATTACTGTTACCTCCATCCCATTCCAACATCAGAATGCGTTGAAAGGAAAAGAAAAACATTCTCAGTTTCTACAAGCCCAATAAGCTCTCATAAAGGAATCTGACTACTGCAAAGTACAGATGATTTAATTGCAACTGTAAAACATTCTAATGCATCCATAGTGCTATGAAACATGGTGGTTTAGAAATTGTTGTCTGTTTCTCTGTTGTTTTCTAAGCAAAGCCAGCAATATGGAATATCCACCCAAAAAAAAAAAAGAAACCTACATGGTAGCCAACTTAGTCATCTCTTGTTAAGCTAGAAACAAGTGAGTACTGTCCGTGATACTTTTTTTGTTTGCACTAAAATACTATTTTTCAAGACAAGCTATCGGGGTATGTCCCCTTCTTCAAGGTCCTCTTTGAGTACTGCTTGAACCTTGAACAAGGGGACATACCCCAAAAGCCTGTCCTGAAAAATTGTATGTTAGTGCAAAAAAACAAATCGCGGACAGTGCTCAATTGTTTCTGTCGCAAGTGCACTTATACGACTACAATCACCTCAATCTTGTTAAACTAGGAACGTCCAATATTCAGGTCAAATGTGAAGAATTAACAGTGTAAGTAGACAGTTAGATGGGTCTCCTAAGTAAGTTCCTCATAGATAAAGTGGTAGTTGATATGGTTTGTGTATAGACATCTCCTGGGAGGCTTCCACTGCATAGAGGCTGGCTGGAACACACAAGAGGAATCAGTACTATCTTGTTAGATCCATACATGTTTTTAGAAGAAATGAGCTTCCCTGTCTACTATCTATTTTGTTAAAATCCAACCTCATTAGTCTATAGTTAAAAACAAATACAATAAGTGAGTGCATGCTAATTTTTTTGAAAGACCTTGGATATATCGGATTGCCTTTTCCAAAAATCCAGGATTGTAACACACCATATAACTATAATATGCACCCCTACAGAATCCCTACTGGCATGGCTAACAACCAGTGATTGAATATATGACTATACTGCTATGGGCACTATGTAAATTTCATTGTAGAGCTTCTGGCACAGACAGCATTGCCCTAAGCCCCCTTCACAGTTTCTTTTGTTGCAACCCTAAACCTCACAGTTTCCCTCCTTGTAGCCCTAACACTAGCACTCCCTGTTAACCTAACATTTGCCCTCTCTGTGAACCTTACACTAACTTTTTGTGTAACCCTAATGCTAACGCTCCATATTATCCTAATGCTAATCCTTCCTGTTAATCTAACATTAACCCTACCTATATCCCTCACACTTTCCCTCTGTGTAGCTTTAACACTAACGCCCCTTGTACTACTCACCCTAACCCTCCTTGCGACACTCATACTAAGGGTCTGATGACACTAATGCATTGTATTATATATATTATATATATTGTATTGTATATAATAGGCTGCCGATGCCCCACAACACACACACAACTGTATACGCCATATTTTTTTTAAACAAAGTGCACACACTTGCACCCCTTCTAGAGACAACTGTTAAATGGAAGACTAGATCTAAAGTATGCCATCCAGTTCTGGTCACCAATCCTCAGGAAGGATTACAGGAACTGGAGAGAGTCCAGAGAAGGGAGACCAAGCTACTAAAGGGACTTGAGGACCTCAGTTAAGAGGAAAGACTACACACATTAAACTTATTCTCCCTGGAGAAGAGATGCTTGAGAGGAGATATGATTAGGGAGGAAACTATTCAGTTTCAGGGAGTATAAGACAACATGGGGCCACCCAATGAGATTGGAGGAGAAACAGTTTAACCTCAAACTGCTTAGGGGGTTTTTCACTGTCAAGGCAATAGAGATGTGGAACTCACTTCCACATTGGGTGGTGCCAGCTGAAAGTATTGATAGCTTCAAAAAAACGCTTAGATTGGCATCTTAGCGAGCAGAGTATACAGGGTTATGGGATATGATTTTTGACATGAACACACACACATGCCCACACAGGTTGAACTGGATGGTCTGGTGTCTTTATTCAACCTTGCCAATTATGTAACTATGTAACACTCACTTTATGCCTTGGTGTTAACAGTCATGGAAGAGTTGGGGGTTGGGCTGAGGCAAGTATTTTTTGTCTGTTTAAATGTATTTGCAATAGCGTGTTTAGCCATTTGTGTTTAATTGGTGCAGAGCCGTGATTAAATGGATATTCCATTTTAATTAAAGGTCAATTTTGAGTGATTAAACCCTCTGGTTCCTGCCATTGCCAGCCTCCTTCCTAAGAAATGAAACTGGACTAAAAATGGAAGGTCATATTGTTTTATCTCACTAAACTTTTTTCCTGCATGTACAAAAATATTTGAGGATCCTAGAATTAAACAGATACAAAATCATTACTTCAAGCAGCTGTGAATATGTTCATACTGAGAGTGGTCATTAAGTAAATATGGCATTTTCCAGAAAAGCTGGCGCAAATGAAAATATTCTTAAAGATTCTGGGAACTTTTCCGCCTTACTGATCTTTCTACTAAAACATCAAGATTTTCCAGAGCCCATAATCATATTCAAGCCCAGGCTGGTAATCTGGTGATTGCCAGAAGGCAAGTTATGTCTCTAATTATGGGCCAATGGGAACTGCAAGGCTGCTTGACTTAGTAGAACAGGAGACTTCCCTACACATAAATATCCTGCAGTTGGCTTCCAATAAGTTAGCTATAAATATGACCCTCATTCATAAGCATTGTTTCCCCATTTGGCTTAGCGTATTTAGCCACAAACACTTGTGCCTGGTGGAAGTTATATTTCAGGATTCTTTTTTTTTCTAACCAATATTCTGGCACTGCACATACTTATGTTTTATGAGTAAGATTTTCGTCAACGAGTCAGTCCACCTTAAGCTAATAGTTTCTTATATCTCTAGGGGACTCTATTGGTGAGACCTTAGTGCTTGAGTTCCCAATTCTGCACAAATGATCTGGTTCCCACTCATCCTGTTTTTTTTTCCTTCACTCCCCTTTTACCTATAAGCTTGTGGAAACAAGTAGAAGCCCTCTGAAAGCTGCAAGTCAAGAATTGGAGCTTTACAAAGCTGAAAACACTTCCTGCTCCAATGTGAAAGCACTGGGGGCCTGGGTTGCCAAATTGTCAAGCTTCAATGCTGTCACATTGCAGAGAGCAGAATTAGACACATGCTTCCCCATTATTATAAGTGCCATGCAAAAACAGGTGGGAAAACACTCAAATGGCGGTATCTCACTGTTGGAATATTCATGCAATATCACAATCTTGATGATTACTCTGCAACTAAAATATAATTTTCAACTACTTAGGGTGTACTAGATTCCCCTAAGAATGTAATGCATTTCTCGTAGACTCCCTGATATACCCTAGGTGTATTATGAGACAGGGAGAACTTATTCACATGTTTTGGAGGTGCCCAAACCTGATCCGATATACTGGCAAGATGTGTTAAATAGTTTTATTCATTCATGTGATCTTCATTGCATTTCTGATTTTTGGGTATTCTGGGACTGCTGAAGCTCCCATTTGATGATTCATAGGACTAGCAGTCACTTTAACCTTGTACTTAACCAGGAAAACCATGGCACAATATTAGCTAACTCCCAACCCCTCACAACACAAATATTCTACAGTTAGAGAGTTTAACTTAAACCTGTACAGTTGGCCCTCAAAAATGTGAGAAAATATGGTGCAGTCGGTTCATCGACCCTACACTTGCACTTCCTACCTTAGTCATGCATGAACTCCTTGGAGATTATGGCTCACTGAATAGAGAGAACTGTGCCTTCTTTTATCGTATTTTTTCCATTATGTACGAATGGTACCATATTGAGAACTGGACCTAATTGACTTTATTGCCATGAATGGAATCCTTTAATGAATGTACTGCATTCTACTCTCAAACTCAGGTGACACATCCAATGTAAATTGTCTGTATTAAGTTGATTGTGGACCACACTTTCACTTAACCAACTATTGTAAGCTAGTTCTATTTTGTTCTGTACTTGTTCTTTATTTATTCTGTAAAACCAAATGTGGAAAATTTGGAGCACCTTGCTTTTCTCAAATACAATTTTCTTGATGAAAATGAATGTCATTTTTAGATGGACTGGCCCAGTGCATTAAAACAACCCTATCAGGAAAAAATGCCCAAAAAGGTCTAAAGCTCTATCCGCAGAAGAAGATTGTAAATAGACATCTCTCCCTCTACTAGTGCCACTGGACACCATTAGATTCAAGAGAATTCTTCCTTTTAAGTCATCTGGGAAACCAACACTTTCTCTAACCAGATTGTGCAAGTGAGAAGGTGCAAGAAGAAAGTCAGGTGACTAATTTTGACTACCTAAATATGTTCTATGACTATAATCTGTAATTTTGTTTCACTTAAATGTGAATGTATAATTTTTCTTCCTTTATTACATCAAGTATAAAAATACATGCTTATTTTTAATTATTTATTATTATGTAAATAGGATATATAGCAACTACAGAGCTCAGCAGCTTAATCTCAGGAGAAGCACTTCTCTCCTTCCATCCCCAGTCCTCTTTTTAGATATCCCATAATCCTTTGTGATTTCCTTCCCTTGAGGGTCCCTACTGCTGTGTGCAAGTTGAGAAGCGAATGCTTTAATTTTGCTAAACTCAGGTGCATTATCATTTTTTATACTCTCTGGTGTGGGAGATTAGCTCGTGGGGATCACTTTTCGAGGAAAATATTCAGCATGGAGGTCAGTTTCTTTAAAATCTGACAGCTTGAAAGGTTTATTATCACAGGTTTGCAAGATCAAAACACATAAAAATAGAAAACAAAACCTCGCAGTCCGGCGCTAAACTAAAGAATCAGGTTCCTCTCTATACAGTGTGGGGCTGTGCCCGACACCCACAAAACATAAGCACAGTGCAAACCTTGATCTTTGAGTCCAAATTATCACACAGAGCTCACTCAGCTTTCTCCCTCTGAGATCCAATCCAGGATAGAGCTCTCCTCTGCTCTCTTCCTGCTCATTAAATGCAGGTGGAGAGGGGTTTGAATTGACCAGAAAGTCCGGGCTGGAACTAGCTCTGCCACAGTGGCTGGCAAAACCCAGGTTGGACTCTCACTAGTCGCCTCAAAGTGATTGCATGCGAGGCGACAAGTAACGCCCGTCTATTATGGTGCCTCGCATAATGTCACATATCCCCCCCTCTGCTCAAGCCCTTGGGGTGGAGCAACTGTCCCAACCATGCAGTGGGCCCGGGAAAGACCATCAGCGTTATTTTGGAGCCTTCCGGCCCGGTGTTCCACTAAGAACTTAAACGATTGTAGGGCCAGGAACCACCTAGTCACCCGGCTATTTTTGTTACACATCCACAAGGGGGACATGGTCGGTGACTAGCCTGAATGACCTTCCCAGCAGGTAGTATTTTAGGGCCTCTAAGGCTCACTTGATAGCCAGACACTCCTTCTCCACAATGGCATAATTCCTTTCATAATATCAAATCCCAACACCTTTTCTTCCCTATGAGTGATATCCTCCATTTTAGGGATATTATATGTCCCTATATCCGCTCGGGAAGATTAATTGAACTTTTTGAATTTTGACCACTAGATGGAGTTAGGTAGACCTCCTCATCTTACTGATAGTCTGCATTTGGATATGTCGAATTGGTATTTTGTATTTTTTGTTAGTGGCAGTATATATTTTATATATCTCTTTTTGTTTTTTTACTATGTCGATGATCCGGGTCTATGAAGTCAGTTTAGATTGCATGCGGTGATGATGCATGTTCTCTGCCGACTCATGTGATCCGCCTTTCCGCTCTTTGGACCACATTGGGAGTGACGGATTGTGCTCCAGAAGCAATGTTCGCCTGTAATGGGTTAGCTCTTGCTTCTTGCATGTGGCACACATTAACGGTGACATGATGCGTTCTACGTATTATTTCCGGCTTGTGATCACCCTAATACAGTGCATTCAGAAGCAGTGCTTGCTGGTTGTGGGCTAACTTCCGCTTCCTGTACGTGGAACGCATCGGCTGTGATGCGATGCGTTCCACCTCCTATTCCCGCTCTGTGATTACAAATAGGCGTGCTGGGAGGACTAGACACACCTCCGAAGAAATACTGTTGGATGAAACGCGTCAGTTGACGCTGTCCTTTACACAGCACGTGATATACACCATGGTCCTTACTACAAGCTTGTATTTTTTTATGGAATGTAATTAGAATTTTAATAAGGGCTTCACTATTGGCTCTCCCTTTCTTTATCCATATGATGCTTTTTGGTGAGCGCTACGCTGGAAAGGATACCCATATCAGTGGAACCTGTCACGGTTGATTCATAGAGCCATATCTCTGTATATTGCTTTTGGAGAGTGTTCCTATAAGGTGTTTCTGTCATGGATACCAAATGGCTGGTCTGATGTTTTTGGAGGAATTTGGAGCAAAGTTTATATTTACATGCTTATATTCCATCGTTTTCTGGTAAGGAGACTTGCAGGGCACGGTGGTGTGGTGTGAATTTTTCAACTTTATGCACACAGGCTGGTGTTGGGATCCTCTCTCCTCTACTGATTTGATATTGGACTGTTATTTGAACTTTATATGTACTTTTTGAGCGCTGCAATTTTGTTTTTTATACTGTTTTAATTGTCGATCAAGCAATCCTTTGCTAGCTGCTGACCTTTAGGCTTATAGTGCGGATAGTTTATACCTCTTTTTTGCACATAATTCCTTTCATGCCTATTAAGCTTCCTGCTTAAGTAAATGACCCGGTGCTCCTCGCCGTCTCTGATCTGGGACAGAACAGCCCCTAGTCCCACCCACCTTGAACCACAAACTCCTTTGTGAAGTCTGGGGTCACAAGGACTGGCTGTACACAAAGGGCTTGCTTCAACTTCTGGAAGGCCTTCTCAGCTTCGGGATTCCACTTAACCATTTCTGACCCTCTACCCTTCTTCAGATCGGTCAGAGGGGTGGCAATGGTGGCAAAGTCGGGGATGAAGCATCTGTAATTCCCTTGTAATCCCCAGGAAGGCACAAACCTGTTTCTTGTTCACAGGTTGGGCCACTTTTGAATGGCCTTGATCTTATTGGTCTGGGGCTTGATCAGACCCTGCACCCGGGGCAGATGTGATTCCCAATCTGGGCTGTGGGTAATTACATCATCCAGGTAGGCCACTGCATAGGGCTGATGCGGCCTCAAAGTTTTGTCCATCATCCTCTGGAAGGATGCAGGGGCCCCATGCAGACCAAACGGCATTCAATTGTATGGGAAGGACCCCTCGGGAGTAAAGAAGGCTGTTTTTTCCTTTGCTGACTCTGTTAGCGGGACCTGCCAGTATGCTTTAGTTAGGTCTAGGGTTGTTATGTACTGGGCACCTTCCAACCTATCCACAAGTTTGTCAACCCGCGGCATCGGGTATCCGTCAAACTTAGACACGTCATTCAGCTTCCTGAAATCGTTATAGAACCGAATAATGCCATCGGGCTTTGGGACCAGTACTATAGGGCTCGACCAGGCGCTGTGGGACTCCTCTATCACGTCTAACTCCAACATGGTTTTTATTACTCTCGCCACCACCTCTCGTCTAGCCTCAAGTATTCGGTAGGGTTTTACATTTACATGGACCCTTGGTTCCGTGATTATGTCATGTTGTAGTACAGTGGTCAGTCCGGGTAGGGACGAGAAAAAGTCTCTATTTTTACTGACAAATTCCTTAATGTCGTTTTATTGCTCAGTGACAAGGACTCGGTTATGGGGACATCTGGGGTTAGGGGTAACCTGTCCTTTTGGGGCATGGGCACTGCAAATAAACTCTCTGTTCTTCCACGGTTTTAGGAGATTAACATGGTAAATCTGCTCCGGTTTCCTTTTCTCAGGATGGTAAACTTTGTAGTTTACTTCACCTACTCTTTCCCTAATCTCAAAGGGGCCCTGCCACTTTGATAGGAATTTACTTTCAACTGTGGAGACTAGCACCAGCACTCTGTCTCCGGGGTTGAAAGTCTGGGTTTTAGCACCTCAATTATAAATCCTTCTCTGGGCTTCCTGGGCTTGCTCCATATGCTCTCGTACAAGGGGCAGAACAGCTGCAATTCAATCCTGCATCAAATAGATGGGCTCTATGACGCTTCTATATGGGGTGGCCTCCCCTTCCCACGACTAGCCCCTGGGATGTCTACCATACAAGAGTTCAAAGGGGGAGTACCCTGTAGACCGGGGGTCAGGCAGATGACTATTAGATCACAGTCTGAGCTTGCTGACCAGCCATCCCAGAACATTAAAAACAGAGTGCAGTGCAGAGGGAATACTTGTAAAGTTGGAGCTATAGTAGGTAGCAAGAGCTGCATAAGACTATGCCTCCTCTGTAGTGCTAGCTCCTGTCCCATGCGGAGTGATACCAACTGCACTCCACCTCTTATCCCGGCTAGTGGTCTGCAGAGTGGTGCCAGCAGCAGGAAAGAAGAGATCTTCCGGTCAGTGTGAAGCAATACACTGAGCATAATAGTATAGGGCTGTTTTCACAATGATGCAGCGGCGGCTGGTCAATGAGGGGCGCTTGGGCGCTGCCTCCCCGCCGCTGATAAGAAAAAAAAAAGTCAGCCCGGCCCCCTACAAGAGGCGCCAATATATTGACTTTTCTTTTTTTTTTCTCGGCTCCTTGCTGTCTGCTGACAGCAAGTAGTGAGCCGATTGGTCAGTCATTAAAGACTATGTGTGTGCGCTGAACAGGCGATCACACACAGTCTGATTGGCTGCCTGAGCCAGTGACTGACTGGCATTGGATGCTGTGGGTGGGAGCGGGACTGTGGCGGACGTGCAGCACTCCGCCGGGTTTCAGTCCCGCCGACTCCCAAGCCACAGACCATCCCCTCGAGGCTCCAGCCCGCTCACCGCAAGTGCAGCTCTGCACACTGAAAGACCCCTGTCCGCAAGCCGATATCTGCACACTCCTGCCTGCCTGCCTATTAGATGGGGTAAGTGTGGGACTTGTCCTGACTTGGGGGGGTGTGTCTGCAAAGTACCCCACCTGTGTTACTGGCTGCAAAGTTCCCTCACCTGTGATATTGGCTGCAAATTAAATAAAAAATTAAAAAATAAGACGTGTTTTTACCACACACACACACACACACCCCAACCGCACCCCTGCAGTAGCAAGGGGTGTACACATGTCACAGCCACACCAGGAATTATACGACATGTCATGGTTGGTGGGTGTAGCACCTGCCAAGCATGACCTATTCAAGTGAATGAGGCCACTCTGCAAGTGCCCTGCAACTTTGTGCAGCACAGTAAACAAGGAGTTAAAACAGCATTGTGTTGATTCCTCACCACCTGCTTTAACTCTTTGGACTCCGCAGAAGCATGCAGTTGCGGGGCACTCACAAAGTGGCCCCATTTACTTGAATGGGTCATGATAGGCGGATGGTAGCACCCACCAAAAGCAATGGGCAGGGGTGTAACAATAGTATTTGCAGGGGTTGCGATTGCTACTGGGCCCCATGCTCCAGGGGGCCCGTGTGCCTCCCTTGTACACCTGGATAGGCGGGATGGCGGGGGCGGCATTTAGAGGAACCAATCTCCTCCATTTTCCTCCTAATGCAGGAGATTGGTTCCTCCATATGTTGCCCCCGCTGCCCCTCCTATTCAGTTTACTTGTCTTCTGCTGTTCCCAGGGTCCCTGTCTGCTTCCCTGGTCCCCCTACAGAGCTGATGTCTCCCTCCCTCCTCTCTCCTATCAGCTGCTGTAGAAGATGTGTCATGATGGAGTAATGGGAATGGGTCAGTAAATTTGTCATTTACCAGCTCCTTCCTTTTCTGCATGGACAGAGTCAGTGATTAGTACCAATTGGTTCATTCATAACTGAAGCATAGTAACTTGTTTTTACTATACTTCCGTTTCTGAATGAATGGGAGGCTCGGTACTCAACTATTCCTGTCCATTCATTCTGTGGAGCTGAGGCTACACAGATGGAGACTGAGGGCTGAAGTTTGTTTAGAACCCTGATATCTCATCAAGCCCCCCAAAATTGTAAAAAAGAATAAAAATAAAATTGTAAAAGAAATAAAATTAAATGGTAAAAAAAGAATAAAATTAAAATAAAAATTAAAAACTACTGACACCAGTGAGGGAACTATCAGGATTGCAAAGGTTGCAATTGTGACCGGGCCCTGGCATTTCACCACCATGGGGAGGCCAAAGATGGCAGTAAGGGGGTCCGCTGCAGAACTTGTGAAAGGGTGCCGCTGCGGGACCGTAATAAAAGGGACCCATGATGGGAGTAAAGGGCCCCAAGATCAGCGAGCAGAGGGAAGGGCCCTGGCCAGGGGTCAGGATGGCCCTTCATAATTTCTTGCACTGGGGCCCTGAAGGTTCAAGTTACACCTCTAGCAACGGGGGTTTAATTCCGGCTGCAGCATGTGTACACTTTGGCTGTTGCTTCAGCAGCTAAAGGCGGTAGGTATTGGAGGCGGTAAAACCACGGCTCAACCGCAGGGTTTTATCACCTTCCCAAACTTTACATGTGAATGAGCCCTAGGGGTGCCGCTGCCAAATGCAACTAAGGGCTCATTCACAAGTGCAGCAGGTACTGCTGCTTCTCTGAAAAACGATCAGAGTGTGTTTGACAGGTGGTGAGGAGCCAATATGTTGCCTGATCAGAAGCTAATTTAAACCCATGATTACCATGCAATGCACATGATTGCGAGACGCTAGTATAGCAATTAGAGGTTTCAATCAGGTGTGAGGAGATGACACTGTGCCCGGTGATCTTTGACTTCTCCCATGTCATTCAGGTAGATCTCCACCTTTTTAAGGTTGCCTACCCCTGCTGTAGACGCCTGCGGAACCTCTCATATGGCAAACATGAAGTACGGCAGTAAAAAAATGTAAATTTCGCCCATCTTTATCCACCATCTTTTTTAGCATACTCTTGAGGGTCTTGCTAAACCTTTCCACCAGACTGTCAATTTGGGGGTGTTAAACAGAGATACGAAGATGGGAGATTTTGTACAACTTGCACAATTCTTTGGTCACTCTGGACATGAATGGGGTACCCTGACCGTCAAGATCTCTTTCGGGATCCCCACCCGACTAAACACCTGGACCAGCTCCTTGGCGATAGTCTTAGCGGAGGTGTTATGCAAGGGTATGGCCTCAGGATAGTGGGTCGCGTAGTCCAGGATCACCAGGCTGCGCTTGTGTCCCCAGTTAGATTTTACTACTGGTCCTACGCGATCCATGCCAATTTGCTAAAATGGCACTTCAATTATGGGAAGGGGGACTACGAAAATAGGGTGACGGGGCCGTCATTTGACACTTAGGGCATGAGTCACAGTATTCTTAGACGTCTGCATACAACCCAGGCCAAAATAATCCCTGGGTTATTATCTCCCTGGCTTTATCCATACCCAGATGTCCCCTCATTACATGCCCACGGGCCAGATCTAGCACCATTCTGCGGAAGGGTTTGGGAACCACTAACTGTTCCACCACGTCCTCCC
Source organism: Glandirana rugosa (assembly GCA_018402905.1). NCBI lineage: Eukaryota > Metazoa > Chordata > Amphibia > Anura > Ranidae > Glandirana > Glandirana rugosa. The sequence continues at coordinate 851,049 of BLSH010511396.1, read as the reverse complement.
TGGGTTTCACCACCTGATACAACAAATTATTTTTAAGCACCATGTAGGGAAAAGACACCCCCAATCAGTTTTCTTTTAAATCTGGCGGCTTGAAAGATTTATTAACACAGTTTTGCAAGATCAAAACACATAAAAACAGAAAAAAAACCTTGTTGTCCAGCGCTAAACTAAACAATCAGGTTTCTCTCTATATAGTGTGGGGCTGTGCCCAACACCCACAAACCTTGATCTTTGAGTCCAAATTATCACACAGAGCTCACTCAGCTTTCTCCCTCTGAGATCAAGGATAAAGCTCTCCTCTGCTCTCTTCCTGCTCATTAAATGCAGATGGAGAGGGGTTTGAGTGGACCAGAAAGTCCGCGCCGGAACCAGCTCTGCCACGGTGGCTGGCAAAACCCGGGTCGGACTCTCACTAGTCGCCTCAAAGTGATCACATGCTAGGCGACAAGTATCGCCCGTCCATTATAGCGCCTCGCATAACGTCACACTGCTCAAGAGTGACTTTTGCTGTGACTGGCCATTTAAATAGTCTGGAACTCCACTCCAATAGGGATGGGCCCGTGGTTCGAGTCACCCGTTCATTGAATTTAGAACATTATGGGGCGTTTGCAGCGACTTTGCTGCCGCGGAGCGCCCCATAATTTATTGCGTGCAGGCAGCGCGCACAGCTCCTCCCCATTGGGAGGGCTCCCGCTGTCTGCGCGCTTTTTGCTTTGACAGTTTATTTATATGGCAGGGTGGGACCACTTGGCGATGTAAGCGAGCGACCCCGCCCCTTCTGACATCATGTGATGTCAGGGGGCATGTCACACACTTCACCAGGTGGCCCCGCCCTTCCATATAAATAAACCGTCAAAGCAAAAAGCACTCAGATGGCGGGAGCCCTCCCACAGAAGAGGAGCTGTTGCGGCTTTTTTTTTTCGGGTCCGTTGGCGCTGTGATTGATGATGGATTACAACGGGGGGGGCACTTATTTTTTTTCTTTCTTTTTTAATAAAGGACTTGTCCCTAATTGTCTCCTGTGTTTTTTTCTTTTTTGACACTTTTTGGTGAATTAGTAGGGGTACAATGTACCCGATACTAATTCACATGGGGGGGCGGGATCTGGGGGCCCCCTTATTGAAGGGGGCTTCCAGATTCCAATAAGCCCCCCACCCGCAGACCCCCACAACCACAGCCTATGGTTGTGGGGAAGAGGCTCTTGTCCCCATCAACATGGGGACAAGGTGCTTTGGGGTGGGGGGGGGCGCAGAGCCCCCCTGCCCCAAAGCACCCATACTCCCCATGTTGAGGGCATGTAGCCTGGTATGGTTCAGGAGGGGGGGGGGCACTCGTTCATCCCTCCCCAACCTGGCTGGCCAGGTTGCATGCTCGGATAAGGGTCTGGTTTGGATTTTAGGGGGAGCTCCACGTCATTTAAAAAAAAAAAAATGGCGCGGGGTTCCCCTTAAAATCCATACCAAACCCCAAGGGCCTTGTATGGACTGGGGGGGGGGGGCCTACACAAATTTTTTTCAGTGATTTTCCTGTATATTGCTGGGAGCCGGCAATACAGTACAGCCACGAGTGGTTTTAAGTGACAATTTTTCCTGTACAAATGTCATTTTGCTCTGGCTATGTTCTAAACATCACAGACTTGCACCCTTTTACAGGCAGACTAAGGGGACCCCCCCAGGGACATTATTTAAAGGAATATTTAATTTTATTGTTTCACTTCAAGCTTTATTAAAATCACTGCTCCTGAAAAAAACTATTGATTTTAAAGCTCTTTTTTGCCTGCTAGGGCAGGACCCGGGTCCCCATGCACTTTTTAGGGCAATAACATGCATATAAGCCTTTAAAATGAGCACTTTTGATTTTTCATGTTCAGGTCCCATAGACTTTAACGGTGTTCGAATGTTCGCACACATTTTTTGCCTGTTCGCATGTTCTGGTGCGAACCAAACTGGGGGTGTTCGGCCCATCCCCATACTCCAATCTACATTCAGAGTATAGATAAAACAATTTTGTGTATGTTAATTTATGTGTGCTTCAACTATGCATATAGTGGTTTGGTTGGATTTGCCCTTCAAAGATTTCTCAAGAAAACTCAATTTTGTGGAAAACTGCTGATCAGAAACATTCCATGCTCAGGACTGGGAATATCATTCGCCACATTACTTTATGAAATAATCCTGGCTGTTGATGCCGAGAGCAGCTTGGAAAGCGCTACGCTTGTGCCGTGAAGTAACAGAGTCCAATGGAAGCCGATGTCACACTGTTCATCATTATAGCACAACCTAAATAAAACCAGGTCCCTCATGTGCATTTCTTAGGTATTTAAATCCAAGAAATGACTTCTCCAACAGACAATAAATTCTCACAGCTACCGGCCCCGTTGTTCCTCCGTTCCAAATGCTCAGCACAGCAAGGAACATTTACCACTAAGCCATATTAAAGAAGAACTTTGGCTTCAAGTATATCTTAAGCCAAAACTTTATTGTTCATTTTGGCTAGAGTATGGGAAGGTTAAGACCCTTGTTAGTGTTGTTTTGCCATCTGCGTTCTATAGGGGATTTTTCTGCTCACTTCTTGTCCTTTCCACAGGAGGTAAGAGTAAATCTTTATAGAGTGAGTGGAATATCAGGGACAACTGTCCGTATTGGAAGACTTCCCTTCATCATCTGTTCTTGTAATAACTCAAAAGCTTGGATTTCCCCTTCTTTCAGTAACAGTGACAATGGGCAGCTCGTTGTTAAAAAAAAAAAAGCTACCTGCTGCTTGTATTTTCTCTACTTTTGGGGGTATATTTAACACATTTGTATTTTATTTTTATATTTTTGTGTATTTGTTCAGTATATGTGAACTATCTCTTTACATTTTTTAATTGATCCTTTTTTCACTGCTTGTTTTTTCCTTTCTGTGATTTTTTTTTTTTAAATTTCATTATAAGTGTCCCTTTTTGACACAAAAACAGGTCCAGGATAGATGCTACGGAGCTCCCATAACCCCCGCAAGCTATTTAAAACCCAGGGAGCCCTAAAACCCATCAAAAACCACCTTAATTTGTGTCTCCAATGCATTTTTGCAATATAATGATTTTTTTTCAGATTTTTACAGAAAATTGGGGGAAATTAATTCTCTTAATGTTGCATTCCTTGTGATGAAAAAATGGCTACCCCATGTACATACAGTATATAACCACAAACTATACATATTATCATTAATCATTCATTCATCAGATTATTATTATTATTATACAGGAATTATATAGCGCCAACAGTTTACACAGCGCTTTACAACTTGAGGGTAGACAGTACAAATACAATACACTTAAATACAGTAGGAATCAGAGGGCCCTGTTCGTTAGAGCTTAAAATCTAAGAGGGAAGGTCAAGAGATACAAGAGGTAATAACTGTGGGGGATGTGCTGAGTCAAACTTCCTGTGTTATATAGTTTGCTAGCTTGCCGTGTTATGGGCTTACTGGTGACTCTAAAGCCTCGTACACACGGGACGACGATCGTATACAACAGATCGTACGAACGACCATTGTATGCAAAATCGATTGTTAGTACGCGCAATTAGAACAGCCGACGTACGACAGTCGTACAACGGGAGTTGTATGAGCAAACTAGAAAACTTGGTAGTACCAACAAGCGGTCATACGACCGTTGTATCGTGTGTACAGAGAAGTTGGTCCAACAAGTTGTATTGTGCAAAACACGCATGCTCAGAAGTCAGGAACGGCCGGACACAAATTACATGCACCTGAACTTTCTCTTTATACGTTCACTACGCTCAGCTTGGTCGTACAATCGTGTACTGCATGTTAGTATGCGAGATACAACAGCCAACATACGATTTTGTCCGTTCGGTCGTACGACCGTCGAACCGTGTGTACGAGGCATTAGTTCCCAGAGTGTAGGCAGGTGCAGTTTACTCTGTCTGTAGGTTAGGGTTGCCACATCATCCCTTTAATCCAGGACACATACTAATTACACAGGTTCTGTGGCTGATTAAGGTGGTAATTAAACTCATTTGGTGCCTTATCTGCATTATATTAGCCTGAATGTGTCCTGAATTAAAGGGATGATGTGGCAACCCTACTGTAGGTGTAGCTGTTTAGCTGGCCACTGTAGAGAGGCAATGGAGGTTAAGAGGAGCTTTGTTCTTCTGAAGCCTCCTTAGGTGTCATCAGGGGAGCAGCTGTCAGACTGGAAGAGAGGTTCCTGGTGAGGGACAGAGCAGGGTTGCCATGGCTGGCTCCATTATCTGGGGACTTTAGAGAGCTGGGGCAAGAATATTTCTAATGGTCTACTGAATTAACTTGCACCAATGCTCTTTCAGCCACCCCCTCCACTCAGATGCTGTTCCAGTAACGCAAGTATGATCAATGTGATTGAACAGCGCTTGCTGGTATGCTTTGTTTTGGTACCTGTTCTTTTTGTTATGAAGTGCTGCTGTAGCCCATATACTTTTTTTGTGTGATCACTGTGTTCAAAATATTGGTATTATTCCTTCCACATAAACATATACCCATAAACTTATAGTCAATAAAATTATAGTCAATAAAATTCTAGCCGATATAATTCTATCGCATTCATAGTGCTATGTACCAATGAAATGTTGTTAAATAATTGCTGTGTACCAACTATATCATCAATATTCTTATATCTCATAGACAGGTATAACAAATCCTTCCAAATGCTTGCCTCAATATTCAATATTTATACATGAAACTGTGGTCCTTATGCGACCCCTTACTATAATTAATAAGTGACAATAGTGCTCTCAGGTGCTTTTATAGTGCATATATATATATATTGTGATTTATTTATATAAAGTGCCTGTGCTTTCTCTTTTAATTCAGTTTTCTTCAGTTAATAGCATTTCAATTTGTGCAGTCCATTAAAAACAGTTATTTTTAAAATCTTCAAGTGTTAATCCAAAGTGCTCGTGCCGTGACTGTAGTGTGATAAAAGGACGTTCGGGTGTTGTACCCCGCTTACCAGATCCTATTGACTTCCCAACCTTATGGTGTGGGAAAGTCAATATTCGCTTGTGGTCTACAATCCGACCTAGGATATGCTCCTCCTGATGCACTGCTCCGTCAGCGTCTCCGTTGCCGTTGATGTTATGCAAGAAAGGAAAGACTCCTCATCGCGTTTTTCGTTTATAAAATCCACTTTATTAGCCCATACAAATGACACTTAGGCATTGGCAGGTAACGATAACTGTACAACCCTCCGGCCGTGCTCTATCTGTGCCCTCTCCGTGCCTCGCTAGTCTGGCTTGCGTGTCACCTGGGCTTCCGTGTTGCGTGCCTTGCGTTCCAACTTACGCGTTTCGTCACTGCGTAACGTCTTCAGGGGTCATGACTTGTGTTTTTTTACTCAACTATTAAAGTGCTGAGTGCATAGATGTGCCACTATAAGGAACAAGGTTTGAAACAGTTCATGCAAGAGTTAAATCGCACACATCAGTTCCAATCAATTAGTATTTCTCTGGTCAGTAGTGAAGTGACTTTCAATGTGGGTTCTTTCAATGAATCTTAATACTTGTCGTACGGCAAACGTCATTTCCGGTGTTCGGTTTTCCAGGTGGAACGCAGGAGACCCAGCGTCTCCACACTGTGGAACCTTTGTTGTTTTTTCGCTTTTGGATCGTTTTTAATACTTGTAGTATACTTTTAATACAAATAAATTAGCGTTATTTGCACAAGATCCAGTCTTTTTTTCCATATGATCCAACTCTTGGGAAACGGTGAGGAGAAGGAGAGGGGAGCCCTATAACCAGAGGAATCGAGGAGTGCCATACCTAGTGAGCACAGTGAGAGCTGTGCACTCCTTCTAAAGCGTGGACCCCTTGAGTGGGGAACGTTTTTCTGGTAAGCAGGTACACTGTCTGTCTGGAGGGATCACCCGGCGCACTGATTGGAGACAACATAAGTCACTATTTAAGATTCATTGAAAGAACCCACATTGAAAGTCACTTCACTACTGACCAGAGAAATACTAATTGATTGGAACTGATGTGTGCGATTTAACTCTTGCATGAACTGTTTCAAACCTTGTTCCTTATAGTGGCACATCTATGCACTCAGCACTTTAATAGTTGAGTAAAAAAACACAAGTTTCATTATCTTGTTCATAGAGATCCAAAGACTGCACAAGTGTTCCTTTTAAACAACTGACTGCGTTTATTTTTATAGCATTTGTCTTATGTATTGTTGTTGTTTTTATATGAGATTGTTGCTACTTTTACTGCTTTTAAAATTTATTTAAACCCACATATCAGTATCAAGTGGGAGGTTTATTTTTATA